>QXEO01000922.1:72773-650923 GCA_007115705.1 Dactylis glomerata | reverse complement strand
CCCGCTGCACCCGTGCGGTCTACCCCCTAGCTTTCTTCGGACGACGCCAAGATGGGAGGCTAATGTGTTCCATCTGCCTTGGTTAGGTCATATGTACATGAGAAGCAAAGGTTTGCCCATGCATAGCTCCCGAAGCTCGGTCTACGGCGAAACCCTAGCCCGCTGCACCCGTGCGGTCTACCCCCTAGCTTTCTTCGGACGACGCCAAGATGGGAGGCTAATGTGTTCCATCTGCCTTGGTTAGGTCATATGTACATGAGAAGCAAAGGTTTGCCCATGCATAGCTCCCGAAGCTCGGTCTACGGCGAAACCCTAGCCCGCTGCACCCGTGCGGTCTACCCCCTAGCTTTCTTCGGACGACGCCAAGATGGGAGGCTAATGTGTTCCATCTGCCTTGGTTAGGTCATATGTACATGAGAAGCAAAGGTTTGCCCATGCATAGCTCCCGAAGCTCGGTCTACGGCGAAACCCTAGCCCGCTGCACCCGTGCGGTCTACCCCCTAGCTTTCTTCGGACGACGCCAAGATGGGAGGCTAATGTGTTCCATCTGCCTTGGTTAGGTCATATGTACATGAGAAGCAAAGGTTTGCCCATGCATAGCTCCCGAAGCTCGGTCTACGGCGAAACCCTAGCCCGCTGCACCCGTGCGGTCTACCCCCTAGCTTTCTTCGGACGACGCCAAGATGGGAGGCTAATGTGTTCCATCTGCCTTGGTTAGGTCATATGTACATGAGAAGCAAAGGTTTGCCCATGCATAGCTCCCGAAGCTCGGTCTACGGCGAAACCCTAGCCCGCTGCACCCGTGCGGTCTACCCCCTAGCTTTCTTCGGACGACGCCAAGATGGGAGGCTAATGTGTTCCATCTGCCTTGGTTAGGTCATATGTACATGAGAAGCAAAGGTTTGCCCATGCATAGCTCCCGAAGCTCGGTCTACGGCGAAACCCTAGCCCGCTGCACCCGTGCGGTCTACCCCCTAGCTTTCTTCGGACGACGCCAAGATGGGAGGCTAATGTGTTCCATCTGCCTTGGTTAGGTCATATGTACATGAGAAGCAAAGGTTTGCCCATGCATAGCTCCCGAAGCTCGGTCTACGGCGAAACCCTAGCCCGCTGCACCCGTGCGGTCTACCCCCTAGCTTTCTTCGGACGACGCCAAGATGGGAGGCTAATGTGTTCCATCTGCCTTGGTTAGGTCATATGTACATGAGAAGCAAAGGTTTGCCCATGCATAGCTCCCGAAGCTCGGTCTACGGCGAAACCCTAGCCCGCTGCACCCGTGCGGTCTACCCCCCTAGCTTTCTTCGGACGACGCCAAGATGGGAGGCTAATGTGTTCCATCTGCCTTGGTTAGGTCATATGTACATGAGAAGCAAAGGTTTGCCCATGCATAGCTCCCGAAGCTCGGTCTACGGCGAAACCCTAGCCCGCTGCACCCGTGCGGTCTACCCCCTAGCTTTCTTCGGACGACGCCAAGATGGGAGGCTAATGTGTTCCATCTGCCTTGGTTAGGTCATATGTACATGAGAAGCAAAGGTTTGCCCATGCATAGCTCCCGAAGCTCGGTCTACGGCGAAACCCTAGCCCGCTGCACCCGTGCGGTCTACCCCCTAGCTTTCTTCGGACGACGCCAAGATGGGAGGCTAATGTGTTCCATCTGCCTTGGTTAGGTCATATGTACATGAGAAGCAAAGGTTTGCCCATGCATAGCTCCCGAAGCTCGGTCTACGGCGAAACCCTAGCCCGCTGCACCCGTGCGGTCTACCCCCTAGCTTTCTTCGGACGACGCCAAGATGGGAGGCTAATGTGTTCCATCTGCCTTGGTTAGGTCATATGTACATGAGAAGCAAAGGTTTGCCCATGCATAGCTCCCGAAGCTCGGTCTACGGCGAAACCCTAGCCCGCTGCACCCGTGCGGTCTACCCCCTAGCTTTCTTCGGACGACGCCAAGATGGGAGGCTAATGTGTTCCATCTGCCTTGGTTAGGTCATATGTACATGAGAAGCAAAGGTTTGCCCATGCATAGCTCCCGAAGCTCGGTCTACGGCGAAACCCTAGCCCGCTGCACCCGTGCGGTCTACCCCCTAGCTTTCTTCGGACGACGCCAAGATGGGAGGCTAATGTGTTCCATCTGCCTTGGTTAGGTCATATGTACATGAGAAGCAAAGGTTTGCCCATGCATAGCTCCCGAAGCTCGGTCTACGGCGAAACCCTAGCCCGCTGCACCCGTGCGGTCTACCCCCCTAGCTTTCTTCGGACGACGCCAAGATGGGAGGCTAATGTGTTCCATCTGCCTTGGTTAGGTCATATGTACATGAGAAGCAAAGGTTTGCCCATGCATAGCTCCCGAAGCTCGGTCTACGGCGAAACCCTAGCCCGCTGCACCCGTGCGGTCTACCCCCCTAGCTTTCTTCGGACGACGCCAAGATGGGAGGCTAATGTGTTCCATCTGCCTTGGTTAGGTCATATGTACATGAGAAGCAAAGGTTTGCCCATGCATAGCTCCCGAAGCTCGGTCTACGGCGAAACCCTAGCCCGCTGCACCCGTGCGGTCTACCCCCTAGCTTTCTTCGGACGACGCCAAGATGGGAGGCTAATGTGTTCCATCTGCCTTGGTTAGGTCATATGTACATGAGAAGCAAAGGTTTGCCCATGCATAGCTCCCGAAGCTCGGTCTACGGCGAAACCCTAGCCCGCTGCACCCGTGCGGTCTACCCCCTAGCTTTCTTCGGACGACGCCAAGATGGGAGGCTAATGTGTTCCATCTGCCTTGGTTAGGTCATATGTACATGAGAAGCAAAGGTTTGCCCATGCATAGCTCCCGAAGCTCGGTCTACGGCGAAACCCTAGCCCGCTGCACCCGTGCGGTCTACCCCCTAGCTTTCTTCGGACGACGCCAAGATGGGAGGCTAATGTGTTCCATCTGCCTTGGTTAGGTCATATGTACATGAGAAGCAAAGGTTTGCCCATGCATAGCTCCCGAAGCTCGGTCTACGGCGAAACCCTAGCCCGCTGCACCCGTGCGGTCTACCCCCTAGCTTTCTTCGGACGACGCCAAGATGGGAGGCTAATGTGTTCCATCTGCCTTGGTTAGGTCATATGTACATGAGAAGCAAAGGTTTGCCCATGCATAGCTCCCGAAGCTCGGTCTACGGCGAAACCCTAGCCCGCTGCACCCGTGCGGTCTACCCCCTAGCTTTCTTCGGACGACGCCAAGATGGGAGGCTAATGTGTTCCATCTGCCTTGGTTAGGTCATATGTACATGAGAAGCAAAGGTTTGCCCATGCATAGCTCCCGAAGCTCGGTCTACGGCGAAACCCTAGCCCGCTGCACCCGTGCGGTCTACCCCCTAGCTTTCTTCGGACGACGCCAAGATGGGAGGCTAATGTGTTCCATCTGCCTTGGTTAGGTCATATGTACATGAGAAGCAAAGGTTTGCCCATGCATAGCTCCCGAAGCTCGGTCTACGGCGAAACCCTAGCCCGCTGCACCCGTGCGGTCTACCCCCTAGCTTTCTTCGGACGACGCCAAGATGGGAGGCTAATGTGTTCCATCTGCCTTGGTTAGGTCATATGTACATGAGAAGCAAAGGTTTGCCCATGCATAGCTCCCGAAGCTCGGTCTACGGCGAAACCCTAGCCCGCTGCACCCGTGCGGTCTACCCCCTAGCTTTCTTCGGACGACGCCAAGATGGGAGGCTAATGTGTTCCATCTGCCTTGGTTAGGTCATATGTACATGAGAAGCAAAGGTTTGCCCATGCATAGCTCCCGAAGCTCGGTCTACGGCGAAACCCTAGCCCGCTGCACCCGTGCGGTCTACCCCCTAGCTTTCTTCGGACGACGCCAAGATGGGAGGCTAATGTGTTCCATCTGCCTTGGTTAGGTCATATGTACATGAGAAGCAAAGGTTTGCCCATGCATAGCTCCCGAAGCTCGGTCTACGGCGAAACCCTAGCCCGCTGCACCCGTGCGGTCTACCCCCTAGCTTTCTTCGGACGACGCCAAGATGGGAGGCTAATGTGTTCCATCTGCCTTGGTTAGGTCATATGTACATGAGAAGCAAAGGTTTGCCCATGCATAGCTCCCGAAGCTCGGTCTACGGCGAAACCCTAGCCCGCTGCACCCGTGCGGTCTACCCCCTAGCTTTCTTCGGACGACGCCAAGATGGGAGGCTAATGTGTTCCATCTGCCTTGGTTAGGTCATATGTACATGAGAAGCAAAGGTTTGCCCATGCATAGCTCCCGAAGCTCGGTCTACGGCGAAACCCTAGCCCGCTGCACCCGTGCGGTCTACCCCCTAGCTTTCTTCGGACGACGCCAAGATGGGAGGCTAATGTGTTCCATCTGCCTTGGTTAGGTCATATGTACATGAGAAGCAAAGGTTTGCCCATGCATAGCTCCCGAAGCTCGGTCTACGGCGAAACCCTAGCCCGCTGCACCCGTGCGGTCTACCCCCTAGCTTTCTTCGGACGACGCCAAGATGGGAGGCTAATGTGTTCCATCTGCCTTGGTTAGGTCATATGTACATGAGAAGCAAAGGTTTGCCCATGCATAGCTCCCGAAGCTCGGTCTACGGCGAAACCCTAGCCCGCTGCACCCGTGCGGTCTACCCCCTAGCTTTCTTCGGACGACGCCAAGATGGGAGGCTAATGTGTTCCATCTGCCTTGGTTAGGTCATATGTACATGAGAAGCAAAGGTTTGCCCATGCATAGCTCCCGAAGCTCGGTCTACGGCGAAACCCTAGCCCGCTGCACCCGTGCGGTCTACCCCCTAGCTTTCTTCGGACGACGCCAAGATGGGAGGCTAATGTGTTCCATCTGCCTTGGTTAGGTCATATGTACATGAGAAGCAAAGGTTTGCCCATGCATAGCTCCCGAAGCTCGGTCTACGGCGAAACCCTAGCCCGCTGCACCCGTGCGGTCTACCCCCTAGCTTTCTTCGGACGACGCCAAGATGGGAGGCTAATGTGTTCCATCTGCCTTGGTTAGGTCATATGTACATGAGAAGCAAAGGTTTGCCCATGCATAGCTCCCGAAGCTCGGTCTACGGCGAAACCCTAGCCCGCTGCACCCGTGCGGTCTACCCCCTAGCTTTCTTCGGACGACGCCAAGATGGGAGGCTAATGTGTTCCATCTGCCTTGGTTAGGTCATATGTACATGAGAAGCAAAGGTTTGCCCATGCATAGCTCCCGAAGCCCGGTCTACGGCGAAACCCTAGCCCGCTGCACCCGTGCGGTCTACCCCCTAGCTTTCTTCGGACGACGCCAAGATGGGAGGCTAATGTGTTCCATCTGCCTTGGTTAGGTCATATGTACATGAGAAGCAAAGGTTTGCCCATGCATAGCTCCCGAAGCTCGGTCTACGGCGAAACCCTAGCCCGCTGCACCCGTGCGGTCTACCCCCTAGCTTTCTTCGGACGACGCCAAGATGGGAGGCTAATGTGTTCCATCTGCCTTGGTTAGGTCATATGTACATGAGAAGCAAAGGTTTGCCCATGCATAGCTCCCGAAGCTCGGTCTACGGCGAAACCCTAGCCCGCTGCACCCGTGCGGTCTACCCCCTAGCTTTCTTCGGACGACGCCAAGATGGGAGGCTAATGTGTTCCATCTGCCTTGGTTAGGTCATATGTACATGAGAAGCAAAGGTTTGCCCATGCATAGCTCCCGAAGCTCGGTCTACGGCGCTAGGGTTTCGCCGTAGACCAGCTTCGGGAGCTATGCATGGGCAAACCTTTGCTTCTCTGTACATATGACCTAACCAAGGCAGATGGAACACATTGCCTCCCATCTTGGGTGTCGTCCGAAAGAAATCTAGGTGGGTGAACCAGCACGGTGTGCAACGGGGGCTAGGGTTTCACCGTAGACCGAGCTTCGGGAGCTATGCATGGGCAAACCTTGCTTCTCATGTACATATGACCTAACCAAAGCAGATGGAACACATTAGCCTCCCATCTTGGCGTCGTCCGAAGAAAGCTAGGGGGGTAGACCGCACGGGTGCAGCGGGCTAGGGTTTCGCCGTAGACCGAGCTTCGGGAGCTATGCATGGGCAAACCTTTGCTTCTCATGTACATATGACCTAACCAAGGCAGATGGAACACATTAGCCTCCCATCTTGGCGTCGTCCGAAGAAAGCTAAGGGGGGTAGACCGCACGGGTGCAGCGGGCTAGGGTTTTCGCCGTAGACCGAGCTTCGGGAGCTATGCATGGGCAAACCTTGCTTCTCATGTACATATGACCTAACCAAGGCAGATGGAACACATTAGCCTCCCATCTTGGCGTCGTCCGAAGAAAGCTAGGGGGTAGACCGCACGGGTGCAGCGGGCTAGGGTTTCGCCGTAGACCGAGCTTCGGGAGCTATGCATGGGCAAACCTTTGCTTCTCATGTACATATGACCTAACCAAGCAGATGGAACACATTAGCCTCCCATCTTGGCGTCGTCCGAAGAAAGCTAGGGGGGTAGACCGCACGGGTGCAGCGGGCTAGGGTTTCGCCGTAGACCGAGCTTCGGGAGCTATGCATGGGCAAACCTTTGCTTCTCATGTACATATGACCTAACCAAGCAGATGGAACACATTAGCCTCCCATCTTGGCGTCGTCCGAAGAAAGCTAGGGGGGTAGACCGCACGGGTGCAGCGGGCTAGGGTTTCGCCGTAGACCGAGCTTCGGGAGCTATGCATGGGCAAACCTTTGCTTCTCATGTACATATGACCTAACCAAGGCAGATGGAACACATTAGCCTCCCATCTTGGCGTCGTCCGAAGAAAGCTAGGGGGTAGACCGCACGGGTGCAGCGGGCTAGGGGTTCGCCGTAGACCGAGGCTCGGGAGCTATGCATGGGCAAACCTTTGTTTCTCATGTACATATGACCTAACCAAGGCAGATGGAACACATTAGCCTCCCATCTTGGCGTCGTCCGAAGAAAGCTAGGGGGGTAGACCGCACGGGTGCAGCGGGCTAGGGTTTCGCCGTAGACCGAGCTTCGGGAGCTATGCATGGGCAAACCTTTGCTTCTCAGGTACATATGACCTAACCAAAGCAGATGGAACACATTAGCCTCCCATCTTGGCGTCGTCCGAAGAAAGCTAGGGGGTAGACCGCACGGGTGCAGCGGGCTAGGGTTTCGCCGTAGACCGGGCTTCGGGAGCTATGCATGGGCAAACCTTTGCTTCTCAGGTACATATGACCTAACCAAAGCAGATGGAACACATTAGCCTCCCATCTTGGCGTCGTCCGAAGAAAGCTAGGGGGGTAGACCGCACGGGTGCAGCGGGCTAGGGTTTCGCCGTAGACCGAGCTTCGGGAGCTATGCATGGGCAAACCTTTGCTTCTCATGTACATATGACCTAACCAAAGCAGATGGAACACATTAGCCTCCCATCTTGGCGTCGTCCGAAGAAAGCTAGGGGGTAGACCGCACGGGTGCAGCGGGCTAGGGTTTCGCCGTAGACCGGGCTTCGGGAGCTATGCATGGGCAAACCTTTGCTTCTCATGTACATATGACCTAACCAAAGGCAGATGGAACACATTAGCCTCCCATCTTGGCGTCGTCCGAAGAAAGCTAGGGGGTAGACCGCACGGGTGCAGCGGGCTAGGGTTTCGCCGTAGACCGAGCTTCGGGAGCTATGCATGGGCAAACCTTTGCTTCTCATGTACATATGACCTAACCAAGCAGATGGAACACATTAGCCTCCCATCTTGGCGTCGTCCGAAGAAAGCTAGGGGGGTAGACCGCACGGGTGCAGCGGGCTAGGGTTTCGCCGTAGACCGAGGCTTCGGGAGCTATGCATGGGCAAACCTTTGCTTCTCATGTACATATGACCTAACCAAAGCAGATGGAACACATTAGCCTCCCATCTTGGCGTCGTCCGAAGAAAGCTAGGGGGTAGACCGCACGGGTGCAGCGGGCTAGGGTTTCGCCGTAGACCGGAGCTTCGGGAGCTATGCATGGGCAAACCTTTGTTTCTCATGTACATATGACCTAACCAAAGCAGATGGAACACATTAGCCTCCCATCTTGGCGTCGTCCGAAGAAAGCTAGGGGGTAGACCGCACGGGTGCAGCTGGCTAGGGTTTCGCCGTAGACCGAGCTTCGGGAGCTATGCATGGGCAAACCTTTGTTTCTCATGTACATATGACCTAACCAAAGCAGATGGAACACATTAGCCTCCCATCTTGGCGTCGTCCGAAGAAAGCTAGGGGGGTAGACCGCACGGGTGCAGCGGGCTAGGGTTTCGCCGTAGACCAGGCTTCGGGAGCTATGCATGGGCAAACCTTTGCTTCTCATGTACATATGCCCTAACCAAAGCAGATGGAACACATTAGCTTCCCATCTTGGCGTCATCCGAAGAAAGCTAGGGGTAGACCGCACGGGTGCAGCGGGCTAGGGTTTCGCCGTAGACTGAGCTTCGGGAGCTATGCATGGGCAAACCTTTGTTTCTCATGTACATATGACCTAACCAAAGCAGATGGAACACATTAGCCTCCCATCTTGGCGTCGTCCGAAGAAAGCTAGGGGGGTAGACCGCACGGGTGCAGCGGGCTAGGGTTTCGCCGTAGACCAGGCTTCGGGAGCTATGCATGGGCAAACCTTTGCTTCTCAGGTACATATGCCCTAACCAAAGCAGATGGAACACATTAGCTTCCCATCTTGGCGTCATCCGAAGAAAGCTAGGGGTAGACCGCACGGGTGCAGCGGGCTAGGGTTTCGCCGTAGACTGAGCTTCGGGAGCTATGCATGGGCAAACCTTTGTTTCTCATGTACATATGACCTAACCAAAGCAGATGGAACACATTAGCCTCCCATCTTGGCATCATCCGAAGAAAGCTAGGGGGGTAGACCGCACGGGTGCAGTGGCCTAGGGTTTCGCCGTAGACCGAGCTTCGGGAGCTATGCATGGGCAAACCTTTGTTTCTCAGGTACATATGACCTAACCAAAGCAGATGGAACACATTAGCCTCCCATCTTGGCGTCGTCCGAAGAAAGCTAGGGGGGTAGACCGCACGGGTGCAGCGGGCTAGGGTTTCGCCGTAGACCAGGCTTCGGGAGCTATGCATGGGCAAACCTTTGCTTCTCAGGTACATATGCCCTAACCAAAGCAGATGGAACACATTAGCTTCCCATCTTGGCGTCATCCGAAGAAAGCTAGGGGTAGACCGCACGGGTGCAGCGGGCTAGGGTTTCGCCGTAGACTGAGCTTCGGGAGCTATGCATGGGCAAACCTTTGTTTCTCATGTACATATGACCTAACCAAAGCAGATGGAACACATTAGCCTCCCATCTTGGCATCATCCGAAGAAAGCTAGGGGGGTAGACCGCACGGGTGCAGTGGCCTAGGGTTTCGCCGTAGACCGAGCTTCGGGAGCTATGCATGGGCAAACCTTTGTTTCTCAGTTACATATGACCTAACCAAGGTAGATGGAACACATTAGCCTCCCATCTTGGCGTCGTCCGAAGAAAGCTAGGGGGTAGACCGCACGGGTGCAGCGGGCTAGGGTTTCGCCGTAGACCGAGCTTCGGGAGCTATGCATGGGCAAACCTTTGTTTCTCAGGTACATATGACCTAACCAAGGCAGATGGAACACATTAGCCTCCCATCTTGGCGTCGTCCGAAGAAAGCTAGGGGGGTAGACCGCACTGGTGCAGCGGGCTAGGTTTTCACCGTAGACCGAGCTTCGGGAGCTATGCATGGGTAAACCTTTCCTTCTCATGTACATATGACCTAACCAAAGCAGATGGAACACATTAGCCTCCCATCTTGGCGTCGTCCGAAGAAAGCTAGGGGGTAGACCGCACGGGTGCAGCGGGCTAGGGTTTCGCCGTAGACCGGGCTTCGGGAGCTATGCATGGGCAAACCTTTGCTTCTCAGGTACATATGCCCTAACCAAAGAAGATGGAACACATTAGCCTCCCATCTTGGCGTCGTCCGAAGAAAGCTAGGGGGTAGACCGCATGGGTGCAGCGGGCTAGGGTTTCGCCGTAGACTGAGCTTCGGGAGCTATGCATGGGCAAACCTTTGTTTCTCATGTACATATAACCAAAGCAGATGGAACACATTAGCCTCCCATCTTGGCGTCGTCCGAAGAAAGCTAGGGGGGTAGACCGCACGGGTGCAGCGGGCTAGGGTTTCGCCGTAGACCGAGCTTCGGGAGCTATGCATGGGCAAACCTTTGTTTCTCAGTTACATATGACCTAACCAAGGCAGATGGAACACATTAGCCTCCCATCTTGGCGTCGTCCGAAGAAAGCTAGGGGGTAGACCGCACGGGTGCAGCGGGCTAGGGTTTCGCCGTAGACCGAGCTTCGGGAGCTATGCATGGGCAAACCTTTGTTCTCAGGTACATATGACCTAACCAAAGCAGATGGAACACATTAGCCTCCCATCTTGGCGTCGTCCGAAGAAAGCTAGGGGGGTAGACCGCACGGGTGCAGCGGGCTAGGGTTTCGCCGTAGACCAGGCTTCGGGAGCTATGCATGGGCAAACCTTTGCTTCTCAGGTACATATGCCCTAACCAAAGCAGATGGAACACATTAGCTTCCCATCTTGGCGTCATCCAAAGAAAGCTAGGGGTAGACCGCACGGGTGCAGCGGGCTAGGGTTTCGCCGTAGACGGAGCTTCGGGAGCTATGCATGGGCAAACCTTTGTTTCTCATGTACATATGACCTAACCAAAGCAGATGGAACACATTAGCCTCCCATCTTGGCATCATCCGAAGAAAGCTAGGGGGGTAGACCGCACGGGTGCAGTGGCCTAGGGTTTCGCCGTAGACCGAGCTTCGGGAGCTATGCAATGGCAAACCTTTGTTTCTCAGTTACATATGACCTAACCAAGGTAGATGGAACACACTAGCCTCCCATCTTGGCGTCGTCCGAAGAAAGCTAGGGGGTAGACCGCACGGGTGCAGCGGGCTAGGGTTTCGCCGTAGACCGAGCTTCGGGAGCTATGCATGGGCAAACCTTTGTTTCTCAGGTACATATGACCTAACCAAGGCAGATGGAACACATTAGCCTCCCATCTTGGCGTCGTCCGAAGAAAGCTAGGGGGGTAGACCGCACGGGTGCAGCGGGCTAGGTTTTCACCGTAGACCGAGCTTCGGGAGCTATGCATGGGTAAACCTTTCCTTCTCATGTACATATGACCTAACCAAAGCAGATGGAACACATTAGCCTCCCATCTTGGCGTCGTCCGAAGAAAGCTAGGGGGTAGACCGCACGGGTGCAGCGGGCTAGGGTTTCGCCGTAGACCGGGCTTCGGGAGCTATGCATGGGCAAACCTTTGCTTCTCAGGTACATATGCCCTAACCAAAGAAGATGGAACACATTAGCCTCCCATCTTGGCGTCGTCCGAAGAAAGCTATGGGGGTAGACCGCATGGGTGCAGCGGGCTAGGGTTTCGCCGTAGACTGAGCTTCGCGAGCTATGCATGGGCAAACCTTTGTTTCTCATGTACATATGACCTAACCAAAGCAGATGGAACACATTAGCCTCCCATCTTTGCGTCTTCCGAAGAAAGCTAGGGGGGTAGACCGCACGCGTGGAGCGGGCTAAGGTTTCGCCGTAGACCGAGCTTCGGGAGCTATGCATGGGCAAACCTTTGTTTCTCAGGTACATATGACCTAACCAAGGCAGATGGAACACATTAGCCTCCCATCTTGGCATCGTCCGAAGAAAGCTAGGGGGTAGACCGCACGGGTGCAGCGGGCTAGGGTTTCGCCGTAGACCGGGCTTCGGGCGCTATGCATGGGCAAACCTTTGTTTCTCATGTACATCTGACCTAACCAAAGCAGATGGAACACATTAGCCTCCCATCTTGGCGTCGTCCGAAGAAAGCTACACTAGTGGGAAATGGCTTATAGATAGATGTTTTACTAGTGGAGCACATTAATCAATATGCTCCACTAGTATTTACTAGTGGCGCATTATCAAATATGCTCCACTGATAATTTTGTTACTAGTGGCGCATTCTTCTAGAAATGCGCCACCAATACGTCTGTGGGACCCACCAGAAGGGTGGTCGACAAAATATCTTGGATTATCAATGGCGCATTTACAATATGCGCCACGCATATTTTACCCTTTAGTGGCGCATATTATGCATAATACGCCACTGATAAGTCAGTGGGGACCCACCTGGGCCCCACTGGCCTGACCCTGCCAGTGTTATGCGTGGCGCATATAGAAAAATGCACCACGCATAACTTGTGGGGCCCACACCTCTGAAAAGGTGGCAGACTTATCAGTGGCGCATATTGTTCAATATGCGCCACTGATAAGGTCGGCCAGATCTATAAGTTGGCAGCCCCACCCCAACCATTTCATTCTTCTCCATCCAACATCAAACTAGATCTAGGTCGTCCTCCTCCTCCCCACCACCTCAATTTCTCCATTCTTGCCTCTATTCTTGGTGTTTAAACCTACTTTGCTCCATAGTTTTGAGAGGGGAAGCCTTTCTAAGTTGTAGATCTACTAAGCCAAAGGTGAGTTGTTGGAGGACATGCATATGGATGTTTTATGTGGCCGGTGGACGTCTCGCGTGCATTGTACACGCATGCATGCTTGTGTGTGGTGCATGAATGTTTACAGGTGACGAAGTAGCAAGAGCATGTTGCTTGCTACGGCGTGGTGCATGGATGTTTGCCGAAATGTTGATTAACTTCCGTTTCGGCAAATTTTTGCACTACCCATACGTCCTATTTTTAGGAAAGGTCATGCCGAATTTTTTCGGCGACCATGTATGCATGCATGTGTGTATGTGTGTGTGTGAGCACATGATGATGTGTGATTCTAAGGTACTCTCTTTTCTCTATACCGCGCAGGCAACCATGGTCAGACACATGAGCGAAGGTCAAGTGGCTAGATACAAGAACGCGCGGTGGCTGACATGAGGATGAACAAGAGGACCCACATAAGATGTCCGTGTCGAACATGCAAACTTGGGAGCTTACTCGACCCTGATTCCGTAGACCTGGCGAGTCACCTGCTCACGCGTGGTTTCATGCCCGGCTATGATTCTGAAGATGACAAGGACGTCAACAATGGTATTTCTGAAGACGAGGGCGTACAAGATGATCATCATGAAGGAGATGGCGGCGGTGGACATGATGATGATCATCACAAAGGAGATGGCGGCGGCGGACATGATGATGATCATCACAAAGGAGATGGCGGCGACGGACATGATGATGATGGAGAAGACGCGGCGTCGACAGGCACACAGTCACGACTAACCTCAGCCTTGCAGGACCCACATGTTCAGGAACTGCTCCTCAAGGAGACGAGCAATGCGAAAGCTGCTGCCAGAGAGAAAGCCAAGCTGGAGCAGATGGAGATTGACGGAAAAACTCTGTTGTTTCCTGGGTGCCGACCCGAGGATACACGCTTGAGCGTTGATACGTCTCAAACGTATCTATAATTTTTGATGCTCCATGCTTGTTTTTACACCATTTGCCTATTGTTTCATTACACTTAGTGGCACTTTTATACATTTTCCGGAACTAACCTATTAACGAAGTGCCACAGTGCCAGTTTCCTGTTTTCTGCTGTTTTTGTGTTTCAGAAGTGATACACAGGAAATATTCTCGGAATTGGACGAAACAAGTTCCTGAAGTCATATTTCACCGGGGAGCTCTCAAACATCCGAAGAAGTGTCGGAGGGGGGCCACCAGGGCCCCACACAAGGGGGCGGCGCGGCCCAGCCCCTGGCCGCGCCACCCCTGTGTGAGGACGCCTGGTCCCTCTCCTGACATCGCCCTTTCGCCTATAAGTACCCCCTGACGAGAAAAACCTAAACACCTGATCAGTTTTCCAGAATACATCGCGATCCGCCGCCGCCGTCGACCCGAAGATCGGGAGGGTCCAGAAGCTCTTCCCGGCACCCTGCCGGAGAGGGAAATCGCCACCGGAGGTCTTCTTCATCGCCATGCTTGCCTCCGGAGCGATGAGTGAGTAGTCTACCTTGGACTATGGGTCCATAGCAGTAGCTAGATGGTTGTCTTCTCCACCATGTGCTTCATGTTTAGATCTCATGAGCTGCCCTACATGATTGAGATCACCGTTATGTAATACTATGATGTTGGTTTGTTGGGATCCGATGAATATTGGTGTTTATGATTAAGTTGCTGTACTGAATTATATCTTTTGTTATCTCTATGTTGTTTATGATCTTGCATGCTCTCCGTTGTTAGTAGCTATCTTGGCCGAGTAGTTGCTAGTGACTCCAAGAGGGGGTATTTATGCTCGATAGTGGGTTCATGCCTCTATTTCACCTGGGGGAGTGACAGAAACCTCTAAGGTGGTAGATGTGCTGTTGCTACTAGGGAGAAAACAACATTCATATGCTCAAGGGCATATGCTTTGTTTACATTACACACTTTGCTTAATGCAATTATCTGTTGTTCGCAACTTAATACTTTCGGGGTGTTCGGATTGATATCCCTAGGGGTGGATTATTAGTCATAGATGCAGTTGGATGGCAGTCTATGTATTTTGTTGTAATGCCCAGAGTAAATCTCATAGTGATCTTCTTGACATATCACGTTATCTTTATTCTATCAATTGCCCAACTGTAATTTGTTTACCCAGCATGTTATTTATCTAGTGAACTGTGGACCCCGGTCCTATTTTAATCATATTGCAATCACCTGTTTACTTTTCCCGTACTGTTTACTTTACTCGCATATTACTATTGTTTTCCACTCGATACACTCATAACCTTTGTTTCAAGCAAACCGGTGAGATTGACAACCTCATCGCAAGTTGGGAGCAAAGTATTTGTCTGTGTGTGTGCAGGTTCCATAACACCTTCAGTCGTCGCCGTCTCTCCTCTCCTGTTCAATAAACCTTGGTTTCTTAACTGAGGGAAAACTCGCCGCTACACTCATCATACCTTCCTCTTGGGGTTCCCAACGGGCTGGTCATTCACCACGCACAAGGACGTCTGCTCCACATTATTCACAAACGCCACAGTCTTTTCTGGCGTCATCACCAAGTAGCAGCCTCTTTTCTGGCGCCGTTGCCGGGGAGGAAAGAAGACTTCTGCGAGGGGAGTTTTCGCACACACATTCTTTACTTTGTTATTGTTTTGCTTTACTTTATTTATTTTACCTGCATTGTTTTTTATCAAAAACCCAAAAAAATTAGAATCCTTGGTAGCTGTTTTTACTTGCTTGCTTTAGTTTACTATGTCTAGTTCCGTTGCTACTGCTATGTCCCCCGAGGACATGATTTTCACTTTTAAGCAAAAGGATGAGGAAAGTTTTAAGGAAGCTTGGTCTAGGATTTATGATTGGTATGAAAAAACTGAACCTAAAATGACTTTGAGTTTGCTTCTTAGTAGTTTTTACTTTGGACTTTCTCTTCGTTATAGATATGCTTTGGATGCTACTTCTGAAGGAGATTTCCTTCATTGTGATGGAGATCAAGCCTTCAATACTATAAAAAAGTTGATTACAATTTATAGCATGCCAACCTATTTTGATTCCTCTCTTGTGTGCATCTTTAATAGACTTAATACTCTTGAGGCTCGCACTGCTAGTTTGAATTCTTGCTACAATACTTTGCGCCAGCATTTTGATTATGTGCCAATAAATTCTGAACCTTCGAGTTGGAATCCTACAATAAAAATCACCATTAATGGTGAAACTTTTCATGCTCGTTGTGATATTATGTCTGAATTTTGTCTTATGCCAAAGAGTGTCTATGAATCTTTGAGCCTTTGGAAGCTTTCTTAGGGGGGAGAAGAAATTTCTCTTACTAACAATGCCACTATATTTCCCCTTGGAATTGCTGAAGGAGTCTTTACAAAAGTCCTAGGAAGAATGATATCTACTGATTATCTTGTTATTGAATGTGTAGGGAAAGGACAAATCACACTTGGGAGATCCCTCTTGAAGCTCTTGGGCGCCGTCATCGACGTGGGAAAAGGCAATATAACATTTACCACTCCACCTTGCAATAACCATGTCTTTCCTAAAGTCAAGAGCAAAGGTAAGAAAGCAAGACGTAAGGCACGCGCTGATCCTAGCACTTCATCTATTGATATTACTTGATTCGCAATGTTCTGCGCCTAACCAAAGCAGATGGAACACATTAGCCTCCCATCTTGGCGTCGTCTGAAGAAAGCTAGGGGGGTAGACCGCACGGGTGCAGCGGGCTAGGGTTTCGCCGTAGACCGGGCTTCGGGAGCTATGCATGGGCAAACCTTTGCTTCTCATGTACATATAACCTAACCAAAGCAGATGGAACACATTAGCCTCCCATCTTGGAGTCGTCCGAAGAAAGCTAGGGGGTAGACCGCACGGGTGCAGCGGGCTAGGGTTTCACCGTAGACCGAGCTTCGGGAGCTATGCATGGGCAAACCTTTGTTTCTCATGTACATATGACCTAACCAAAGCAGATGGAACACATTAGCCTCCCATCTTGGCGTCGTCCGAAGAAAGCTAGGGGGTAGACCGCACGGGTGCAGCGGGCTAGGGTTTCGCCGTAGACCGAGCTTCGGGAGCTATGCATGGGCAAACCTTTGCTTCTCATGTACATATGACCTAACCAAGGCAGATGGAACACATTAGCCTCCCATCTTGGCGTCGTCCGAAGAAAGCTAGGGGGTAGACCGCACGGGTGCAGCGGGCTAGGGTTTCGCCGTAGACCGAGCTTCGGGAGCTATGCATGGGCAAACCTTTGCTTCTCATGTACATATGACCTAACCAAGGCAGATGGAACACATTAGCCTCCCATCTTGGCGTCGTCCGAAGAAAGCTAGGGGGGTAGACCGCACGGGTGCAGCGGGCTAGGGTTTCGCCGTAGACCGAGCTTCGGGAGCTATGCATGGGCAAACCTTTGCTTCTCATGTACATATGACCTAACCAAGGCAGATGGAACACATTAGCCTCCCATCTTGGCGTCGTCCGAAGAAAGCTAGGGGGGTAGACCGCACGGGTGCAGCGGGCTAGGGTTTCGCCGTAGACCGAGCTTCGGGAGCTATGCATGGGCAAACCTTTGCTTCTCATGTACATATGACCTAACCAAGGCAGATGGAACACATTAGCCTCCCATCTTGGCGTCGTCCGAAGAAAGCTAGGGGGTAGACCGCACGGGTGCAGCGGGCTAGGGTTTCGCCGTAGACCGAGCTTCGGGAGCTATGCATGGGCAAACCTTTGCTTCTCATGTACATATGACCTAACCAAGGCAGATGGAACACATTAGCCTCCCATCTTGGCGTCGTCCGAAGAAAGCTAGGGGGGTAGACCGCACGGGTGCAGCGGGCTAGGGTTTCGCCGTAGACCGAGCTTCGGGAGCTATGCATGGGCAAACCTTTGTTTCTCATGTACATATGACCTAACCAAGGCAGATGGAACACATTAGCCTCCCATCTTGGCGTCGTCCGAAGAAAGCTAGGGGGGTAGACCGCACGGGTGCAGCGGGCTAGGGTTTCGCCGTAGACCGAGCTTCGGGAGCTATGCATGGGCAAACCTTTGTTTCTCATGTACATATGACCTAACCAAGGCAGATGGAACACATTAGCCTCCCATCTTGGCGTCGTCCGAAGAAAGCTAGGGGGTAGACCGCACGGGTGCAGCGGGCTAGGGTTTCGCCGTAGACCGGGCTTCGGGAGCTATGCATGGGCAAACCTTTGCTTCTCATGTACATATGACCTAACCAAGGCAGATGGAACACATTAGCCTCCCATCTTGGCGTCGTCCGAAGAAAGCTAGGGGGGTAGACCGCACGGGTGCAGCGGGCTAGGGTTTCGCCGTAGACCGAGCTTCGGGAGCTATGCATGGGCAAACCTTTGCTTCTCATGTACATATGACCTAACCAAGGCAGATGGAACACATTAGCCTCCCATCTTGGCGTCGTCCGAAGAAAGCTAGGGGGTAGACCGCACGGGTGCAGCGGGCTAGGGTTTCGCCGTAGACCGGGCTTCGGGAGCTATGCATGGGCAAACCTTTGCTTCTCATGTACATATGACCTAACCAAGGCAGATGGAACACATTAGCCTCCCATCTTGGCGTCGTCCGAAGAAAGCTAGGGGGGTAGACCGCACGGGTGCAGCGGGCTAGGGTTTCGCCGTAGACCGAGCTTCGGGAGCTATGCATGGGCAAACCTTTGCTTCTCATGTACATATGACCTAACCAAGGCAGATGGAACACATTAGCCTCCCATCTTGGCGTCGTCCGAAGAAAGCTAGGGGGTAGACCGCACGGGTGCAGCGGGCTAGGGTTTCGCCGTAGACCGAGCTTCGGGAGCTATGCATGGGCAAACCTTTGCTTCTCATGTACATATGACCTAACCAAGGCAGATGGAACACATTAGCCTCCCATCTTGGCGTCGTCCGAAGAAAGCTAGGGGGTAGACCGCACGGGTGCAGCGGGCTAGGGTTTCGCCGTAGACCGAGCTTCGGGAGCTATGCATGGGCAAACCTTTGTTTCTCATGTACATATGACCTAACCAAGGCAGATGGAACACATTAGCCTCCCATCTTGGCGTCGTCCGAAGAAAGCTAGGGGGTAGACCGCACGGGTGCAGCGGGCTAGGGTTTCGCCGTAGACCGAGCTTCGGGAGCTATGCATGGGCAAACCTTTGCTTCTCATGTACATATGACCTAACCAAGGCAGATGGAACACATTAGCCTCCCATCTTGGCGTCGTCCGAAGAAAGCTAGGGGGGTAGACCGCACGGGTGCAGCGGGCTAGGGTTTCGCCGTAGACCGAGCTTCGGGAGCTATGCATGGGCAAACCTTTGCTTCTCATGTACATATGACCTAACCAAGGCAGATGGAACACATTAGCCTCCCATCTTGGCGTCGTCCGAAGAAAGCTAGGGGGTAGACCGCACGGGTGCAGCGGGCTAGGGTTTCGCCGTAGACCGAGCTTCGGGAGCTATGCATGGGCAAACCTTTGTTTCTCATGTACATATGACCTAACCAAGGCAGATGGAACACATTAGCCTCCCATCTTGGCGTCGTCCGAAGAAAGCTAGGGGGTAGACCGCACGGGTGCAGCGGGCTAGGGTTTCGCCGTAGACCGGCTTCGGGAGCTATGCATGGGCAAACCTTTGCTTCTCATGTACATATGACCTAACCAAGGCAGATGGAACACATTAGCCTCCCATCTTGGCGTCGTCCGAAGAAAGCTAGGGGGTAGACCGCACGGGTGCAGCGGGCTAGGGTTTCGCCGTAGACCGGGCTTCGGGAGCTATGCATGGGCAAACCTTTGCTTCTCATGTACATATGACCTAACCAAGCAGATGGAACACATTAGCCTCCCATCTTGGCGTCGTCCGAAGAAAGCTAGGGGGTAGACCGCACGGGTGCAGCGGGCTAGGGTTTCGCCGTAGACCGAGCTTCGGGAGCTATGCATGGGCAAACCTTTGTTTCTCATGTACATATGACCTAACCAAGGCAGATGGAACACATTAGCCTCCCATCTTGGCGTCGTCCAAAGAAAGCTAGGGGGGTAGACCGCACGGGTGCAGCGGGCTAGGGTTCTCACGTAGACCGAGCTTCGGGAGCTATGCATGGGTAAACCTTTGCTTCTCATGTACATATGACCTAACCAAAGCAGATGGAACACATTAGCCTCCCATCTTGGCGTCGTCTGAAGAAAGCTAGGGGGGTAGACCGCACGGGTGCAGCGGGCTAGGGTTTCGCTGTAGACCGGGCTTCGGGAGCTATGCATGGGCAAACCTTTGCTTCTCAGGTACATATGCCCTAACCAAAGCAGATGGAACACATTAGCCTCCCATCTTGGCGTCGTCCGAAGAAAGCTAGGGGGTAGACCGCACGGGTGCAGCGGGCTAGGGTTTTGCCGTAGACTGAGCTTCGGGAGCTATGCATGGGCAAACCTTTGTTTCTCAGTTACATATGACCTAACCAAGGCAGATGGAACACATTAGCCTCCCATCTTGGCGTCGTCCGAAGAAAGATAGGGGGTAGACCGCACGGGTGCAGCGGGCTAGGGTTTCGCCGTAGACCGAGCTTCGGGAGCTATGCATGGGCAAACCTTTGTTTCTCAGGTACATATGACCTAACCAAAGCAGATGGAACACATTAGCCTCCCATCTTGGCGTCGTCCGAAGAAAGCTAGGGGGGTAGACCGCACGGGTGCAGCGGGCTAGGGTTTCGCCGTAGACCAGGCTTCGGGAGCTATGCATGGGCAAACCTTTGCTTCTCAGGTACATATGCCCTAACCAAAGAAGATGGAACACATTAGCCTCCCATCTTGGCGTCGTCCGAAGAAAGCTAGGGGGGTAGACCGCATGGGTGCAGCGGGCTAGGGTTTCGCCGTAGACTGAGCTTCGGGAGCTATGCATGGGCAAACCTTTGTTTCTCATGTACATATAACCAAAGCAGATGGAACACATTAGCCTCCCATCTTGGCGTCGTCCGAAGAAAGCTAGGGGGGTAGACCGCACGGGTGCAGCGGGCTAGGGTTTCGCCGTAGACCGAGCTTCGGGAGCTATGCATGGGCAAACCTTTGTTTCTCAGTTACATATGACCTAACCAAGGCAGATGGAACACATTAGCCTCCCATCTTGGCGTCGTCCGAAGAAAGCTAGGGGGTAGACCGCACGGGTGCAGCGGGCTAGGGTTTCGCCGTAGACCGAGCTTCGGGAGCTATGCATGGGCAAACCTTTGTTTCTCAGGTACATATGACCTAACCAAGGCAGATGGAACACATTAGCCTCCCATCTTGGCGTCGTCCGAAGAAAGCTAGGGGGTAGACCGCACGGGTGCAGCGGGCTAGGGTTTCGCCGTAGACCAGGCTTCGGGAGCTATGCATGGGCAAACCTTTGCTTCTCAGGTACATATGACCTAACCAAAGCAGATGGAACACATTAGCCTCCCATCTTGGCGTCGTCCGAAGAAAGCTAGGGGTAGACCGCACGGGTGCAGCGGGCTAGGGTTTCGCCGTAGACCTGAGCTTCGGGAGCTATGCATGGGCAAACCTTTGTTTCTCATGTACATATGACCTAACCAAGCAGATGGAACACATTAGCCTCCCATCTTGGCGTCATCCGAAGAAAGCTAGGGGGGTAGACCGCACGGGTGCAGCGGGCCTAGGGTTTCGCCGTAGACCGAGCTTCGGGAGCTATGCATGGGCAAACCTTTGTTTCTCAGTACATATGACCTAACCAAGGTAGATGGAACACATTAGCCTCCCATCTTGGCGTCGTCCGAAGAAAGCTAGGGGGGTAGACCGCACGGGTGCAGCGGGCTAGGGTTTCGCCGTAGACCGAGCTTCGGGAGCTATGCATGGGCAAACCTTTGTTTCTCAGGTACATATGACCTAACCAAGGCAGATGGAACACATTAGCCTCCCATCTTGGCGTCGTCCGAAGAAAGCTAGGGGGGTAGACCGCACGGGTGCAGCGGGCTAGGTTTTCACCGTAGACCGAGCTTCGGGAGCTATGCATGGGTAAACCTTTCTTCTCATGTACATATGACCTAACCAAGCAGATGGAACACATTAGCCTCCCATCTTGGCGTCGTCCGAAGAAAGCTAGGGGGTAGACCGCACGGGTGCAGCGGGCTAGGGTTTCGCCGTAGACCGGGCTTCGGGAGCTATGCATGGGCAAACCTTTGCTTCTCAGGTACATATGACCTAACCAAAGAAGATGGAACACATTAGCCTCCCATCTTGGCGTCGTCCGAAGAAAGCTAGGGGGGTAGACCGCATGGGTGCAGCGGGCTAGGGTTTCGCCGTAGACTGAGCTTCGGGAGCTATGCATGGGCAAACCTTTGTTTCTCATGTACATATAACCAAAGCAGATGGAACACATTAGCCTCCCATCTTGGCGTCGTCCGAAGAAAGCTAGGGGGGTAGACCGCACGGGTGCAGCGGGCTAGGGTTTCGCCGTAGACCGAGCTTCGGGAGCTATGCATGGGCAAACCTTTGTTTCTCAGTTACATATGACCTAACCAAGGCAGATGGAACACATTAGCCTCCCATCTTGGCGTCGTCCGAAGAAAGCTAGGGGGTAGACCGCACGGGTGCAGCGGGCTAGGGTTTCGCCGTAGACCGAGCTTCGGGAGCTATGCATGGGCAAACCTTTGTTTCTCAGGTACATATGACCTAACCAAGGCAGATGGAACACATTAGCCTCCCATCTTGGCGTCGTCCGAAGAAAGCTAGGGGGGTAGACCGCACGGGTGCAGCGGGCTAGGGTTTCGCCGTAGACCAGGCTTCGGGAGCTATGCATGGGCAAACCTTTGCTTCTCAGGTACATATGCCCTAACCAAAGCAGATGGAACACATTAGCTTCCCATCTTGGCGTCATCCGAAGAAAGCTAGGGGTAGACCGCACGGGTGCAGCGGGCTAGGGTTTCGCCGTAGACGGAGCTTCGGGAGCTATGCATGGGCAAACCTTTGTTTCTCATGTACATATGACCTAACCAAAGCAGATGGAACACATTAGCCTCCCATCTTGGCATCATCCGAAGAAAGCTAGGGGGGTAGACCGCACGGGTGCAGTGGCTAGGGTTTCGCCGTAGACCGAGCTTCGGGAGCTATGCATGGGCAAACCTTTGTTTCTCAGTTACATATGACCTAACCAAGGCAGATGGAACACATTAGCCTCCCATCTTGGCGTCGTCCGAAGAAAGCTAGGGGGGTAGACCGCACGGGTGCAGCGGGCTAGGGTTTCGCCGTAGACCAGGCTTCGGGAGCTATGCATGGGCAAACCTTTGCTTCTCAGGTACATATGACCTAACCAAAGCAGATGGAACACATTAGCTCCCATCTTGGCGTCGTCCGAAGAAAGCTAGGGGGTAGACCGCACGGGTGCAGCGGGCTAGGGTTTCGCCGTAGACCTGAGCTTCGGGAGCTATGCATGGGCAAACCTTTGTTTCTCATGTACATATGACCTAACCAAGCAGATGGAACACATTAGCCTCCCATCTTGGCGTCGTCCGAAGAAAGCTAGGGGGGTAGACCGCACGGGTGCAGCGGGCTAGGGTTTCGCCGTAGACCAGGCTTCGGGAGCTATGCATGGGCAAACCTTTGCTTCTCAGGTACATATGCCCTAACCAAAGCAGATGGAACACATTAGCTTCCCATCTTGGCGTCATCCGAAGAAAGCTAGGGGTAGACCGCACGGGTGCAGCGGGCTAGGGTTTCGCCGTAGACTGAGCTTCGGGAGCTATGCATGGGCAAACCTTTGTTTCTCATGTACATATGACCTAACCAAGCAGATGGAACACATTAGCCTCCCATCTTGGCATCATCCGAAGAAAGCTAGGGGGGTAGACCGCACGGGTGCAGTGGCCTAGGGTTTCGCCGTAGACCGAGCTTCGGGAGCTATGCATGGGCAAACCTTTGTTTCTCAGGTACATATGACCTAACCAAAGCAGATGGAACACATTAGCCTCCCATCTTGGCGTCGTCCGAAGAAAGCTAGGGGGTAGACCGCACGGGTGCAGCGGGCTAGGGTTTCGCCGTAGACCAGGCTTCGGGAGCTATGCATGGGCAAACCTTTGCTTCTCAGGTACATATGCCCTAACCAAAGCAGATGGAACACATTAGCTTCCCATCTTGGCGTCATCCGAAGAAAGCTAGGGGTAGACCGCACGGGTGCAGCGGGCTAGGGTTTCGCCGTAGACTGAGCTTCGGGAGCTATGCATGGGCAAACCTTTGTTTCTCATGTACATATGACCTAACCAAAGCAGATGGAACACATTAGCCTCCCATCTTGGCATCATCCGAAGAAAGCTAGGGGGGTAGACCGCACGGGTGCAGTGGCCTAGGGTTTCGCCGTAGACCGAGCTTCGGGAGCTATGCATGGGCAAACCTTTGTTTCTCAGTTACATATGACCTAACCAAGGTAGATGGAACACATTAGCCTCCCATCTTGGCGTCGTCCGAAGAAAGCTAGGGGGGTAGACCGCACGGGTGCAGCGGGCTAGGGTTTCGCCGTAGACCGAGCTTCGGGAGCTATGCATGGGCAAACCTTTGTTTCTCAGGTACATATGACCTAACCAAGGCAGATGGAACACATTAGCCTCCCATCTTGGCGTCGTCCGAAGAAAGCTAGGGGGGTAGACCGCACTGGTGCAGCGGGCTAGGTTTTCACCGTAGACCGAGCTTCGGGAGCTATGCATGGGTAAACCTTTCCTTCTCATGTACATATGACCTAACCAAAGCAGATGGAACACATTAGCCTCCCATCTTGGCGTCGTCCGAAGAAAGCTAGGGGGTAGACCGCACGGGTGCAGCGGGCTAGGGTTTCGCCGTAGACCGGGCTTCGGGAGCTATGCATGGGCAAACCTTTGCTTCTCAGGTACATATGCCCTAACCAAAGAAGATGGAACACATTAGCCTCCCATCTTGGCGTCGTCCGAAGAAAGCTAGGGGGTAGACCGCATGGGTGCAGCGGGCTAGGGTTTCGCCGTAGACTGAGCTTCGGGAGCTATGCATGGGCAAACCTTTGTTTCTCATGTACATATAACCAAAGCAGATGGAACACATTAGCCTCCCATCTTGGCGTCGTCCGAAGAAAGCTAGGGGGGTAGACCGCACGGGTGCAGCGGGCTAGGGTTTCGCCGTAGACCGAGCTTCGGGAGCTATGCATGGGCAAACCTTTGTTTCTCAGTTACATATGACCTAACCAAGGCAGATGGAACACATTAGCCTCCCATCTTGGCGTCGTCCGAAGAAAGCTAGGGGGTAGACCGCACGGGTGCAGCGGGCTAGGGTTTCGCCGTAGACCGAGCTTCAGGAGCTATGCATGGGCAAACCTTTGTTTCTCAGGTACATATGACCTAACCAAAGCAGATGGAACACATTAGCCTCCCATCTTGGCGTCGTCCGAAGAAAGCTAGGGGGGTAGACCGCACGGGTGCAGCGGGCTAGGGTTTCGCCGTAGACCAGGCTTCGGGAGCTATGCATGGGCAAACCTTTGCTTCTCAGGTACATATGCCCTAACCAAAGCAGATGGAACACATTAGCTTCCCATCTTGGCGTCATCCAAAGAAAGCTAGGGGTAGACCGCACGGGTGCAGCGGGCTAGGGTTTCGCCGTAGACGGAGCTTCGGGAGCTATGCATGGGCAAACCTTTGTTTCTCATGTACATATGACCTAACCAAAGCAGATGGAACACATTAGCCTCCCATCTTGGCATCATCCGAAGAAAGCTAGGGGGGTAGACCGCACGGGTGCAGTGGCCTAGGGTTTCGCCGTAGACCGAGCTTCGGGAGCTATGCAATGGCAAACCTTTGTTTCTCAGTTACATATGACCTAACCAAGGTAGATGGAACACATTAGCCTCCCATCTTGGCGTCGTCCGAAGAAAGCTAGGGGGTAGACCGCACGGGTGCAGCGGGCTAGGGTTTCGCCGTAGACCGAGCTTCGGGAGCTATGCATGGGCAAACCTTTGTTTCTCAGGTACATATGACCTAACCAAGGCAGATGGAACACATTAGCCTCCCATCTTGGCGTCGTCCGAAGAAAGCTAGGGGGGTAGACCGCACGGGTGCAGCGGGCTAGGTTTTCACCGTAGACCGAGCTTCGGGAGCTATGCATGGGTAAACCTTTCCTTCTCATGTACATATGACCTAACCAAAGCAGATGGAACACATTAGCCTCCCATCTTGGCGTCGTCCGAAGAAAGCTAGGGGGTAGACCGCACGGGTGCAGCGGGCTAGGGTTTCGCCGTAGACCGGGCTTCGGGAGCTATGCATGGGCAAACCTTTGCTTCTCAGGTACATATGCCCTAACCAAAGAAGATGGAACACATTAGCCTCCCATCTTGGCGTCGTCCGAAGAAAGCTATGGGGGTAGACCGCATGGGTGCAGCGGGCTAGGGTTTCGCCGTAGACTGAGCTTCGCGAGCTATGCATGGGCAAACCTTTGTTTCTCATGTACATATGACCTAACCAAAGCAGATGGAACACATTAGCCTCCCATCTTTGCGTCTTCCGAAGAAAGCTAGGGGGGTAGACCGCACGCGTGGAGCGGGCTAAGGTTTCACCGTAGACCGAGCTTCGGGAGCTATGCATGGGCAAACCTTTGTTTCTCAGGTACATATGACCTAACCAAGGCAGATGGAACACATTAGCCTCCCATCTTGGCATCGTCCGAAGAAAGCTAGGGGGTAGACCGCACGGGTGCAGCGGGCTAGGGTTTCGCCGTAGACCGGGCTTCGGGCGCTATGCATGGGCAAACCTTTGTTTCTCATGTACATCTGACCTAACCAAAGCAGATGGAACACATTAGCCTCCCATCTTGGCGTCGTCCGAAGAAAGCTACACTAGTGGGAAATGGCTTATAGATAGATGTTTTACTAGTGGAGCACATTAATCAATATGCTCCACTAGTATTTACTAGTGGCGCATTATCAAATATGCTCCACTGATAATTTTGTTACTAGTGGCGCATTCTTCTAGAAATGCGCCACCAATACGTCTGTGGGACCCACCAGAAGGGTGGTCGACAAAATATCTTGGATTATCAATGGCGCATTTACAATATGCGCCACGCATATTTTACCCTTTAGTGGCGCATATTATGCATAATACGCCACTGATAAGTCAGTGGGGACCCACCTGGGCCCCACTGGCCTGACCCTGCCAGTGTTATGCGTGGCGCATATAGAAAAATGCACCACGCATAACTTGTGGGGCCCACACCTCTGAAAAGGTGGCAGACTTATCAGTGGCGCATATTGTTCAATATGCGCCACTGATAAGGTCGGCCAGATCTATAAGTTGGCAGCCCCACCCCAACCATTTCATTCTTCTCCATCCAACATCAAACTAGATCTAGGTCGTCCTCCTCCTCCCCACCACCTCAATTTCTCCATTCTTGCCTCTATTCTTGGTGTTTAAACCTACTTTGCTCCATAGTTTTGAGAGGGGAAGCCTTTCTAAGTTGTAGATCTACTAAGCCAAAGGTGAGTTGTTGGAGGACATGCATATGGATGTTTTATGTGGCCGGTGGACGTCTCGCGTGCATTGTACACGCATGCATGCTTGTGTGTGGTGCATGAATGTTTACAGGTGACGAAGTAGCAAGAGCATGTTGCTTGCTACGGCGTGGTGCATGGATGTTTGCCGAAATGTTGATTAACTTCCGTTTCGGCAAATTTTTGCACTACCCATACGTCCTATTTTTAGGAAAGGTCATGCCGAATTTTTTCGGCGACCATGTATGCATGCATGTGTGTATGTGTGTGTGTGAGCACATGATGATGTGTGATTCTAAGGTACTCTCTTTTCTCTATACCGCGCAGGCAACCATGGTCAGACACATGAGCGAAGGTCAAGTGGCTAGATACAAGAAACGCGCGGTGGCTGACATGAGGATGAACAAGAGGACCCACATAAGATGTCCGTGTCGAACATGCAAACTTGGGAGCTTACTCGACCCTGATTCCGTAGACCTGGCGAGTCACCTGCTCACGCGTGGTTTCATGCCCGGCTATGATTCTGAAGATGACAAGGACGTCAACAATGGTATTTCTGAAGACGAGGGCGTACAAGATGATCATCATGAAGGAGATGGCAGCGGTGGACATGATGATGATCATCACAAAGGAGATGGCGGCGGCGGACATGATGATGATCATCACAAAGGAGATGGCGGCGACGGACATGATGATGATGGAGAAGACGCGGCGTCGACAGGCACACAGTCACGACTAACCTCAGCCTTGCAGGACCCACATGTTCAGGAACTGCTCCTCAAGGAGACGAGCAATGCGAAAGCTGCTGCCAGAGAGAAAGCCAAGCTGGAGCAGATGGAGATTGACGGAAAAACTCTGTTGTTTCCTGGGTGCCGACCCGAGGATACACGCTTGAGCGTTGATACGTCTCAAACGTATCTATAATTTTTGATGCTCCATGCTTGTTTTTACACCATTTGCCTATTGTTTCATTACACTTAGTGGCACTTTTATACATTTTCCGGAACTAACCTATTAACGAAGTGCCACAGTGCCAGTTTCCTGTTTTCTGCTGTTTTTGTGTTTCAGAAGTGATACACAGGAAATATTCTCGGAATTGGACGAAACAAGTTCCTGAAGTCATATTTCACCGGGGAGCTCTCAAACATCCGAAGAAGTGTCGGAGGGGGGCCACCAGGGCCCCACACAAGGGGGCGGCGCGGCCCAGCCCCTGGCCGCGCCACCCCTGTGTGAGGACGCCTGGTCCCTCTCCTGACATCGCCCTTTCGCCTATAAGTACCCCCTGACGAGAAAAACCTAAACACCTGATCAGTTTTCCAGAATACATCGCGATCCGCCGCCGCCGTCGACCCGAAGATCGGGAGGGTCCAGAAGCTCTTCCCGGCACCCTGCCGGAGAGGGAAATCGCCACCGGAGGTCTTCTTCATCGCCATGCTTGCCTCCGGAGCGATGAGTGAGTAGTCTACCTTGGACTATGGGTCCATAGCAGTAGCTAGATGGTTGTCTTCTCCACCATGTGCTTCATGTTTAGATCTCATGAGCTGCCCTACATGATTGAGATCACCGTTATGTAATACTATGATGTTGGTTTGTTGGGATCCGATGAATATTGGTGTTTATGATTAAGTTGCTGTACTGAATTATATCTTTTGTTATCTCTATGTTGTTTATGATCTTGCATGCTCTCCGTTGTTAGTAGCTATCTTGGCCGAGTAGTTGCTAGTGACTCCAAGAGGGGGTATTTATGCTCGATAGTGGGTTCATGCCTCTATTTCACCTGGGGGAGTGACAGAAACCTCTAAGGTGGTAGATGTGCTGTTGCTACTAGGGAGAAAACAACATTCATATGCTCAAGGGCATATGCTTTGTTTACATTACACACTTTGCTTAATGCAATTATCTGTTGTTCGCAACTTAATACTTTCGGGGTGTTCGGATTGATATCCCTAGGGGTGGATTATTAGTCATAGATGCAGTTGGATGGCAGTCTATGTATTTTGTTGTAATGCCCAGAGTAAATCTCATAGTGATCTTCTTGACATATCACGTTATCTTTATTCTATCAATTGCCCAACTGTAATTTGTTTACCCAGCATGTTATTTATCTAGTGAACTGTGGACCCCGGTCCTATTTTAATCATATTGCAATCACCTGTTTACTTTTCCCGTACTGTTTACTTTACTCGCATATTACTATTGTTTTCCACTCGATACACTCATAACCTTTGTTTCAAGCAAACCGGTGAGATTGACAACCTCATCGCAAGTTGGGAGCAAAGTATTTGTCTGTGTGTGTGCAGGTTCCATAACACCTTCAGTCGTCGCCGTCTCTCCTCTCCTGTTCAATAAACCTTGGTTTCTTAACTGAGGGAAAACTCGCCGCTACACTCATCATACCTTCCTCTTGGGGTTCCCAACGGGCTGGTCATTCACCACGCACAAGGACGTCTGCTCCACATTATTCACAAACGCCACAGTCTTTTCTGGCGTCATCACCAAGTAGCAGCCTCTTTTCTGGCGCCGTTGCCGGGGAGGAAAGAAGACTTCTGCGAGGGGAGTTTTCGCACACACATTCTTTACTTTGTTATTGTTTTGCTTTACTTTATTTATTTTACCTGCATTGTTTTTTATCAAAAACCCAAAAAAATTAGAATCCTTGGTAGCTGTTTTTACTTGCTTGCTTTAGTTTACTATGTCTAGTTCCGTTGCTACTGCTATGTCCCCCGAGGACATGATTTTCACTTTTAAGCAAAAGGATGAGGAAAGTTTTAAGGAAGCTTGGTCTAGGATTTATGATTGGTATGAAAAAACTGAACCTAAAATGACTTTGAGTTTGCTTCTTAGTAGTTTTTACTTTGGACTTTCTCTTCGTTATAGATATGCTTTGGATGCTACTTCTGAAGGAGATTTCCTTCATTGTGATGGAGATCAAGCCTTCAATACTATAAAAAAGTTGATTACAATTTATAGCATGCCAACCTATTTTGATTCCTCTCTTGTGTGCATCTTTAATAGACTTAATACTCTTGAGGCTCGCACTGCTAGTTTGAATTCTTGCTACAATACTTTGCGCCAGCATTTTGATTATGTGCCAATAAATTCTGAACCTTCGAGTTGGAATCCTACAATAAAAATCACCATTAATGGTGAAACTTTTCATGCTCGTTGTGATATTATGTCTGAATTTTGTCTTATGCCAAAGAGTGTCTATGAATCTTTGAGCCTTTGGAAGCTTTCTTAGGGGGGAGAAGAAATTTCTCTTACTAACAATGCCACTATATTTCCCCTTGGAATTGCTGAAGGAGTCTTTACAAAAGTCCTAGGAAGAATGATATCTACTGATTATCTTGTTATTGAATGTGTAGGGAAAGGACAAATCACACTTGGGAGATCCCTCTTGAAGCTCTTGGGCGCCGTCATCGACGTGGGAAAAGGCAATATAACATTTACCACTCCACCTTGCAATAACCATGTCTTTCCTAAAGTCAAGAGCAAAGGTAAGAAAGCAAGACGTAAGGCACGCGCTGATCCTAGCACTTCATCTATTGATATTACTTGATTCGCAATGTTCTGCGCCTAGCTCAAAGGCGTTAAAGAAAAGCACTCTTGGGAGATAACCCAATGTTTACTTTTCAGTACTTTTTCTTTTATTTGAGTCTTGGAAGTCATTAATACTGTAATGACCGCTCCTTATCTTGTTTATTTCGTTTTTGTGCCAAGAGAAGCCTCTAATTTGAGCGAGGTAAAGATTTGGGGTTATTGCTGTCCTGAAACTGTTTTCGGTGCTGCACCGTAAAAATTCGTATAAAATCACTGTATATCTTTTGGACCTGAAATTTCTTGTGCATATGCCCCAGGTTATATCCAAACTTTTCTTAGTTGAACACTTTTTGATTTGAGCAACAGAAAATCCCTCCAAAATTCGTTCTTTGTCAGCTGTTCTGTTTTGACAGATTTCTGCCAATATTTGTTTTTGCCACTTTATCGCTATCTTTTGAGTTCTTTTTTATCATGGAACTTTTTGGGAAGTTGCTACAGTAGTATATACTTAATATGTGGTGGTTTTGAGTTTAAACCTGAAGCTAAAAGAGGTTGAATATATTTTATGCTTACACTAATGTTGCTAATAGAATTGTGTTTAGTTTTGTATGAAGGAAGTTTTCAAGTGTAGGGATTGGAGAATGATGAGATGAGTTGAAGAACGGACAAAAGCTCAAGCTTGGGGATGCCCATGCATCAACCCAAGAAATATCCAAGAAGTACAAGCGTCAAAGCTTGGGGATGCCCCCGAGGCACCCCTTCTTCATCGGCAAAAATCAGGTCACCTTTCAAAACACTATATTTTTATTGCTTCATGCACTATGTGTTTTTCTTGGAGCGTCAGTTGTTTTAGTTTTCTTAGTTTGCTTAGTTTGTTTGTTTGCTGCAATAAATGGTTGGACCCCAACAAATTTCCTTTGGAGGAGATGTACTCGTTTTCATTTGCAAAGAATGCTCTAGTTTTCACTCTTATTCAAAATCGAGCATTCTACTTTTTCTGCTACTGCTTTTGGTTTTTGATTTCGCCTTGATATGCATTCAGATCTTGTCATATATTTTCATCAAGGTGTATTTTTGCCTCTGAACTTTATTGGTTTTCATCAAAAGAGGTGTTTATAAAAGTTTCAAATGGTGTTGGAAAAGAGAAAAAGCTTTGTGCAAAATAGTGGTACAAGAAGGAGCTTGTGTAGACTGCGGCTTAGGCTTTTTCATGTCATGCTTGATGTCTTTTTGATAGTATGCTTAGTGGTTTTGCTGTAGCATGACTTGTCTCAAATAACTGAGATTGCTTAATGAGCCTTTGAAAAAATCATGCGTTGTTTTTATTGTATGGAAGCATTATTTTGGTTTTCTCCTTGATGCTTTATTTGGGTTGACTTGGCGCATGCTCACACATGTTAGACTCATACAAAGTCGCCATTAGCCTTCATGATCATTTAGTTTTTGACTTTTGATGCCATCTTATGCTTCTTTTAATGTCGCTTTGTCGCTTTGCATGATTATGGCCATTATTGCTCTCTTAGTCGGTCGCTCCCAGTCTTTTGCTAGCCCTCACCTTGTACTGAGTATGAGCTCTACTCGTGCATCCAACTCCTAAAAGCCAAAGTTTTCCATTGTGTCCACCATACATACCTACTAGCAATTTGCTATTCCAAGTAAATTTGACTTGCTTTTATTTTCTCTTCAAATTAAACTCTTACCAGTGTTATGCGAAATTCGGTCAGTAAAGCTCTCACGAACCGGAAGGCACACTTTACTTTTTCCTGTTCTAAAATTTTGACATTGTGGTCTTTTATGTTGAGTTGTTATGCTTGCAAGTTGTAAGTTGGATTCTAGCCCAGCCATGCTGTCATGGGGCAAGCTTTCAACATTGCACTTCTTTTTGAGTTGATATCGTGATCTTTTGTTTATGGATGCCCGCTGTGTGAAATGAATTGGGAAACTTGTGAGGATCATGGAGTTTTTATATGTGTTAAGGAAACGCCGGGCCGCCAATCTAAGCCATGCATAATTCATGGTGGAAATTTGCAGCATACCCATGGTGAACATTCGACGACGCATCTCACAATAAAAAGCTAAACAATATAGCAAATAAAAGAGATGTCGAGGTGTTCATTGTCTGCTTGTCCTGTCATTTTGGTGTGGGCTTGTTCCATGTCATCGGGCACGGAGGTACCCCATTGGCGGTTCTCAATGATATGCATATACTTACAATGACAAGAGCCTTGCTTGGGACTCTAAGTAAACTAGCATAGTTTGGGTACTCGTATTCACGGGACACGAGGTTTTCAACTTATGATTTGTCAAGCATATGCATCATAATTGTTCTCGCATTAACTTTAACCATTCAAGATGCTTATGATGGGGGCAATGAGAGCTCAAAGCCGGTAAGTACCATAATTTTTGAAGGTTATAAAACTTGCAATCACTGCTTCCCTCTGCGAAGGGCCTTTCTTTTACTTTCATGTTGAGTCACCACCTTCTTTCTTTATGCACCATTAAGAGAGCATAGTTGTCATTCTTAGTGTGATATGCATTGTCCCAAAGTTCATTGATTGAATCATGATGATTGGTTTCACTTGTTCTTAAATTATTTGTATCTAGTCGCCCTCTTAAACTTTGAGGTGTCCTATGCATTTATGTTTTGCTCTCTTTGAAGGACAAGCTGAAAACCATTTGTATGTTTTTCCTTATGATTTGAACACACGTTTGACTTTCATTGTTTCATTATCATGATCTTTTGTTTGTGTTCATTTGCATGTTTACAACATGGTTGCTAAGTTCTTATTGTCATGATTATATCTTTCATGCCCATGTTTAAGTTCTATTGATCCCAGCTCACCAATGCTTACATATATGATCAAGATTGTGTAGGTGCATGTCACCTCAAAAATTATTCTTTTGTTATCACTTACCTACTCGAGGACGAGCAGGAGTTAAGCTTGGGGATGCTTGATACGTCTCAAACGTATCTATAATTTTTGATGCTCCATGCTTGTTTTTACACCATTTGCCTATTGTTTCGTTACACTTAGTGGCACTTTTATACATTTTCCGGAACTAACCTATTAACGAAGTGCCACAGTGCCAGTTTCCTGTTTTCTGCTGTTTTTGTGTTTCAGAAGTGATACACAGGAAATATTCTCGGAATTGGACGAAACAAGTTCCTGAAGTCATATTTCACCGGGGAGCTCTCAAACATCCGAAGAAGTGTCGGAGGGGGGCCACCAGGGCCCCACACAAGGGGGCGGCGCGGCCCAGCCCCTGGCCGCGCCAACCCTGTGTGAGGACGCCTGGTCCCTCTCCTGACATCGCCCTTTCGCCTATAAGTACCTTCGGACGAGAAAAACCTAAACACCCGATCAGTTTTCCAGAATACATCGCGATCCGCCGCCGCCGTTGACCCGAAGATCGGGAGGGTCCAGAAGCTCTTCCCGGCACCCTGCCGGAGAGGGAAATCGCCACCGGAGGTCTTCTTCATCGCCATGCTTGCCTCCGGAGCGATGAGTGAGTAGTCTACCTTGGACTATGGGTCCATAGCAGTAGCTAGATGGTTGTCTTCTCCACCATGTGCTTCATGTTTAGATCTCATGAGCTGCCCTACATGATTGAGATCACCGTTATGTAATACTATGATGTTGGTTTGTTGGGATCCGATGAATATTGGTGTTTATGATTAAGTTGCTGTACTGAATTATATCTTTTGTTATCTCTATGTTGTTTATGATCTTGCATGCTCTCCATTGTTAGTAGCTATCTTGGCTGAGTAGTTGCTAGTGACTCCAAGAGGGGTATTTATGCTCGATAGTGGGTTCATGCCTCTATTTCACCTGGGGGAGTGACAGAAACCTCTAAGGTGGTAGATGTGCTGTTGCTACTAGGGAGAAAACAACATTCATATGCTCAAGGGCATATGCTTTGTTTACATTACACACTTTGCTTAATGCAATTATCTGTTGTTCGCAACTTAATACTTTCGGGGTGTTCGGATTGATATCCCTGGGGCTGGATTATTAGTCATAGATGCAGTTGGATGGCGGTCTATGTATTTTGTTGTAATGCCCAGAGTAAATCTCATAGTGATCTTCTTGACATATCACGTTATCTTTATTCTATCAATTGCCCAACTATAATTTGTTTACCCAGCATGTTATTTATCTATGGAGAGACACCACTAGTGAACTGTGGACCCCGGTCCTATTTTAATCATATTGCAATCACCTGTTTACTTTTCCCGTACTGTTTACTTTACTCGCATATTACTATTGTTTTCCACTCGATACACTCATAACCTTTGTTTCAAGCAAACCGGTGAGATTGACAACCTCATCGCAAGTTGGGAGCAAAGTATTTGTCTGTGTGTGTGCAGGTTCCATAACACCTTCAGTCGTCGCCGTCTCTCCTCTCCTGTTTGATAAACCTTGGTTTCTTAACTGAGGGAAAACTCGCCGCTACACTCATCATACCTTCCTCTTGGGGTTCCCAACGGGCTGGTCATTCACCACGCACAAGGACGTCTGCTCCACATTATTCACAAACGCCACAGTCTTTTCTGGCGTCATCACCAAGTAGCAAGCGTCACGCTCAAGGCTCTGGAGATGAAGGCGGAAAGCAAATGGACCGACGTAAGCTTCAATAAAAACATGAGATTCTGGCAAAAACGTCTTCCCAAAGGAAACACGTGTCCAACTAATATCGAGGAGGCCAAGAAAATCGTGTGCCCTCTAGACATGCCATACGTTAAGTACCACGCCTGCATCAATGATTGCACACTTTATCGGGATGAGTACGCGGAGAAAACCACATGTCCGGTGTGCGGCCAAGGATGATTCAAGATTGGGAACAAGAAAGTACCTCGGAAAGTGGTATGGTACTTTCCTATAATTCCCCGTCTGCAGCGGTATTTCGTAGACCCTAAGGAAGCAAAGCTCATGCGATGGCACGCGGATAGGAAGAAGACCGAAGATGATCCGCATAAGGGCAAGATCCTGACACACCCTTCGGACGCTAGCCAGTGGAACGCCCTTGACATCGACTTCCATGAGTTCGGGGCCGATCGAAGGAACATCAGGCTTGGTATGAGCACCGATGGACTCAATCCGTTTGGCAACCAGAGTAGCACACACAGTACCTGGCCCTTGTTTGTATGGCCGTACAACCTCCCTCCATGGTTGTGCACCAAGCAGAGATATGTACACATGTGTATTCTGATTCGGGGGCCAAAACAGCCAGGTGTCGACATGCATTTGTATCTCGGGCTATTGAAAGAAGAGCTAGCCACGCTGTGGGAGACACCTCCTCGTACGTGGGATGCATACTCAGAAGATTATTTCCCTTTGAGAGTCGCGTTATTCACAACGGTGCAGGACTATCCAGGTTACAGTTACGTCTCTGGCCAGGTGAACCACGGACACAACGCATGTGTCAGGTGCATGGATAAGACCCCGCATCTCCAGCTACCAAGGGATCCAGGGTCCTCGAAGACCGTGTTCCAACGGACTTGGATGTGGCTTTGAATGGATCACCCGTGGAGAAAGTGTGGAGAGCTGTTCAACGGTAAAGAAGAGCTTGAAAAAGCCCCACGTCCGAGGAGCGGTGAAGTAATCAACAACATGCTGGAAAACTGGGAAGAGTGCCCTTTGCCGGGAAAGAAGCGTCCGAGGACAAAGCCGCTGCATGGTGTGTGGAAAGCGAGGTCTGTTTTCTGGGACCTGCCGTACTGGAAATACCTCCACACACCCCATAGCCTTGATGTCATGCACATCATGAAGAACGTATGTGAGAGTCTGCTGGCCACTATCGTCAACATGACGGATAGGACCAAGGACGGGCCGAAGGCAAGACACGACCTGGAATTCCTTGGCATCAAGAAAGAACTTCATGGTCCGCTTGATAACAATGATGATGATGATGAGACGATGGACGAAGATACTCAGGGTCCCCGCAAGAGGGCTAAGAGGAGGGATGTGGTGTTTCCCGCTGCCTACTTCACTCTAAGTGAGAAAGAGCTCGAGCAGTTTTTTAATTGCCTCCTAGGAGTTAAAGTTTCTCACGGTTACTTCGGGAACATAGGCAGATATCTGGATGAAGCAAAGAAGAGGTTCAGCGGGATGAAGTCTCACGACTGTCACTTGTTGATGACACAGATACTTCCCATTGCGATTCGAGGGATAATGGACGAGCACGTCCGTGAGACATTGTTTGGCCTCTGCAACTTCTTCGACGTCATCTCGAGGTAATCTATCGGCTTGAAGCAGCTCGACGCGCTGCAAGAAGAGATCGTCGTGATACTGTGCGAGCTTGAGATTTACTTCCCACCCACGTTCTTTGATATCATGGTGCATCTGCTCGTCCATCTCGTGGATGACATCATTCATCTCGGTCCGACATTCCTGCACAACATGATGCCGTTCGAAAGGCTGAATGGTGTTATCAAAGGATTCGTTCGCAATAGGTCCCGTCCAGATGGAAGCATCGCCAAGGGCTTTCTGACCTACGAGTGTGTCTCATTTTGCCAGAATTATCTACGCACCGAGGAGGACGACACGGACGACCCTGTTGGTCTACCCAAAAGGACGCACCTTGGTAGGCTTGCCGGATATGGTCACCGCGAGGGTTTTCGTGCCTTGCATGTCGGCGCGAAGGGTCGACGCCCCAACTTTGTCCGGGCACACCTCGTCGTGCTACAGCACATCGAATTGGTTGACCCTTGGGTGGAGGAGCACAAAAGCTTTGTAGAGCAGAAGTTCATTGACCTAGGTCGGCCGAGGAAGAAGGGAGACGTAACAAGAGAGCACAACTCCAGCTTCACGGCTTGGTTCAAGGAAAAGCTTCACGGCCTGCAGTCGACGCCTTCTATGGAGGATGAAAAACTAATTTTTGCATTATCACAGGGCCCCGGGCACAACATGAGGACATATCAGGCCTACGACATCAACGGATACAGATTCTACACGGAGGAAAGGGACAGGAGTAGCGAATATCAGAACTCAGGAGTAACGATGCTATCCTATGCCGATGATGAAGCCACCTTCAAGGAAAGATTCTTTTGAAGGATCGAGGAGATCTGGGAGCTCGACTACGCCAGAGAGAAGGTGCCGATGTTCCGTGTCAGATGGGCCAAGAGCGTCCAGAAAGAGGGCCGGTATTTCACCACCATGGTTATACCCGATGCCTCCGCAAAGAATTCCTCCACAAAAAATGAGCCATGGGTACTCGCGAGCCAAGTTGACCAATGCTTCTTCATCACCGACCCATCAAAGCCAAGCCGTGTTGTCGTGAGAAGGGGCAAGAGGAGCATCATCGGAATGGAAGGACCCGCCAACGACCAAGACTTAGAAAAGAATGGCGATCCAAAGATCGAAGAGGAATTCGACAAGTACTTCGACAAGCCGATTGCCGTGGGAAGAAGGAAGACCACCCTACCTACTAAAGGTTGTCCATTCATGAGAAGAAACCTCAACATTCCCGGCCTAAAGTATTCAACCGCGAGGAAGAAGGGCAAGAAGATTGCAAAGAGACGCTAGCTCTAGCTAGCTAGCGCGGAATCAAGATCATGACATTTTGTATGGATATCGATGTGTAGTGTGACACGACGATATATATTCGTGGTTTTTTGAATAAACTAACTATTATGATACTCGCAAATAAAGTGAGAAAAAGATGTGACATGACAATGTTTGTGTTTTTTTACTATTACAAACTATTATTTTGAAGTAACTTGTATTTGTTAGAAATTGTGAAAAAACAATTGTAAAAAAAGGTGTGAGGCAACCAGGATTCGAACCCTGGATGCCCCTCTGGATGCAGGCCACAGATCGACACAGCTACCACTGAGCCATTGACAGGTTGTTGTCATATGGCTGAGGGTCACGTTATTTGACTAAGTGTTCGCTTCGGCCGCGCACGCGCCTCTGCCCTAACCCTAGCCAAATAACGCTTCAGCCGGCCGAGAGTTCTCCTCTTCTTCCCCCCATTTCCCCCGCGCGCGCCTCCGCCCTAACCCTAGCCGCCGCCGCTCAAAGCCATCGCCGCCGCTAAGATGCGCCCGCCTCTGCCCTAACCCGCGCCCGCTGCCACTCTGACCGCTGTCGCGCCCGCTGCGTCGCTCCAGCCCTCTCGCTCCGGCCGCTGCGCCGCTCCAGCCCTCTCGCTCCGGCCACTGCGTCGCTCCAGCCCTCTTGCTCCGGCCGCTCTAGCCCTCTCCCTCCGGCCCTCTCGCTCCGGCCGCTCCAGCCCTCTCGCTCCGGCCCTCTCGCTCCGACCGCTGCGTCGCTCCATCCCTCTTGCTCCGGCCGCTGCGCCGCTCGAAGCCTGTCGCCGCTCGAAGCCTCTGGACCAGGAGGAGAAGGAGATCACCAGGAGCAGGAGGAGGATCCCCACCGCCACAGGAGGAGGAGGAGATCAGGACTGCCCGCCATCGAGGTGAGCCCCCATCCCCCTCTTGTGTTTCCTGAAGACTTTAATAATACACCTCGGTAGACTGCATAAGAAGAACAAGAAATTGGGTGCTTATTTTGTCGCGAGCTCAAAATCATCTGCTCTGTCTTCTTCCATTGAATTGTCTCACTTAGTACTACTGAGTCTGCAACACTGGTCGCTCTGAATCAACTCGCCATGTGGACATATCTATGTTCCTTCCTAGAGAAAGCAGGTTTCAGTTCTAGCTTCGGAAACCGATTTATGTAAAAAGGATAACTGCACCAGAAGACTAGGTTTATAACTCCATTGAATTGTCTCACTTAGTAGTTGTTTTATGTTTCTTTAAAGAATGCCAGCACTTTATTTATCGAATAACATCGTCGTTACAAATAGTCTGCAGGATATGCTCCAGAACAACAAAATCTTTTGCAGTTCTGCCAGTACATTCAGTTCTAGAACAATTGTGCCATTTTTGAAGAGATATCTCATGACATGTGAAAATGTTGTTTATATGTGAAGTAGCATACTTGTGAAAACGATTGCAAAAATATGTGCTTGTTAGCTCAGAATTATTCTCTCTGTGTTCCTCGGTTGAAGTTCACTGGCTATGAATATGTTCCACTTATTTGTCAGACTGATATATATATTTGCATGCTTAAAAATAAAGTATATATGTTGGAGTGACACTTCACATGGGGTAAAAGATGAAACCTGAAAGCGATGCTGGATTGCTGGTAGACTTTGGACATCTTCTCAAACATTTCAAACTACATGATGAATAGTATTTTGCTACTGCTGCTGGTGTACTTTGCTGCTGCTGCTGTACTTTGCTGCTGCTGCTGTTTAATTATGGTTTAGCTGTGTGAACTTTGCTGCTGTACTTTGCTGCTGCTGATTAGAGATGCATAATTAACTTGTATATGCTTTTGTAGGTTCCGCCATGGTGCGCCGCAAGATCACCACCTACGCTATGATGAGCCGACGCCCACCACCACCCCCTCCCCCTCCGACGCCGCCTCCAACGCCGCCACCTCCAGCGTCCGACGGCGAGGAGGAAGAAGTCCCCGAGGTGGACTACCCGGAGGACGAAGAGGAGAACGACCACCTGGAGGCGGAAGTCCAGGCGGAGATCGACGACATGGAGTGGGCCATCTCGGACCCCGAGAATGAAGAACAGGCGGCCATCCACGCCTCGTGGCGTTCTCTGCGGATGGAGAACAAGGAGGCGGCGCGCGACGACGAGTTGGACGGCCTACTTCTTGAGTCGGGGCTCAAGGAGTCCCGCGACCGCCACATGACGGAGGAGGGAGCGCGCAGCTTCATGGAGTTGGAGCGGCGGCGCCTCTTGGCGCTGCTCGCGGAGGACTCCGGTCGCCTCCACATGATTGTGGAGGATGACTTCCTCCCCGCCCCCGCCCCCGCCCCCGCCGCCGCACGAGATACTCGATCGGGCCTAGCGGCGACGAGGAAGCACGTGAGGGCCAACGACGATGAGGCGGGACCCTCTAGGCGTTAGAACTTTTTTTCGTATTATGAACTGCTTATATATGATCATATGAACTGCTATGTTTTATTCTAGGCTTATGAATCCTTGCCATAGTATTTGTGATCATGCAAGCATGCTTTTGAACTTTGTCATTCCTTTCGTTGCATAACATATATACTCCATTCTAGGCTTATATATGATCGATCGTCATCCATGCTATGTTTTATTCTAGGCTTATGAATCCTTGCCATAGTATTTGTGGTCATGCAAGCATGCTTTTGAACTTTGTCATTCCTTTCATTGCATAACATATATACTCCATTCTAGGCTTACATATGATCGATCGTTATCCATGCATGCTATGTTTTATTCTAGGCTTATGAATCCTTGCCATAGTATTTGTGATCTTGCAAGCATGTTTTTGAACTTTGTCATTCCTTTCGTTGCATATATAACATATATACACCATTCTAGGCTTATATATGATCGGTCGTCATCCATGCTATGTTTTATTCTAGGCTTATGAATCCTTGCCATAGTATTTGTGATCATATGCAAATATGTTTTTTAACTTTATCATTCCTTTCGTTGCATAACATATATACTTCATGTCTATACAGAGATGGCGAAGTGGTACGTGGTGTACAGTGGTCGGGTTCTAGGAGTCTACGAGGAGTGGGAGGACTGCCAGGCACAGGTGACCAACTTCAGCGGCAACTGCTACAAAGGGTACAAGACAAGAGAGCTCACGATCTCCAAGTGGAGGAGACACGTGTGGAAGAAGAATCGGATGAAGTTCTTGATCATGGTCTCGATCTTGCTCATCGTCGTCGCTGGTGTGATCTATTCGAACTTTTTTTTCGATGTTGGACTTGCTTATATATGATCGATCGTCATCCATGCTATGTTTTATTATAGGCTTATGAATCCTTGCCATAGTATTTGTGATCATGCAAGCATGTTTTTGCACTTTGTCATTCCTTTCGTTGCATAACATATATACTACATGTCTATAGAGAGATGACGAAGTGGTATGTGGTGTACAGTGGTCGGGTTCCAGGAGTCTACGAGGAGTGGGAGGCCACTGCCAGGCACAGGCCAGTGACCAACTTCAGCGGCAACTGCTACAAAGGGTACAAGACAAGAGAGCTTGCGATCTCTAAGTGGAGGAGACACGAACCGGTCTTGCTCACCATTGTGGGTGTAGTCTACTCGGTCTTTTGGTGAGATGTGTAGTGTGTATAATGTGTAATGTGTGTAATGCATGGACTTGGGCTATATATGTTCTAACACTTCTAATATTTGGGAACTTTGTCACTATTATGGATCTAATTGTTTGTGATGATGATATATTTGTTTTATACTGCATGCTGTGTATTCTGCAGTTATATTGTATACCTATATATATTCTTGTGCATTGCTGTGTATAAATACCAGAAAATATCATTTTTTTGGACCTGTACGAAATATCAGTGGCGCATATTATAGGTGTTTAGTGGCGCATTATATATTGGTGGCGCATATAGCAATATGCGCCACGCATAAGTCACTAATGGCGCATATGCTATATGCGCCACCAATATTCAACATATGCGTGGCGCATATTTACATGCGCCACCAATAAACTGTTATTAGTGGCGTGGCAGTGGTGGCGCATCCCATATGCGCCACGCATATGCCAAAATGGTGCGCCACCAATAGGCTTTTTTCCACTAGTGCTAGGGGGGGTAGACCGCACGGGTGCAGCGGGCTAGGGTTTCGCCGTAGACCGAGCTTCGGGACCTATGTATGTCAAACCTTTGTTTCACATGTATAAATACTTGAGAGTAATATATAAATAAACAAATTTAAATTCTTGGAAACAATAAACAAATTAAGAAAAAAAAATTATCTGTGCCGACGGCCTAGCCGTCGGCATAGGTTATCTATCTGAGCCGACGGCCCTTGCCGTCGGCACAGCTCTCTCAGTTAGCGGCGGTACCGTTTGGGCCCACCTGGCAGGGCGTTATGCCGACGGCGTGGCAGTGCCGACGGCCAGGTGTAGCTTCTGCCGACGGTCTATGGCAGGCCGATGGTGGCCGTCGGCATAGCTTCGTCTGTGCCGACGGCTTTTCTGTGCCGACGGCTCCCTCGTCAGCCTCCCCCAGTCTGGTTCTGTGCCGACGGCCCCGACATTTTGCCGTCGGCACAGATAACGGCCGTCGGCCCCTTGAGCTGGTCCTGTAGTGAAAGCAGCAGGATAACGGGAACAGCTAGTGGGCGTGTGTTTGCTTGCTTTAGTCATGTCCGTAGGAGATAGAAAATTGATTGGACGTCAGCTGACCGAGAATTAAGCTAATTCTCAGTCAGCTGAGCGTTAGAGGGACCCAATAAAATTTATCAAGTATCATAAATAATAGCATAACAAGCTTTAAAATACATAGATATGTTTATTATAAGTATATTTCTAGGTTCTGCTTCTATTTAAATATGTTGCTATTACCTTGTGGCAAATAATATAACAATTTAAAGAAGTGTCTTTTACCTTGCATTATCCAATTAAATGTTGACTGAAAACATTTAACAATTGATAAAACTAAATTTTATACAATACAAATATAGGGTGGGGGGCATCTGCCCCCCACCCCCCAAACCCACCCATAAAGTTCTACAATTAAATAATGGTATATATCTATGATTTTTCCCTACCAAACTTCTAGAACATCCTCCACCAGTGCGGCATAGGGGGTTTCCCCGTGACTTGTTTGGAATCCGATGCGCGCGCCGCCCATGCCTCTTGTTTTGCTTTCGCTCTCAATTGATCGATCGGAAAAGAGGTCATGGTATGATGGGCAGATGTCACGTCGTCCTCGTACCACCATCGTCCATCCACCATCATTGCAACGCAACGACATCCTCCAAAGCAAGCGATACCCAAAGTCACATCACATTCACATCACCTCGCCGAGCTGAGTTCTCGCAGATTTGATCGAGGCCACGCAAGCAAGCCCCTTTCTTTGGTGGGTCATCGTCCTTTGCTTGTTTTGAAGAGAAATACAATAATATTAATTTTATATCACAGCAAGTATATTGATAAGCTAATTGTTGGTCGAAGAATTGATCAATAATAGAAATGAAATACGTCTTATATTGATCAATAGATACAACATCTAGCTAAGGGCATCTCTAGCAAAATGTGATAACATGAAGGGTTATTTCGTTTTCTTTCACCGATTTTTTGACAAACAATTACTCATTTAACATGTGTTAATGTGATAATTTTTTAATTATAAGTTAAGTATCTTTGAGGAGGAATACGATATAACAAATTTATGTCACATAATCTATACATAATTTTATTTTTAATAATAAAGGGACTAAGACTTCTCTCTTCGTCTGTCAAAGTGTGTTTTCATCCATTGGTGCATAAGCCTTTGTACGTCGAGGAATCAACTCCGGGTCAATCAGGAATAGGCTTATACTCCCTCCGTTCAGAAATATAAGATGTTTTAGTTTTGTCAAGTGAATGTATCTAGATATATTTTAGTGTATAGGTTTATTTGAATCCATACACTAAAAGATCTCTAGATACATTAGCTTTATAAAGCTAAAACATCTTATATTTATAAACGGAGGGAGTATATATATGCGCAAGATCAGATCAAGGTGGCATCGGCGACACACGAGTAGGAGTCCTCCTGGTCTTTGCACCTCGACCAAGAGGCATTGAATCTCCGCTCCACCGCGGCCTGACTCCTGCAGCCCTTTATTTTTTTAAGCTAGTGTGTGCTATAAGATGCGCTTCTGATTTTTTTTCAAAAATTACTTTTAGATCTGAAACACGCCATTTCATCATAGAAATTTCATATTTCTAGTGGGGCTTCCCACCGCCTGGCTGCGTGCAAGTTTTCTCACGCCGCATCATTTCATCCGGGTCCCATTTCATGCAGAACTAATTTAAAAAATAATAAAAATGCGAGACCTCCGTGTGATATATCATTTTATGTGGCCGACATGTTGAAAAATAATTCACCCTTGAAATACGGCAGTTATTCCAAAAGTCATTTCACAAACAACTGCCACGTCTGAAGTTTATGGCTTTTATGTCAAATGAGATGTCATGATCTAATTATAGCATATTTTGCCAGAACAAGTCCATACCGGATAAACGCGCAACACATGGAACGGCGAGCAACGTCACATAGGGCGTTTTCTCTTTCCTCGCATGAAATCTGCACTTTCCATTTTTTGAGTGTCAATTTTTTTTGTGTGAAGAAACTACCGAGGCATTTCAAAAACTGAAGGACCAAGCCTACAAATATTACAGGTGACTAGCGACACATATTTTTACTTTTGTTTGGACGCCCAAACCTTCTGGGATATTTCTTAAATTTTACGCAATCTCCAGTTGACGAGGGTTAACTCGACAAATGTCCTAGATGAAGGACTTAGGATCGGGGGAAGAAGCAACGACTAGAGATTCCGGGATCGAGATCGACACATGACGTACCCAGGTTCACATCCCCGCGGTGGAGGATCGCGACATCCTGCTAGCAATCTAGTATAGGATCACAATGGTGTTTACAGACTGTCGCCGTAGGTGGAATTTTGTATCTAGTCTATGTCTAATTTATCTTGCCTCTCTAGTATTACGTGTCTATGATATGACTTGAGTTATGCCTCTAGGGGCGCCCCTGTCTGGCTTTATATATGCAACCAGGCTAGGTTTTACAAGTGTCCTAGTCAAATACGGATTAGAACCTTCCTTCTTCGTCTCTAAGTCAATCTTCGAGTCCTTGTACTAGTCCACCTCCCTAATGTGCCGGACCCGGTACACTAATCCGTGGGTACCCGAAGGGCATATCCACGTCAGTAGCCCCCGAGACTCTACTTGAGTTGCAGACTTGGGTTGAGTCTCCAAACTTCAAATCTTCGACTTCTTCAAACTTCGACTTCTTCAAACTTCTACTTCTTCAATTCTTCTACTTCCTCAATCTTTGATTTCTTCAATCTTTGATTTGGCTAATGCAATGGCTGAAATCTTCGAGTTCTTGAATCCGCTCTCTCGATGGGAGTAAATATTGAGTCCATGGACTCGAAATTTTCTTCATCGTTCTTCTCGAAGTAATTCTTCATCGGGTGCCCGAACAGCTCTCCCGATGGGAGTAGCCCCTGAGGTTATGGTCGGGTACTTGTAGTTGATCATAGGCTCAAAATTTCTTCTTCTCTTCTTGTCGAATTCTTTCTCTCGAAATTGACTTTCTATCGGGTGCGCAACCAGCGCTCCCGATGGGAGTAGCCCCCAAGTTTATGTTCGGGTACTTGTAGCTGGGCATAGACTCAAGTTGTACTACTCGAGGAAATTCGGCTCCTGCAAAAAATATGAAGAGTTGTGAAATACTTTGTCTCTCGAAGAAATATTGCGTTTGCATATTGTAATGATGATGTAGTATGTAAGATAAAAACTCGATGTTTTTTGTGCAATTTTGTTGCTCGTACGTAAGACCCTTTCGTTAGCCTGATGCACTTCACGGCTCGATCAGCTACTCAGGTCAGACGTAATGTGATGCGTTTGCCGCATTTGAATTTCAAGATACTTGCTAAGCCTTTTCGTTAGCCTGACGTCCAAGGTTTGTGCCTTGCCAACCGTTAGTCGAGCTTCTGCGACTGTAAACTAAATTATCAAGTATTCAATAAGGAACGCCAGCTACTAGGGCTTTCATAATTTTTCGAAGTCAATGATATGCAAGATGACTTTTTATGGCGGAGCTCCCGAGTGTTGGGTGCGGCAAAAGGTAAATAATAATCGAATCTTGGAAGAGGAAAACTTAGATTTTATCGGATGCGGCGTGGTCGGCGCGGCCGTAGTGGATGATGACGTAGTCGAATTGTTGTCGTAGAATCACAATCACGATCGAAGGCGAAGTTGTTGTCGAGCCCACGAGCGTTGTTGGGATCGTCGCATTGCTGATGTCGATGAAGTCGTAGGTCTTGAGCGTGAGTTTCCGCACTCCGGGGCGAGTTGATATCGAGCCCCCGAGCGTTGTTGATAGTTTGCGCGAGTGCGTGATGACAAGCCCCCAAGTATGGCAAGGCAAGCCGACGATCTTGAAGACGAAGTAGTCAAAGTATTTTTCTCCAAGTTGTCCGAGTAGATTTTTAATTCGTCGGCGCAAACTGCTGTTGATTTATTTGATATCTCCATTAATCTTCGTACTACGTACGAGCTAGCTTTCTTGACGCATTTTTTTCTCCTTCAACTGATGACGTGAAGTAAGCTTCCCAGTTTTTTTTTAAATCGGCATGTACAATATTTGCAGTAAGGTCCTTGCGTCTATTGCCCTAGACCACCAACCAATTGGAAAAAGGACCTTACAACTTTTCACAAACACCCCTGAATTGCAGAAATCAACGCAATCGACTACTTGGGTGTCTCCGCCGATGACCACCGGCGTCCTCCAGGCGCTGCTGCCGAGGAACAAGAGCAAACAGCTCGATGGCTCCATTCCGGCGAAAATCCTCTGCCCACGGTCGCCGCCGTACCACCGGGGACGAACCACTTGGTGGACACGGGACGTCGAGCTCCCGCAACAGATTCTGAGGGCCTCCTCAATGGAGGTTGCACATGCGCCGCCCTAACGGCACCAGATCGTCGAGGCAATGATTCCTCAAACGTGGATGAGCTCAGATTTCTGAAGATCTCCCCTAACTCCTCCAGTATCGCAAGCTGTTGCCAGAACCCCTCTCCCTTCCACACCACCACGGCTAGGAAAAGGAAGAGGAAGCAGCAGGGAGCAGCAGCCATACCAGAGAAGCACCACGAGCCGCTTATTGAAGAAGGATCCACCAGATTCGCCGGAGCCGCCCAGCCACCACCTCAGTGGCCCGACGAGAAGCTTCACCAGTGGACGCCTGGTACAGCGGCGGAGAACCAAGGCGTGAATCCTCTAGGAGACGGAAAGAGCGGCCTTATTGGAGATGCCGGTCTCCAATCCCCTCCCATGCCACACCTCTTGCCACCAGAGGAGGACAGCGAGGAGGAAGAAGACGCAGTCGCGCCTGGCTCGGCCGGAGGAGCTCGGCGACTGACTCCATCTCGCCACAGGGGCAATCTCATTGCAAGCGCTACCACTACACCTAAATCTACTGCTAAATAGAGAGATCCGGCATCCAAGCACAGCTCTGCGACGACCAGCGCGAGCGCCGTCAGCGAGAGTGGCCGGATCCAGCCCGGCGAAGTCGACTCTCAACGGGGGCGGCGAGGGAACTCTCGAGAGAGGAGGGGAAAGTTGATGAATAATTTTTTTGGACTCTACGTGGGCTGAACTGCTGATTTGATCTTTTTCATATGACTGATTCGCACTTGGCCACTTGACGTGAAGTGATTGAAGATGATCCGATGTGGCACTCTGAATGTTTGACCGGCGATGGCCTTATCTCTTGGAAGCGATTGGAGTGCTCCGCCTGCGTCTTCCGTCGAATATTACGTCTTTTCATTGGGACCTGGCCAGTACTCGATTGATACTCCAACGCCTTAATTTGATGACTTGACGGATCGCCGTTCGCCATAAATAAAATAAAATGTTGTCACTGATCGGAGCGCATCAGCTCCTACATAGATCGGCTTTGATTGCGGGCGATTACAGATGTCGCGCACGATTGCAGATGCCGCGCACGATGCTCCGTGGAAATCACGAACTGTCTGTCCGTCGTCGGTTTTGTCGACTCGGATAAAAAACGATCTCGCCGTGCTTGATGATGTAGACTCGGAACGTGCCCGAACGCAACTCGCCGGAAGCGATATCAGTGTCTTCGATCTTTTCAAGGAATTCCGCCTGGATGACGAGATACAAAGTGCCGCCATGGTGGATGACGACTTCTGTTGAAGCGATTTAGCTGCTGCTGGCAGCCGCAAAAATTGTTGATCTTGTCGATGGAAAGCTTAAAGAATCCCGCCCAGATGATAAAATCCAGTCGTCGCGATCCCCACGGTCGGCGCCAATTGACGAGGGGTTAACTCGACAAATGTCCTAGATGAAGGACTTAGGATCGGGGGAAGAAGCAACGACTAGAGATTCCGGGATCGAGATTGGCACACGACGTACCCAGGTTCACGTCCCCGTGGTGGAGGATCGCTACATCCTGCTAGCAATCTAGTATATGATCACAATGGTGTTTACAGAGTGCCGCCGTAGGCGGAATTTTGTATCTAGTCTATGTCTAATTTATCTTGCCTCTCTAGTATTACGTGTCTATGATATGACTTGAGTTATGCCTCTAGTGGCGCCCCTGCCTGGTTTTATATATGCAACCAGGCTAGGTTTTACAAGTGTCCTAGTCGAATACGGATTAGAACCTTTCTTCTTCGTCTCCAAGTCATTCTTCGAGTCCTTGTGCTAGTCCACCTCCCTAATAGGCCGGACCCGGTATACTAATCCGTGGATACCCGAAGGACATACCCATGTCACCTGCTGATTTCATTGGATGCGGAGTCATTTTGCACTTGTGCATGCTACAAGATGTGGTGCATCATTTCATGCTGGTTCCAGTTCACGCGTAACTAATTCAAAAAAATCAAAAAATATGAAAATTTTAAGTGTCGTCATTTTATATCATCTAGTTGTGAGAAAAAAATACACACTTGAAATATGACAGTTTAGTCTAGAAAATCCTTCACAAAAATGCCTATTTGAATGATAATTTAACAATAATTTTCTATTTATTTGCAGAGAATACACATGGCAAAAAGGAAGATTTGTCGTGTTCTATGGATGTACACACGCCACATATATGGGCAGGGAGAATTCTCAGGAAAAATTGTGGGCCGGAAAACAAGTGGAAAACAAAACCCTAATCATTGTCGTGTGCCCTTCATAATATACATGGCAATCCCCTGCCATCATAGCGGCTCTGTCAACCACGTACACCGCTGCCACGTGTCCCAGAGCATTGCCGTCTTGTCGTGGTTTGTTGTGTTTCTTTTCTAATCGCTGTCATGAAGGATATATGCCCTAAAGGAAAATAATAAAGAGTTTATTTGCATATATCATTAGTTCATAATAAGTTTTACATTGTCACCGGTGGAAAAAGGGTCTGTGGTCCCGGTTCATTTGGGCCATTGGTCCTGGTTGCTGAACCGGGATCCATTACTCGGGACCAATGCCGGTCCCGGTTCCAGCACGAACCGGGACCGATAGGTCTCCACGTGGACGCGCTGCAGGGGCGATCCCCCTAGGTCAATGGTCCCGGTTCGTAGCACGAACCGGGATCGTTAATCTCAGGGTTTTTTTGTTTTTTTTTCATTCAGGGATTAGGGTTTTATTTGGTGTGTATTGTATTCAATTTAATGGTGCTATATATATACAACAATAATGAAGGAACCACATTATATATATGTATATTACACATCATGGTCACGAATATATTATTAATATTCACCGTCTCATCCGTCGTGCTTGGTCGCTATTACAAACGGTAACTCACACAAATTTGATTTTACATCTTCTTTTTTACACTTCCTTCTAAATGAACCGGGTAATAGTATTCTCCTTTCGGATCTATGATTTGTCCTAATAAGAATCCGGCAATTTCCTCTTGAATTGCTTGCACGCGTTCCCGTGGTAGAAGACCGTCCCGCATCCGTTCGATCTAATTTAATGAAGGGGATCAATATATATGAATGAAACTAAACATAGTTGATGGTAATAAAATAAAGTTGAGATTATTGTTTATCGTACTACAAGTTTTTTGAAGTTTCGGTCTGCGTCCTTCTCTTTGGTCGTCTGGCGAATGAACTCACAGACATAGTATCCACATAAGTTATTCCCAGCTTCCTGCCTCAAGCACTTTACGAGAACGGAGTTCAATCAAAATAAGAATCAAGCATGATAATTGTATTGAAACTAGAATCAAAGAGATGCGTGGATCTAGCAAGTAGTACTTAAATTCAATGGTTGAAATGTAAGCTCTGGCTTCCAAACACCCCTAGTGTTGGCGGTGAACCGTTTCCAAGCCTTCTGGAGGCATTCCTGCATTTTCGCCCAGTTTCCTAAAGGTGTGCGTTTTGAGTCCATGACTTTGACTACTCCTTCATCAACACTAATGATTAACAGAATAAAGTGGAAGCTGCACAGACATAACGAGTCAAATATACGCTTAACATCGAGTAAAGCGAAAACAGAATGTGTACAAGACAGTAACACTCACTTGAAGTTGTAAGGAAATAGTATTTCCCTTCTGTTGCTGAAATACTTCAACGATTGTACCAAGTTATCCTCTGTCTCTTTGGTTTTTTTTTAGAGTATCTTCATGAACGAAATTGCAGTCAACGAACCCAAGGTCAAAGATTCCTCCTCGGTCGCATTTGAGAATCTTCATTCTGCATATATAATTAGTATAATGATGCGTAAGATTATACAAGCAACGAATGAGCTGAGCTAGAAAGACTTAATAATACTTACAGACAATAGGCACTGACGATAGTTTTGTCGAGGGCGTCTTGTTGGTAAAACTGAAATAATTCTAGAAATTCAATCAGTAAGAAGCCATCTCCATGACCGTAATGGTGGTGTTTATATCCAGCATAGATCCAGTTTGTGGATTCAGCACAGGCTTGTATGTACCAGTTATGCAATCTCCGCATTTTTGTTGGTAGATCTTTGACTAACTCGGGTTTGACGAGAGGATTCCCGTACCGGTATTTGTACGCTATTTGCTGGTACTCCTCGAACTCATCCAGATGGCTCATGTACTCAGCAATAGACAGTCCATATAACTTGGCCTTTTCTCCGTAGAGTTGAATAAACTCCGGATCAATGTTCGGATCATGCCGCTCCTGGGCTCTCCACTCATTGGTATCGTACACTTTGAGCGGTTCGATCGATTGATTTTTCTGTTGTCCGAGCTGTGCAACTTCTTTCCCGACTCTCCGCTCTTTTGCCTCAGCCGACTTGGTAATAGAGCGATTATAGTCAGGTGTGAGCGCTATGGGTTAGTGAAGCTGAATCTTAAGCGCGGCTGCTTTGGCTTTATCTTCTGCGGTGACCGGGAAGATCAATGGCTCCGTCGGCTTTGGATTTTTCTTGTTAGCCATGTCAGTCTTCCACTGTTGATAATGGGCATCTGCGGCCGCAGCAATTTCCTCATCTGTCTTCTCGTAAGGAAGCTTCTTCATATTCTGATGAGGTACTCTTGGGAGGGGCGATAGCTTACGTTTCGGTGATCGAAACGTGCTCTTGCTGCTGCTGGTGGTGCTGCCCCTCTTAGTATACTTCCGCTTTAGTCTCTGAGGCTCAGGGGACGGAGACGGCTGACGCGGCGGCGGAGACGGCTAAGGCGGCGGTGGAGACGGCTGCGCTGAGTATGCTTGTTGTATGGGTCTTTGATACGTTGCTGGTCCTCCCGTGCTTCTGGTCTATCTTTTGTCTTCCCATACACGCCTATGAAGCCTAGCAGGTTCACGCAAAGATTCTTCATCACGTGCATCACATCGATTGAAGAACGGACCTCTAGGTCTTTCCAATACTCAAGCTCCCAAAATATAGATCTCTTCTTCCACATGGCCGTGTGCCCGGTAATAGGGTCTTTCGGAACAGATTGACCGCCAGAACCCTTTCCAAATATTACTTCTAGGTCCTTCACCATACCAAATACATCAGCACCTTTAGGGAGCTTAGGCTTCTTCCGGTGATCTGCCTCACCGTTGAAATGCTTGCCTTTTTTTCTTACTTGATAATTGGTCGGAAGAAATTTACGACACTCCAGGTACACAACCATCTTACATTTATCCAAATATGTACCTTTAGTCTTATCTAAACAGTGCGTGCATGCATTGTATCCCTTGTTTGACTGTCCTGAAATGTTACTAAGAGCAGGCCAATCATTGATGGTTACAAACAGCAACGCTCGTAGGTCAAATGGCTCTTGTTTGTGCTCATCCCACACCTTTACACCTGGTTCTGCCCACAGCTGTAATAGTTCATCGACTAATGGCTTTAGGTACACATCAATGTCGTTGCCGGGTTGCTTTGGTCCTTGGATGAGCACTGGCATCATAATGAACTTCCGCTTCATGCACAACCAAGGAGGAAGGTTGTAGATACATAGAGTCACGGGCCAGGTGCTATGACTGCAGCTCTGTTCCCCAAAAGGATTCATGCCATCTGTACTTAGACCAAACCATAAGTTTCTCGCGTCACCTGCAAAGTTCGAGTACTTTCTCTCAATATTTCTCCACTGCGACCCATCGGCGGGGTGTCTCAGTTTCCCGTCTTTCTTACGCTCTTCTTTGTGCCATCACAACAACCTGGCATGCTCTTTGTTTCTGAACAGACGTTTCAGCCGTGGTATTATAGGAGCATACCATATAACCTTAGCAGGAACCTTCTTCCTGGGGGGCTCGTCATCGCCCTCAACATCACCAGGGTCATCTTGTCTGATCTTGTACAGACATACAGTGCATACCAGATATTTATCCATATTCTCGTACTTCTCACCGCGGTACAGGATGCAGTCATTAATGCATGCATGTATCTTCTCCACATCTAATCCGAGAGAGCAGATAGTCTTCTTTGCTTCGTACGTTGTCTCGGGCAGCTTGTTATCCTTTGGAAGCTTCGGCTTCATTATTTTCAGTAACTTCTCAAATCCCTTATCAGATAAACCAGCCTCTGTCTTCCATTTCAGCAGTTCAAGCGTGGTACCGAGCTTTGTGCTGCCATCTTCGCAATTTGGGTACAACAACTTTTTGTGATCCTTTTGCATGGCCTCCAACTTTAGCTTCTCCCTTTCTGTATCACATTGTTGCTTTGCATCAGAAATGACCCGACCAAGACCATCAGCGGGCTCATCCGATGCCCATTGTTCTTCTTCATTGTCGCCTCCCTCTTCTTCATTGTCTTCCATTGCAGTATCACCGTATTCTTCAGGCGATATAGGATAGCTGTCATCATCCTCTTCTTCATTTTCTTCCAGCCTAACCCCTCTTTCTTGGTGCATAGCCCAACAATAATATCCGGGCATGAAACCTCTCCGAAGCAGATGGCTTTGAAGGATTCTCGGGGCAGAGTGCTCCGTCACATTCCGACAGTCGACGCAGGGACAAGGCATAAAATTATCCACTTTGTTTGCCTTAGCCACATCGATAAATTTATGCAGGCCTGCAATAAAATCAGAATCGCGTCGGTCGCCGTACATCCATCGCATCCGCGCATCGATCTGCATTATAATAATTAACTATTACAATAACATTGTGAATAGTGAAATGACCACCCGCATGGACACATATGCAAGATTTTTGTATCGGTTACAGATGAAGAAGATAAGGTTGCTAACCTCGGCGGAGGATACCGTGTTGTGCAAACATAAATGTGGCATGGACATTTCGTCGAACACCTTGTGTGCAATCAAAGAAAAAAAAGCTAGCACCCACACCTCACACACAATCCAGCAAATTTTTGTGGCAAAGGGCAAATGGCTGGGTGTATCAATTTATAGCCAGGGGAGGGTCTTTGATCCCGGTTCATGCCATGAACCGGGACCAATGATCCGGAGAGAGCCACGTGCCATGCTGGGGAGGCATTGGTCCCGGTTCATGCCACAAACCGGGACTGATTCCCCGAAATGAACCGGGACCGGCCCCCAAACGGCACGAACCGGGACCAATGCTTGGCATTGGTCCCCATTGGCGAGCCGAACCGGGACAGATGACATTTGGGTGTTGGACCAAAGACCCTTTTTCCACTAGTGTGTGCTATAACTATCAAAAAACATTGATACATGTGTGGTACTGAACAAAGAGTCCCTAGTAAACCTCTATTACTAGGTCATTGGTCAACTGATGATCAGTTTCCGGATCATATGACATTTATGTCAATTGACAATAAGGATCATGCCATTAGGTAAATGCCACCCAATATTAGTATTGTAACACAATCATGTCACGATGTTCATATTGCGATATTAAGAAGCATTGTAACCTAATCCTTAGACCGTGAGATCATATCTAATCACTACTTCCGATGGCTGCTTTGATTGTATCAACCATCACATGGTAATGCGATGACTGAAAAGGTGTCTTCGGTATTCCAATGGAGTAGGTTGAGGCGTATGCATCAATAGCGGGATTTGTTCTTATATATGTGTGACGGAAAGATACTCTGGGCCCACTCGGTGAGATTACATCTAATATTGCAACATGTCACTAGTTCACGGGGATGGAATATCACGGGAACGAGTAAATGACAATGTCGGTAACGAGATTGAACTAGGTACGATAATACCGGTGATCATATGTCAGATATTGCAAGTATCACAGAAACAAAGGGAATAGGACATCGATGTTTAGGGTTCAATGACAAAAGATCTTCATGAATACACATGGGTCATTATAGACATCCCAGTCCTACTGAAGATCATTCACTAAAGAGGAGTGTCGGTGATGTCTGGAGTACTCCCGAACCATAGGGTAATACGCTTAAGGGTTTGATTATATTGTAAGATGGCTTTGGTACATTCAGAATTATTTGAAGTATTGACAAGAGAGAGATTGAAAAGTTCCGTGGTGATACAAAGGTTGTTCGGAGGGTTCTGGAGCAACAGGGATTAAATAATAAGTGATTAATGTTAATTATTTAAATTAATATTAAATAGATTTACTTAATTAATTAATAAAGAGCAGCCCGCCTTATTGGGACCTTCCCGAAGGAGAAGCCCAATCATGCATAGGCGCCTCCCTGATGGCTGGCGTGTAGTTGATGATGATTATGGCCAGACAGTTGGGAAACTCCAAGCGGAAAGTATGATGAGCACAGCGGCAAGTTTTTTCCCTCAGTAAGAAACCAAGGTTTATCGATCAGGAGAAGAGCAGACAATATGACTGAAGGTGATGCTTGCAAGCTTCGCGATAGCTTCAGACAATTTATATGGCGCCTCATCCAAGCTTTGCTTTGTGAGCAGCAACGTGGAACCTGCACACAACACAACCAAATACTTTGTTCCCAACTTGCGATGAGGTTGTCAATCTCACCGGTTTGCTTGAAACAAAGGGTATGAGCGTATCGAGTGGAAAACAGTAGAAGTATGCGAGTAAAGTAAACAGGTGATAGCAATATGATGGAAATAGGACCGGGGTCCACAGTTTACTAGTGGTGTCTCTCCATAAGATAAATAACACATGCTGGGTAAACAAATTACAGTTGGGCAATTGATAGAATAAGGATAACGTGATATGTCAAGAAGATCACTATGCGATTTACTCTGGGCATTACAACAAAATACATAGACCGCCATCCAACTGCATCTGTGACTAATAATCCACTCGCGGGGATATCATCCGAACACCCCATGAGTATTAAGTTGCGAACAACAGATAATTGCATTAAGCAAAGTGTGTAATGTAAACAAAGCATATGCCCTCGAGCATATGACTGTTGTTTTCTCCCTAGTAGCAACAGCACATCTACAACCTTAGAGGTTTCTGTCACTCCCCCAGATTAAATAGAGGCATGAACCCACTATCGAGCATAAATACCCCCTCTTGGAGTCACTAGCAACTACTCGGCCAAGATAGCTACTAAGAACGGAGAGCATGCAAGATCATAAACAACATAGAGATAACATAAGATATATTTCAGTATAGCAACTCAATCATAACACCAATATTCATCGGATCCCAACAAACCAAACATGTAGAATTACATAACGGTGATCTCAATCATGTAGGGCAGCTCATGAGATCTAAACATGAAGCACATGGTGGAGAGGACAACCATCTAGCTACTGCTATGGACCCATAGTCCAAGGTAGACTACTCACTCATCACGCCGGAAGCAAGCATGGCGATGAAGAAGACCTCCGGTGGTGATTCCCCTCTTTGGCAGGGTGCCGGGAAGAGCTTCTGGAACCTCCTGATCTCGGGTCGACGACGGCGGCGGATCGCGATGTGTTTCTGGAAAATTGATCGGGTACTTAGGTTTTTCCCGTCGAGGGGTCTTTATAGGCGAAGGGGCATCATCAGGAGTGGACCGAGGCGGTCTCACACATAGGGGGCACGGCCAGGGGCTGGGCCGCGCCGCCCTGGTGTGAGTCCACCTCGTGGCCCCACTCCATCTCCTCTTCGGATCTCTGTAAGCTTTCGGGAAAAATAAGACTTCGGGAACTTGTTTCGTCCAATTCCGAGAATATTTCCTGTGTAGCTTTTCTGAAGCACAAAAACTGCAGAAAACAGGGAACTGGCACTGTGGCGACTTGTTAATAGGTTAGTTCCGGAAAATGCATAAAAGTGCCACGAAGTGTAACGAAATATTAGGCAAATGGTGTAAAAACAAGCACGGAGCATCAAAAATTATGGATACGTTGGACACATATCAGCATCCCCGAGCTTAACTCCTGCTCGTCCTCGAGTAGGTAAGTGATAACAAAAGAAATAATTTTTTAGGTGACATGCACGTACACAATCTTGATCATATATGTAAGCATTTGTGAGCTGGGATCAAAAGAACTTAGAACATGGGCATAAAAGATATAATCTTGATAGAAGAAACTTAGTAACCATGTTATAAACATGAAAATGAACACAAACAAAAGATCATGAAAATAAAACAATGAAAGTCAAACGTGTGTTCAAATCATAAGGAAAAACATACAAATGGTTTTCAGCTTGTCCTTCATAGAGAGCAAAACATAAATGCATAGGACACCTTCAAGTTTAAGAGGGCAACTAGATACAAATAATTTGAGAACAAGTGAAACCAACAATATGAATCAATCAATGAAAACTCTGGGACAATGCACATTATACTAAGAATAACAACTATGCTCTCTTAATGGTGCATAAAGATAGAAGGTGGTGACTCAACATAAAAGTAAAAGAAAGGCCCTTCGCGCAGGGAAGCAGTGATTGCAAGTTTTATAACCTTCAAAAATTATGGTACTTACCTGCTTTGAGCTCTCATTGCCCCCATCATAAGCATCTTGAATGGTTAGAGTTAATGCGAGAAGAATTATGATGCATATGCTTGACAAATCATAAGTTGAAAACCTCGTGTCCTGTGAATACGAGTACCCAAACCTCATGCTACTCTACTTAGAGTCCCAAGCAAGGCTCTTGTCATTGTAAGTATATGCGTATCATCGAGAACCGCCAACGGGGTACCTCCATACCCGATGACATGGAACAAACCCACATCAAAATGATAGGACAAGCAGACAATGAACACCTCAACATCTCTTTTATTTACCACTTGTTTAGCTTTTTATTTTGAGATGCGTCGTCGAATGTCCACTATGGATATGCTGCAAATTTCCACCATGAATTATGCATGGCTTAGATTGGTGGCCCAGGTGTTTCCCTAACACATATACAAATTCCATGATCCCCGCAAGATTCCCAATTCATTTCACACCGCGGGCATGCATAAACAAAAGATCATGATATCAACTCAAATAAAAAGTGCAATGTTGAAAGCTTGCCCATGACGGCATGGCTGGGCTAGTATCCAACTTACAACTTGCAAGCATAACAACTCAACATAAGAGACCGCAATGTCAAATTTTTAAGAACAAGAAAAAGTAAAGTGTGCCTTCCGGTTCATGAGAGCTTTACTGACCAATTTTCGCATAACACTGGTAAGAGTTTAATTTGAAGAGTAAATAAAAGCAAGTCAAATTTACTTGGAATAGCAAATTGCTAGTAGGTATGTATGGTGGACACTTTGGTAAACTTGGTTTTTAGGAGTTGGATAAACGAGTAGAGCTCATACTCAGTACAAGGCGAGGGCTAGCAAAAGACTGGGAGCGACCAACTAAGAGAGCAATAATGGCCATAATCATACAAAGCAACAAAGTGATATTAAAAGAAGCATAAGATGGCATCAAAAGTCAAAAACTAAATGATCATAGAGGCTATTGGTGACTTTCTATGAGTCTAACATGTGTGAGCATGCGCCAAGTCAACCCAAATAAAGCATCAAGGAGAAAACCAAAATAATGCTTCCAAATAATTAAAACAACGCATGATTTTTTTCAAAGGCTCATTAAGCAATCTCAGTTATTTGAGACAAGTCATGCTACAGAAAAACCACTAAGCATACTATCAAAAAGACATCAAGCATGACATGAAAAAGCCTAAGCCACAGTCTACACAAGCTCCTTCTTGTACCACTTTTTTGCATAAAGCTTTTTCTCTTTTCCAACACCATTCAAACTTTTTTAGTCCAACTCTTTTGAGGAAAACCAACATGGTCCAGAGGCAAAAATATACCTTGATAAATAAATATAAGAAGATCTGAATGCAAATCAAGGCAAAAATGAAAACCAAAAGTAGTAGCAGAAAAGAAGAACACTCGGTTTTTTGATAAGAATGAAAACTAGAGCGTTCTTGGCAAATGAAAAGCAAGGCAACTTCTCCAAAAGAAATTTGTTGGGGTCCAACCATTTATTGCAGAAAACAAACTAAACTAATAAATAAAACTAAAACAACTGACACTCCAAGAAAAACACATAGTGCATGAAGCAATAAAAATATAGTGTCTTGAATGGTGACCTGATTTTTGCCGATGAAGAATGGGTGCCTCGGGGGCATCCCCAAGCTTTGACGCTTGTACTTCTTGGATATTTCTTGGGGTGATGCATGGGCATCCCCAAGCTTGAGCTTTTGTCCATTCTTCAACTCATCTCATTATTCTCCAATCCCTACACTTGAAAACTTCCTTCATACAAAACTAAACACAAATCTATTAGCAACATTAGTGTAGGCATAACATATAATCAACCTCTTTTGCTTCAGGTTTCAACCCAAAACCACCACATATAAAGTATATACTACTGTAGCAACTTCCCCAAAAGTTTCGTGATCAAAAGAAAGCGATAAAGCGGCAAACACAAATATTGGCAGAAATCTGTCAAAACAGAACAGCTGACAAAGGTCGAATTTTTTAGGGGTTTTCTGTTGCTCAAATCAAAAAGTGTTCAACTAATGCAAGTTTGGATATAACCTGGGGCATATGCACAAGAAATTGCAGGTCCACAAGATATACAGAAATTTTTTACGGTACAACACCGAAAACAGTTTCAGGACAGCAACATCCCCAAATCTTTACCTCACTCAAATTAGAGGCTTCTCTTGGCACAACAATGAAATAAAAAGGATAAGGAGAGATTATTACAGTAGTAATGACTTCCAAGACTCAAATAAAAGAAAAAGTAATAAAAATAAAACAATGGGTTATCTCCCAAGAGTACTTTTCTTTAAAGCCTTTGAGCTAGGCGCAGAAAATTGCGAATCAAGTAACATCAAGAGATGAAGCATCAAGCTCATAATTTGCTCTAAGAATAGAGTCAAAAAGTAATTTCTTTCTTTTCCTAGGGAAGTGTTCCATACCTTTCTTTAGTGGGAATTGATATTTGATGGTGCCTTCTCTCATATCAATAATGGCACCTACAGTTCGAAGAAAGGGTCTTCCCAAAATAGTAGGACATGAAGCATGGTATTCAACATCCATGACAAGAAAATCAATGGGAACAAGGTTATTATTAACCACAATAAGAACATAATTAATCCTTCCCAAAGGTTTCTTCTTAGCAACATCAGCAACAGGAACATCATAATAACACTTTTCAAGCGGTGTAAATCAAGCATGTCATAAATCTTTCTAGGCATAATAGAAATACTAGCACCCAGATCACATAAAGCATGGCAATCAAAACCATTAACATGCATATCAATGATGGGTTCCCAACCATCTTCTAACTTCTTGGGAACAGAAGCTTTTTGCTTCAATTTTTCATCCCTAATTTTCATGAGAGCATTGGTAATATGCTTAGTAAAAGCAATCTTTAAAGAACTAGCATTGGGAGTCAAAGCAAGCTTTTGCAAGAACAAAATAACTTCAGATATGTTGCAGCCATCAACATCAAAATCATTAAAGGAAATAGAGCTATCATCTCCTACACTCCGAAAAATTTCAGCACTCTTTTGAGAAAAAGTGTTGGCAGTTCTAGGCTTTTTAACACAAGGAGTGGGAGTTTTCTCTACACCAATGAAAGTAAGAGGATTGCTAGCATTAGGAACAACATCATTAGAGGTAGTAATAGTACAAAATTTCATATTCCTAGCAATCTCATCCTCTCTTTCCCATCTAGCATGCAATTCTGCTAATAATCTAATATTTTCATCTATTCCAACTTGAATAGCATTAGCAGTAGCAAAAGGATCAGGCTTAGCGGACATTCTGTTAACCAAAGAGGATTGCACATTAGACAAAGATGAAATATTGGTTTCGGCTTTGGAAACCTTAGCTTGCAATTCAGGAATAGCCTTGTTTAAATTTTCAAGTTAATGACTAATAGTCCTCAGCAGAGCTGATTGCTCCTCCATAGTCTTAGTAAACAACTTATTTTGCTCATATTGCATTTGCATAAAATTCTTGGTAGCCTTTTCAAGTTCTAAAAACCTCTCTTCACTAGGCATTTTAGGTCAACCAAGATAGCCATTTTCACCATTAGAGGGAAACGGCCTATAGTTGTTACTAGCAAAATTGTTCCTATAAGCATTGTTGTTAAAATTATTGTTTCTAATGAAGTTCACATCAACATGCTCTTCTTGAGCAACCAAAGAGGCTAAAGGAACATTATTAGGATCAACATGAGTCCTATCATTAGCAAGCATAGCCATAATGGTATCAATCTTATCACTCAAGGAAGAGGTTTCCTCAACAGAATTTACCTTCTTACCTTGTGGAGCTCTCTCGGTGTGCCATTCGGAGTAAGTTACCATCATGTTGTCAAGTAGCTTTGTTGCGGCGCCCAAGGTAAGGGACATAAAAGTGCCTCTAGCAGCTGAATCCAATAGGTTCCTTGAAGAAAAATTTAGTCCTGCATAAAAAGTTTGGACAATCATCCAAGTAGTCAGTCCATGAGTGGGGCAATTCTTTATCATAGATTTCATTCTTTCCCAAGCTTGCAAGACAATACGACTAAAGGTGCTGCTTGCAAGCTTCGCGACAGCTCCGGACAATTTATATGGCGCCTCGTCCAAGCTTTGCTTTGCGAGCAACAACGTGGAACCTGCACACAACACAACTAAATACTTTGTTCCCAACTTGCGATGAGGTTGTCAATCTCACCGGTTTGCTTGAAACAAAGGGTATGAGCGTATCGAGTGGAAAACAGTAGAAGTATGCGAGTAAAGTAAACAGTGCGAGTAAAGTAAACAGGTGATAGCAATATGATGGAAATAGGACCGGGGTCCATAGTTCACTAGTGGTGTCTCTCCATAAGATAAATAACACATGCTGGGTAAACAAATTACAGTTGGGCAATGATAGAATAAAGATAATGTGATATGTCAAGAAGATCACTATGCGATTTACTCTGGACATTACAACAAAATACATAGACCGCCATCCAACTGCATCTATGAGTAATAATTCACTCGTGGGGATATCATCCGAACACCCCATGAGTATTAAGTTGCGAACAACAGATAATTGCATTAAGCAAAGTGTGTAATGTAAACAAAGTATATGCCCTCGAGCATATGAATGTTGTTTTCTCCCTAGTAGCAATAGCACATCTACAACCTTAGAGGTTTCTGTCACTCCCCTAGATTAAATAGAGGCATGAACCCACTATCGAGCATAAATACCCCCTCTTGGAGTCACTAGCAACTACTCGGCCAAGATAGCTACTAACAACGGAGAGCATGCAAGATCATAAACAACATAGAGATAACATAAGATATATTTCAGTATAGCAACTCAATCATAACACCAATATTCATCGGATCCCAACAAACCAAACATGTAGAATTACATAACGGTGATCTCAATCATGTAGGGCAGCTCATGAGGTCTAAACATGAAGCACATGGTGGAGAGGACAACCATCTAGCTACTGCTATGGACCCATAGTCCAAGGTAGACTACTCACTCATCGCGTCGGAGGCAAGCATGGCGATGAAGAAGACCTCCGATGGCGATTCCCCTCTCTGGCAGGGTGCTGGGAAGAGCTTCTGGACCCTCCCGATCTCGGGTCGACGACGGCGGCAGATCGCAATGTGTTTCTGGAAAATTGATCGGGTACTTAGGTTTTTCCCGTCGGGGGGTCTTTATAGGCGAAGGGGCATCGTCAGGAGTGGACCGAGGCGGTCTCACACATAGGGGCCATGGCCAGGGGCTGGGCCGCGCCGCCCTGTTGTGAGGCCACCTCGTGGCCCCACTCCGTCTCCTCTTCGGATCTCTGGATGCTTCCGGGAAAAATAAGACTTCAGAAACTTGTTTCGTCCAATTCTGAGAATATTTCCTGTGTAGCTTTTCTGAAACACAAAAATAGCAGAAAATAGGGAACTAGCACTGTGGCGACTTGTTAATAGGTTAGTTTCGGAAAATGCATAAAAGTGCCACGAAGTGTAATGAAACATTAGGCAAATGGTGTAAAAACAAGCATGGAGCATCAAAAGTTATGGATACGTTGGAGACGTATCACTCCCCTATTGGATAAGGGTGTGGGGCGCCCTAAGGTTTTGTGGGTGGGCCAAATGGGGCCCAAGAGGGTAGCCTTGTCCTAGGCGCACCATGGCAGCCCCCACCCCTTTTAGTCCCACCTTGCTTGGTGGAGGGGTAAGGGTGCCCCCTTCCCCTATATAAAGGAACCCCTTGGGAGGAGGAGAGACACACCAAGGCCATGAGTTGGGAGCTCTCCTCCCTCCTCTATGCGCCTCTCCCCTCTCTCTATCCACCTCTCTTTCTTGTGTGGGTCCCCGAAGGGCTGAGTAGGAGCGAAGGTCAACACCACCGCTGCACGCCGTCGTGCTAGGGGAATTCCGGATCTGATCTAAACTGACCTAGTTCTGCAATCTCGGCTGGATCAGAGATCCGGAGGCATCGTCGTTCACGGTATGTGTACGAGTACTATGAGGCGCTGCCACTTGTAGCACTAAGTTGTTGCGTCGGTGTTGTCGCAACATCAAGATCTAGATGACCTTGAGGTTGCCTACATCGGCTTCATCATCAATACTTGTGCAGGAGCGTAATCCCCACATTCGGTCTACAAGGGTATGTCACTAAATCCTAGTTAATCATTACATCATTAATAATATATAGATTTTGGACAATTTGAGGTTGCGTAGGTAATAGTTTTTTATCATTAGCATCGAACCCTAACATGTCATGGATGGGACATTCCAATGTGCTTTCCAAGCTGAATGTGGTGACTAAAAGTTTGTCGTGTGTTTTCTGATTTGATTCCCTCTCTGCCCGTGAAATCAAGACACGCAACAATGTCCTGTCAGCACGGCAGTATTGCATTTTCCAGTAATGTATTTATGTACTACTACCTCCATTCCAAGGCTTAAGGCCTATATTTTTTCAGAACGTCAAACTAAATCAAGTTTGACTAAGTTTTTATAAAAAATCATTAACATATAAAATACAAAATTAATATTATTAGAGAGATAATGAAATCTATTTTTATGTGGTACCTACAAAATATCATAATTGTATATAGATTCTTCTAAAAGTTTGATCAAATTTTACTTAGTTTGACTTTTCAAAAATATATAAGCCTTAAGCCTTGGAATGGAGGTTGTATGTATGATTAGAGCAAGGTTATCACTATACTATATCAGATTATTACTTTTCCATCCAATACAAACTTGTTAATTGTCATCGCACTCGCATTTCCCGTTTCTGTACATATGCTATGTGTACGACTTGTCTTGTGTGCAATAGACTTTTCTATTTCATTCATTTATAGTTTTCATTATTCTTCCCTTTTCCTTTTGGCACCAAAATATTGTTTTATCTATTTTTTACTTTTTATATTTTCCTTTCCAATTTTATTTAAATTAATATACTCCCTCCAATCCATATTACGCTTCGCTAATACGGATATATCTAACACTAAAATGTGTCTAGATTCATCTATATTACCAAAGAGTAATATGTGTCGGAGGGAGTAGATTTTTCTACATATACTTATTTCATTTCATTGGCCCTGCTCCATTATGTTTTTACTTAAATATTTTTATTTTCACTTTTTATCTATAATTTGTTTAATTTCTTCGTGAGTAGCTCTCATGTGATCCACTCATAAACTATTGATCTTATCGCGCGAAATGATGTGACACATATTTTTTGCTAATTAGTTATGTTGCATTTATTAGCAAAACTTTTGTTTAAAGGAAATTTTACAGGCTATATAAATTTAAATTAAATACAATGATGTTTGTCACCTTTGAGATTGTGGACATGTTTTAAAATAAATATATAACTTTGTACCTATCTTTTCTTAATGCATAAAAATGAAGTTTATTTTGGAAAAAAACTTGCATAATACTTGAATCGCACACGTGGAAATTCTAAATGACGGTGGAGCATATCGTGTGATGATCGACATTTATTGTTAGAAATTTCCTTATATGACCTAACAAACTTTACAAAATACCCTAGACTATGCCCAAGCATGGCACATAGGTATCTCCGATTCCGTGACCTGAGCTTGAAAACCCTACCGGGGCAACACGTCGAGCTCCAGTTTTCTGCTCAAAACCTTTAAAAAAATGTATTTGCTAGTCTTAATAATCTTTAGATGATTAAATTATTATATTTTTATTGGGGAACACCATGCACGTTTAGGCCGGGCCGGTCTCGAACTTGCATATTCAAGTCTGGGTCAGAAACCTGGGTGTGGTGTTTTTTTTTGTGTAATTCACTCACATTTGCGAACCACTCCCAATCATCAGAAGAATACCAGTTGAATCGAAAGCGGAAAGCGAGGTGGGAGAATTTTTCTTGAAATAGCAAGTGTTTGTCGCTGCATTTGGGTTGAGCATCACGAGCGGCGCGGCTCTGTCGAGGAAGCAGAGGACCGCCGCTGTGCACTTTCCCCTTGCCGCGTCCTCACAATCCTATGCCCCCACCTCCGCATTTCGAAGGTAAATCGACGATGAGAACCGCCAGTGTCATCGTGGTGGCGGTGCTCCTTGCCACCTTCGGCTCCTCTGCTTGTGCTGCGCCGGCCTTGATGCTGAAGCGAGCGGCGCCGCTGACGGGCCTGGAGCGCCTCCAGAAGCTGGACAGGGCACGCTTCGCGCAGAGGAGCGGCGTGGGGGAGCTCAATCTGCTAGGTTTGGCCGGGTGAGTGAGCTACTCTGCTCGTTTTGCTTTAATCTCCTCTCCTGTTTGGCTTGCCACGGGTCGCATGTCTCAATCCACCAATTGGAGATCTAACTGAACCTGTCCAGGCATCCCACTGCTTCTACCATCCGTTACGCCCCAGCCTGATTAAAATGTCATACAGATTTTATTGTCATACTAGTTGCCCCCTGTTTAATGTCCTTCATCAATGAAGTTATGAAGTCATAACTCATCAGGTACTGAGCTGAAGCAGTCATGGACACATCAGTGTCAGCGTGCTGCAATTTTACACTACCACAGGTGTCCTTACTGATCAATTTAGCCAAACTGTCGGCCTCCCCCGATGCTGCGACATTAGCTGCCCACGCTCGGTCTCCTTCTGCTGCGACGGGCTTCCGCTGTTCCGCGCATCGGCCTCCTTCTGCTGCGCCTACCCAAACTATCCGATATGCTCTTCCTACTACAGACCACCTCCCTCGCCTCTGGTCGTGTTAAGTGTTAACCACCGAGCCACTCCTGGATCTTTTATCCACTACATGCAATTTTTGTCGTGCATCCACTATCTTCCACATGGACCTTTGTTGCCACAATCTGTTCGGTGAAAATGTTTTGTGTGTCTTCTTGTCAGGTTGTTGTTTGACAAAATATCAGTGCGAGACAAATACGGCACGGCACATACAGATTTTCATTTTTTGCAAATATCTAAGACATCAGACTTTCTATTGGTGGACTAGCAAAATTAGTCGAAGACCTTGCAGTCCAAGCTCTGGGATCTCAAACTTCCTATGGCTTATTCTCTGTGTAGTGGCACGGTTTGTTCCGATTTCGGCTCTCATTATACTGGTGTGAGAACAGTTATCACTCATGAGATACTACCAAAAAATGTAGAAGTTCTACAGTTCTCTTGGTTCTCACTCTAATATGTTTCCTAGATCCAGTTGCCAAATACTCAAATATACATTGCTTGTTATAGCTCACATTTTTGACAAATATAACAGGAGATCGATATTAAATATGATTTTGTAAAATTTGGCTGATATCAGTCAGACATGCCTTGGACGTACATGGTTACTAGTCGTATCTAAAGCTTGAATTTCCTGCAGGATATATTATACCAATGTGAGATTGGGGAACCCATCCAAAGAGTATTCTCTCCAATTTGACACCGGTAGTGACCTCATGTGGATCTCTTGCAGCTCTTGCACTAGTTGCCCAGCAACAAATAACCTCGGTGTAAGGCGATCGTTCCAAGCTCTAAATCATCTGATTGAAAAATGCATCTACTTTCTGAACATTCTCTGTCGCTCGTGATGAAATCATGTTGTACCATTCTACTTGTCTCAGATCCCGTTGGAGTTCTACAACCCCAACAATTCTTCAACGTCGTCCAACATATCCTGCTCTGATGATAGGTGCAAGGATGCCATCAAAGAAGGGCATTCTGTCTGCCAAACCTCGGACTCTCCAAACATTAACCAATGTGGTTACGAGGTGGCTTATGCTAATGCAGACACGTCAGGGTACTACGTGTCCGACACCATGTATTTCGACACCATGATGGCAAAGGGAGATGAGCAGCCTGCAAGTTCTTCCGCCTCTGTCATATTTGGGTATAGTTTCGCTGCAATGATGTATCTTGTAAATTCCACAAGAGAAAATGGAAACTGGGAAATTTAGCAGTAATAGCTTCCATGTAATGATATTTTAACTAACAATCTTTTTAAAGCAGATGCAGTAACTCGCGGTCAAGCAACCTGCAGGCAGATGGCATTGTGGGTTTTGGAATGAATGCACCGTCTGTGATTTTACAACTGAACTCTCAAGGCGTATCCCCTATGGCCTTCTCTCATTGCCTGACAAGCTCAGATGATGGTGGTAGCATTCTTGTTCTTGGTGAAGTTGTGATGCCAGGATTCGTATTTACTCCGCTTGTTCCATCACGGTCAGTTTTTGTTTTCCGGATGTTACTTCTATTACCGAATTTCCAAGCTCAGAATTCTGCGTTGTCTATTTTAATTTGTTTCATTACTGTATTTTTGTTCCTTAATTGGCGGTAAGGATGGAAGATAGAAATGTTGGTTCGGAAAATATCTCATTTATCTGGATTTATAATCTTGCTGGAGTATACATATTAGTTGAACTGAGTCGCATAGTTCTTACTACCTTGTGCAATGCTTAGTTTGGAATCATGAAGTGTACATTTATTAAAATTTAACCCCACCCCTTCCCTTTTCTATAATTTAATCTTGCTGGAGTATACATGCTTAGAGCTCAGAGACAACCAAAACAACTAGTTTTTGTGTTGTGGAATATGAACTCTACCATTCCCGGTGGAATTTCCTGAATTCTTCATACCAACTTTTTTTATCAACATTATACAGGCCCCGTTACAACTTGAATATGAAGAGCATTTCTGTCAAGGGTCAACAGATCTCAATTAATTCTTCATTGTTTACAACATCAAGTACACAAGGAACAATGGTGGATTCAGGAACATCATTATCATACCTCGCGGATGGACTATATGATCCAATTATTAGTGCAGTGAGTACTTCATAAATACGACTACATTTCTTTTTTTAATGGTTGGATAATTGATAATTGCTCGGTCAATGTTACATCAGTATTCAATTTGAGTATTCGCAGATAGATGATGCTGTCCCTCAATCTATAGTCTCATTTGTCATGAGTGGGACTCGATGTTACATTACTCCCATAAGGTTTTTTCTCACAAATAATTTAATAATTATTAAATATTAAAATTGTAAATTTCCTGACAAAGTATGCTCCACTTTTTCACCAGCAATATCTCATTGTTTCCAATAGTGACATTCTATTTCGAGGGTGGTGCTCCAATGACAGTGGGGCCAGAGAACTATCTTGTGCTCAGGGGTTATTTTGTAAGTCTTAAACCTTCGAATATTTATTAATTTACATACATTTTGTTAATAGTTTCTGTGGGAACTTGTCTCAAATGTTTTGTTTGAAGTGTAATAATATTATATTATGGTTTGTAGGTCCACAACAATTCCGCATTGTGCATTGGCTTTCTGAGGAGTACGGAGCTCGATGGTTACACACATATCACTATACTTGGAGGTTACTCATTTGTTCTTCAGCTAGATTAGCTCATATAAACTGCATATCTCTTTGACTTTGAAAGTGTAATTATGCTATGATTTCCTAGAAAGATAAAGCCGGTTAACAAAAGTCCCAATAATTGTACAAGCAATAGTAAACATAAGCCAACCATGCATATTCAAAAGTGATCCCAGCTTTGATTCGATGCTTTTTTAACCTATATTTTCTCAAACTAATCATTCAAAAAAAAAACTTAACCTTTCTGATATTGTAATGATATGTACACTATGTGATTCACTCATGCCAGTAGTAGCCTTAGCCCCTTGGTAGTAAATAAATTCATGAGAGCTAGATTCACATCACATATGAACTGTCCAATCAAGACATCTCAAAGAATCAAGCCTGAAATTATTCTCTTTTTCCAGATCTTGTTCTGCGTGATAAGATATTTGTCTATAAATTGGACGACATGCGCGTGGGTTGGGTGAACTACAACTGTAAGATCAGATTCTCTTTACGAACCAAAGTTCTTGACCATGCCTCCACATCTCTGATAACTTATTATTATTGCTCTTATGCAGGCTCGCAGCTCACGGCCACAAATGTTGTTGTCAGCGGGTCTCTGAGGCGCCATGTACCATCATACTGTAGCCGATTGGTTATAGGTATTGGAGTTGTTTTAGTCAACACTAACATCATCGTTTGGGGTAGGCGTTGAATAAACAACAACAGAGCCATGTGTCGAGGTCAATGTGGCCGCAACCTTTGAAAGACACTCTGGAGACTGGTGAGGCTGGGAGCAGCCTAGCTCAGAATAAATTGCGTAAACAAACTCGTTGAATATTTATGAATCTACCTGCAGTTGGATTTGAAGGGTCAGAAAATTGCTTGTAACATGGTATGTATCAAATATGGCAGCTCGCGCCCGAGCTTGCTAAATTGGCAAAAATGTTACTCGTGCATTGCATCTGGGTGATGCCTATAGTAGCCCCAATCTGATTTAATAATACTCCTTCCTTTGTATAGTCGGTTGTCTGTCATTGTGTTTTATTCATCGGTTGTCTGTCATTATTCCTGTTTAAACAATTATATACTTGCTACTATATTTGTTGTTCTACACATAGTTCCATGATTTTGTATATCATGCTAGATATTGCAGTACAATGAGTACGAAGAGATTCGGAGGAAAAATATCCTGCAAAATTACAGTTGCACCTCACGCTTGTCGCGAGCTGTGGTTAGGGATGTACTAGAAACCAACTTACTTTCATTGCACAAGATCCCTTACCGTTGGGATTTTGTTATCCTTTGTTTTTTTTTTGAAATGGGGAAGCCCAGCCTCTCATCAAAATGATGCATATGGCCTTTGTTATCCTTTGTTTATCTATGAAAAATCTGATTCTAAGAACAATCATGATTGGTATACCACGAATGTTAGCTATGACACGAATGCTAGCTACGAATAGTGCAAAATCAGCCGATTCAGAATTTGATCTTGATAGTGGACAAACATTTAAGGGAAACCTGACAAGTAGTAGGCCTGCTCAAATATCCTTCCAAACCCCAAGGTGCTTTCTTTATTTTTTAATCGAGATGTTTGTTGTACCTTCCTTGTGTTGTATCCCAATGCCACCAAATATATATGTTCCAGTGCCATCTGTTTAGTTAACGCATCACATATCTTTCGGCGTGTCCTGCCTTACTATTCTTCTATTCCATCTGTGTATCATCATCATATATATATAGGACTTTTTAAGATTGAAATATTATTTATGTGTGCCAGACATCAGCTGCTTCACATAAGAACTATTCAATAACCAACAATAGGGCACGTTCAAGATAAACCTGAACTAGGGAAAACAACTGCAATGAAACACGGATCAGGTTGCTGCTCCTGCAATTGTCTAGGAGAACCCAACCAGCTGCAAATGTCAACCAGGACAAAAAATACTTACAAAAGCACAAGAACAGCCTAATAAAAAGGCTCACAAAACCCACACCATTGGATTCAACATAAGTAGCCATAGCATGAACCAAGCCATACTTTCCATAGCCACCAGTTGCCCAACAATTATATTGTGTGGTTCGAGATACAGAAATTTTGGCACTAGAGAGAGAAGTAGGAGTCAAGAGAAGCAAGAGGTGGGGGGACATATTCCTTTTACATATTTGTCCAGGGACAAATGAAAACGGTTGCTACTATGGGAGCTATATACCCCTCCCGGTACATGGCTTAGCTGAGTAATACGTCCTGCTGTTGAGTTGTGATCTCGCTAGTGTCCGACAGCTCGTTGCCGGGAATACCGGGAATATTGGGGAGGATGCGCTCCACCGGTGCCCCCGATAAATTGGTGCAAACTCATTGCATGGAGGGAGGCTACTAGTGGGGACAGGGGCTTTAGTCCCGGCCCATAAGGGGCTTTAGTCCCGGTTCCCCAACCGGGACCAAACAGGCGGGACTAAAGGCCTAACCTTTAGTCACGGCCCTGTTCCAAGCCGGGACCAAAGGAGCTTCACGTGGGCGCCTGGGAGAGCCCTCAGGGGCAGGCCCTTTAGTCCCGGTTCATAACACAGACCGGGGCTAAAGATTTTCTGCAGATTTTGTTTATTTTAGCGTTTTAGGGTTTTAGGGTTTAGGTGTTCGGGGGATTAACGTGATGTCTCGTTTGGTGCCTTGTTTGGTGTTTGGGAATTAGTTTTCGTATAATTCTAAATATACATGTTTATGCATATATATAAGATTAACTTATCTTACAAGCGAGCATATATATACAATTATATGGAGATCAGAATTATCGGGACTAGAGCCCGTCTATTCGATTACATGGACCAACATCAGTAATGGCCCCTAGCTACACTAAATCGTCCTTTGTCGTCTATAGCTTCTGTCCTCAGAAAGGTCGCTAGCTCCTCTGCAACAGCAATCGCGCGTTGCTCTGGTAGGTACTTCTCCCGCATGGCCGTGTACTATATAAGAAGAGGAGATGAATATGAATATCAATCATGATAACAAAGAATGACGGGTAAAAATAGAGGTGTGAATGTTTATTGCTTACGTCGTATCTGTAATCCTTGTGCTCAGAGGTAAACGTGCGAATGGTCTCGCAAACGTAGTATCCACATAGATGCGTCCCCCGTGGCTGCTGGTCGCACTTTACGAGAATAGAATATATATAATCAAAATAATAATCTAGCATCATAAATGTATTTAAAATAGAAGTATATCATACTACTACTTACCTGAGCCGCTCTAAAGGTCAGCTTCTCATGCTGGATACCGTCAGTCACGCACTTGAACCACTTCCAAACCCTGCCCGACAAGGATAATGATTTGCTAAGTTTTTCAATAATTGATATATCAGAAAATCATCGAAGGAGACCGATAGAGCGCAAGAATGATTGAAATTACCCTTGAAGCATGTCCTGCAGGCTTTGGAACTGTTCCAAGGGTCTCGATAATGGGTCAAAGGCATCAACTCTTCCCTTATCAATTTGAATGTCCAACAGAATCCAGTGGTAGTTGCACATGTATATATATATGTGTCAGTAACTTATCAATTACACTTATAAGTGAATGGACACAACAGAGTAAGACCCTCACCTGAAGTTGTATGGAAACAGTATGTGGTCATAGAAATTTTGATCTGTTAGAAACCTTAGAAGGTTTTCCTCCGTCTCCTTGGGTTTATCAGTTAGCGTCGTTATATGTATTTTATCTGGGTCAATAAACCCAATATTTAGGATGTTCCTACTTTTACATTCCAGAATCTTCATTCTGCATAATAGAGTACAAGTCAGAACGGAACAAGTTATATGTAGACAATGAATTGAAATAACTGAACAAGTTATATGCAGACAACGAATTGAAAAACTTACAGACAATAGGAACTCATAAGCGATTTGTCGAGGGCGTCGGCATTGTACATCTGGAAGACTTCATCAAAGTCGATATGGATGTCTTCGGGACGGCCGTAGTACTCCCGTGGGACACGCGCCACGATCATCGTTCTCCCATTCTTTGCTTCACTTAAGTACCATGTATGCAAGTAACGCATATTTGTTGGGAGATCATCAAACTTATCTTTGCTGACCAAAGGCGCTCCCATGACAAACTATGGCTTAGGGGCTACCACAGCCTTGGGTAACCTGTCATCTTGGGAAGCCAGAACGTCTTCAACACTTATACCACATTCAGCCGTCCACTTCTTTGCTAATTCTAAATCTTGCCCCTGCACCAGAGAGGGAACATTCTCGGGTAACACCCTGAGGGGTGGGATCGACTGTTTGACCTGTTGTCCAAGCTGAGGAACGTCTGATCTTTTTTTGCTTGTAGTTGAACTTGATTTGCTCCCACTTGCACTTGCACGTGATCTGCTCTTTTTCCCTTCCTTCTGCAATGTGCGTGTATAGTCGTCAGGCTTATGGTGTAAGTCATACTGTGATGGAAGGGTCGTGAAGTATTTTGCATATGCTATTTGCTTCTCGGTGTATTTCGGGCGGGGCTCGGGTTCCTTCTTTTTCATCTGCGCATCATAATGTTCCTTTGCTATCCTGGCGTTTTCCTCGTCGGTACGATCATAAGGTCTGATAGGAAGATTAGCATGAGGTACCTTTGGGAGGGGCGACAGTTTGCGCTTTGGGGAGCTCCGTCGCTTAGAACTCATCGACGGAGCGTTCTTGCTGGCACGCTTCCGCTTAGTATCCTTAGCGGGCGGCGGCGGAGACAGCCGACCCAAGTCCGGCGGCGGTGATCGAGATGGACTCGTGTTGTGGTGGCCATCGTCATGTGGAGGGCTTGGAGGTGATGGAGGTGTAGGTGACCTGCGACGACTCGGAGGCGGTGTTGTCCTTGGGGCCGAGCCTGGAAGCTTGATGTAGTTCTTGTCCCATAGGATGACTCCACCCAGTACTTCTCCGAGTGTCCTCTCATCTTCGGGTCCAGCTATGTCGAGCTCCATATCATAAAACCCCGACACGATTTCATCCACCCCGACTTTAGCAAAGCCAGCTGGAATCTCACGACCATGCCAGCGTACATCAGGGCCAGAAGGTAAAGCTTGTCCGACGGCCACCTTCATGGATATGTTCTTGAATATCTGATGGAGTTCACATGATGTTGACTCCTTGATTCCATCCACGGGGTAGCCGGGACCGCCCTCTATCATTCTTCGTGCATCATCGGGCGGGGCCTCAGATTCAGCCATGCTGCTTTTCCGCTTAGATGGAGCGCCGGTAATATCGAGTGCAGGATCTTCCTGGCGCACTACTCCTCTAAGCTCGTCAATCTGCTTCTGTTGCTCGTTAAGCCTGACAAGCAACTGGTTGAACTTGTCATTCTCCTCATCCTGCTGTCGCTTCTTTGCTCTCGCTCGGCTTCTGTAAGTGTCTTGGTCTCTGGGAAACCCAAGCCACCACGGGTAAGAAGGACCGAAGCCTCGCGTTCGTCCTCCATGTTCGTCATTGCTGAGGACCAGTGTGAGCAAATCTTTCTCTCTATCTGGAGTGAACTGTCTTTTTCCCTCTTTAATTTCTTTCACTATCTTTTTTCCAATTCTCCCTGGGTATCCTAAGACCGTCACTACAGATAAGGTCCCCTGTTTCTTCATCGTACGAACCACCATGCGCAAGGAACCAATTTCTTGCTCTCAATTCCCACTCATCACGGATGGGTTCAGGTATGATGCCTTTAGCTAGCATATCTTGCTCTTTCTTATCCCACTTTGGGATGGCAGTCTCATAGCCCTCTGGCCCCAGCGTGTGGTGATATTTCTTCTTGTCGGCATTTTTCTTGTTCTTTTCTGATAATGCCTTGGCATCTTCTGACTCCTTGTACTCCTGAAATGCCTTCCAGTGATTCGCCTGCTTGGCTAGATACCCCTCGAATACTGGCACTTTCTTTGTCTTCCGATAGTTTTTCCATAGCTTCTTTTTCCAGCTACGGAACAGTTCGGCCATATTCTTTAGAGTCCACTGCTTGACTTTGGCCCTCAGTTTTTTTGCGGCGTCTTCATTCTCACATTCTGGCAGGTTGAAGTGTGACATGAGATCATTCCAAAGATTATCTTTGTACCTGTCGGCGATATAGTCACTATCGGCTGCCCCTTTGCGCTTGTTCCACTCCCGAACGCTGATCGGGACGTGATCCCTAACGAGAACTCCGCATTGCTTCTTGAATGTGTCAGCAGCATTCTTAGGAAGCTTGGGTTCGCCCGTAGACAATATCACCTCAAAGGTGTAATGCGTCCGTGCATCCAACTTTTTAGTCGGGCCTCGTTTCGTAGCTTTGCTCGATGTGGAGGCCTAAGAGGGAGAAACATTCGTCAAATGAATGTATATGTATACAATATAGAGCTATCTCCAATATTTTTCACATATTACAAGTGATTGTCGAACTTCATATGTATACCTCGCCGGACTTTATTATTTCTCCACCGGCTTCTCCACCGGCTTGTCCATCAGTGGAGCTATCACCTTCTCCGTCATTGGAGCTATCTCCTGCCCCATCGGCTTCATCTTCGTGTCGGTCGACCTCCATTCCATCTCCGGAGGGGTTTAGATATGACGACGGAGATTCAGCTGGTTCAACGTCGGGGGCGTCTTTGATTATATCTTCGAGAAGTTCTTCCTCTTCGAGGTTCCTGCTATGTGGATCCATAGTTTCTGCAAAATACGGACATTTGATTAACTAATAAACTAACAAACTTAAAAATACTAACAATATATGATGCTAGATTATTATTCTATTTCTATTTGCAAAATAATTCTATTTCTATTTGCAAAATAATTCTATTTCTATTTGCAAATTAATTCTATTTCTATTTGCAAAATAATTCTAACTAAATAATTCTATTTCTATTTGCAAAATAATTCTAACTAAATAAATTCTAACTAAATAATTCTAACTAAATAATTATATATCTATTTGCAAATAAATTCTAACTAAATAATTCTATTTCTATTTGCAAATAAATTCTAACTAAATAATTCTAACTAAATAATTATATTTCTATTTGCAAATAAATTCTAACTAAATAATTCTAACTAAATAATTCTATTTCTATTTGCAAATAAATTCTAACTAAATAATTCTAACTAAATAATTCTATTTCTATTTGCAAATAAATTCTAACTAAATAATTCTAACTAAATAATTCTATTTCTATTTGCAAAGAAATTCTAACTAAATAATTCTAACTAAATAATTCTAACTAAATAAATACTAACTAAATTCTAACCCTAATTCTATACTAACCCTAACACTAACTAAATTTTAACCCTAATTTCTATATCTAACCCTAACACTAACTAATTAACAAATTAATTTTTAAAAAAAAAACCTTGCAGATGGCAGCGCGGCGGCTGGCGCGGCGGCGGGCACGGCGGCGCGGCGGCTGGCACGGTGGCGCGGCGGCTGGCACGGCGGCGGGCGCGGCTGGCGGGCGCGGCGGCCTGCGGTGGCGCGGCTGGTCGGCGGCGCGGCGGGCGCTGGACGGCGGCGCGGCGGCGGCGAGCTCGGGCAGCCTGACGGCGTGCGGTTGTTCTCCTCGCGCGCAAAAAATTCTAAGTCCCGGCCAGTGTAACCGTCCGGGACGAAGGGGCACGTTTTATACCCCGGGACCTTTAGTCCCGGGCGGTGGTTCAAGCCGGGACTAAAGGGGGGCCTTTAGTCCCGGTTTGAGCCACCGCCTGGGACTAAAGGCCTCGGCGGGGGTTTCCAGCACCAGGGCCTTTAGTCCCGGTCTGTGGCCCGGGCCGGGACTAAAGGCCTATTTTCTGTTTTTTTGTTTTATTTGTTTTATAAATAGTTATCTGTTTGCATATTTGAGAATTTGACAAAACTATGAAAATGAAAAGTGTTTGAAATTGAATAAATAATTCAAAACTATTTTCTATTTTAAAAATTAATTATTTTAACTATCCAAACTATTAACTATTTTGCCATTTTCAATTAAGAACTATGTTTATTAATATTCTTTTTGCATATTTGAGAATTTGACAAAACTATGAAAATGAAAAGTGTTTGAAATTGAATAAATAATTCAATTTTTTTTTTCTATTTTCAAAATTAATTATTCTGAGTCTTTCACGGGCTTGCAGGGAAATTTTTCCGAGGCGGAGCTTCCGAAGATGCCGTAGGGTTTGAGCACCAACGACATCTTCGAGAAGCTCCGCCACGGGAGATTTCCCAACCCTTTCCCCAACATAGTTAGAGGACATGGAGTCTTTCACGGGCTTGCAGGGAAATTTTTCCGAGGCAGAGCTTCCAAAGATGCCGTAGGGTTTGAGAACCAACGACATCTTCGAGAAGCTCCGCCACGGGAGATTTCCCAACCCTTTCCCCAACACAGTTAGAGGACATGGAGTCTTTCACGGGCTTGCAGGGAAATTTTTCCGAGGCGGAGCTTCCGAAGATGCCGTAGGGTTTGAGCACCAACGACATCTTCGAGAAGCTCCGCCATGGGAGATTTCCCAACCCTTTCCTCCATAACTGTTAGAGGAGATGGAGTCTTTCACGGGCTTGCAGGGAAATTTTTCTGAGGCAGAGCTTCCGAAGATGCCGTAGGGCATGAGCACCAACGACATCTTCGAGAAGCTCTGCCACGGGAGATTTCCCAATCCTTTCCTCCATCCATGGGGATGAAACTCTCCCTGCCTTCGAGCTGTGCTTGCCATGGCGTATCGATGCTCCTTTTATAGGCACGGCGCCGCTTCTACTTTTGTCTTGTTCCTCCGACAGGGGCGTCGTGCGCTACATGCTTTATCTCATCGAGCAGTGCATCCACCCATGCATCCTTATCCTACCGACAGCTTTAGTCTCGGTTGCACCCTCCAGCCGGGACTAAAGGTTACCCATGCGCCCTTATCCTGCCGACAGCTTTAGTCTCGGTTGCACCCTCCAGCCGGGACTAAAGGTTGCCATACATAAATGCTCCTTAAATAAAAGGTTTAGTACATTCCATACATGCATTACATAAAAGGTTTAATACATTATTATATTATTGCACCAACATTCCTATCTATTATTTCTGTTTTCTTCTGGGTCGTAGCCATGGAGAATCTTCATCATTCAGTAGGATGCTTGGGTCAGTTTTCACTTTGAAGGGCGGAATTTCATGAAACTTATTATAATCTATTGACATGTCTGTCTTGTCGTCTACTCCCACGATGTTTCTTTTCCCTAAAAGAACTATGTGGCGCTTTGGCTCATCGGACGATGTCTTCTTTTGCTGATTTCTTTTTCTCGTTTTTGTAGACATGTCCTTCACATAGAAAACCTGAGCGACATCGTTGGCTAGGACGAATGGTTCGTCCATGTACGCAAGATTGTTGAGATCCACTGTTGTCATGACGTACTTTTGGTCTACAACTACCCCGCCTCCTGTCAGCTTCACCCATTTGCACCGAAACAAAGGGATCTTAAAAGTAGGTCCATAGTCAAGTTCCCATATCTCCTCTATGTACCCGTAATATGTTTCCAAACAGTGCCCATTCTTGTCTGTTGCATCAAAGCGGACACCACTGTTTTGGTTGGTGCTCTTTTTATCTTGGGCAACCGTGTAAAATGTATTCCCATTTATCTCGTACCCTTGGAAAGTACATATAGTCGAGGATGGTTGCCTGGCCAAACAGTACAGCTGATCTCCAACGGTGTCGTCATTCATGAGATGTGTCTGCAACCAACTGCCGAAAGTCTTCTCGTGTTCCCCTTTAATCCAAGAGTCAGCCTTCCCCGGGTTTTCGGAGCGTAGAATATTCTTGTGTCTCACGATATACGGAGCCACCATGGTGGAATTGTGTAGAACTGTGTAGTGTGCTTGAGAGAAAGAATGCCCATCCATACATACTTTTGCTTTCCTTCCTAGTGTGCCTTTTCCTGTCAGCCTACCCTCATACCGAGATTCAGGAACACCAATCGGCTTAAGGTCAGGAAGAAAGTCCACACAAAACTCAATGACTTCCTCTGTTCCATAGCCCTTGGAGATGCTTCCTTCTGGCCTAGCACGGTTACGAACATATTTCTTTAAGACTCCCATGAACCTCTCGAAGGGGAACATATTGTGTAGAAACACAGGACCGAGAATTCTAATCTCTTCGACTAGGTGAACTAGGAGGTGTGTCATTATATTGAAGAAGGATGGCGGGAACAACAACTCGAAGCTGACCAGACATTGGACCACATCAATCTGTAACCCTGATAGACTTTCTCGATCGATTACCTTTTGAGAAATTGCATTGAGGAATGCACATACCTTCACAATTGCCAGGCGAACATTTTCCGGTAGAATTCCCCTCAATGCAACCGGAAGCAATTGCGTCATAAGCACGTGGCAGTCATGAGACTTTAGGTTTTGGAATTTTTTGTCTTTCATATTTACGATTCCCTTTATATTCGACGAGAAGCCAGTCGGGACCTTGATACTAAAAATGACTTCAAAGAAGATTTCCTTCTCTTCCTTGGTAAGAGCGTAGCTAGCACGCCCTTGAAACTGCCCTGGATGCATGCCATCTCTTCCTTTATGACGTTCCTGGTCCTCCCGTGCTTCCGGTGTATCTTTTGACTTCCCATACAAGCCCAGGAAGCCTAGAATATTCACGCAGAGATTCTTCATCAGGTGCATCACGTTGATTACGGAGCGGACCTCATGGACTTCCCAATAGGGTAGCTCCCAAAATATAGATTTTTTCTTCCACATGGGTGCGCGCTTATCAGGGCCGTTAGGAACAGGTTGGCTGCCAGGACCCTTTCCAAAGATTACTTTTAAATCTTTGACCATATCAAATACTTCAGCACCAGTACGGGTGACAAGCTTCCCCCAGGGTTCTGCCTTGCCATTGAAATGCTTGCCTTTTTTCTTTAAGGGATGCTTGGGCGGAAGAAAACGATGATTATACGGGTACACATTCTTCCTACATTTGTCCAGATATATACTTTCTGTCTGATCCAAACAGTGCGTGCATGCATTGTATCCCTTGTTTGACTGTCCTGAAATGTTACTAAGAGTAGGCCAATCATTGATGGTTACGAAAAGCAATGCTCGAAGGTCAAATTCCTCTTGTTTGTGCTCGTCCCACACACGTACACCTGGTTCGGCCCACAGCTGTAAAAGTTCATCAACTAATGGCCTTAGGTACACATCAATGTCATTGCCGGGTTGCTTTGGACCTTGGATAAGCACTGGCATCATAATGAACTTCCGCTTCATGCACAACCAAGGAGGAAGGTTGTAGATACATAGAGTAACGGGCCAGGTGCTATGACTGTAACTCTGCTCCCCAAAAGGATTCATGCCATCTGTACTTATACCAAACCATAAGTTCCTTGCGTCACCTGCAAATCTCGGAAACTCTCTCTCGATTTTTCTCCACTGCCGACCATCAGCGGGGTGCCTCAACTTGTCGTCTTTCATACGATCTTCCATGTGCCATCGCAACAACTTCGCATGATCTTTATTTCTGAACAGATGTTTCAACCGTGGTATTATAGGAGCATACCACATCACCTTGGCAGGAACCCTCTTCCTGGGTGGCTCACCCTCAATATCGCCAGGGTCATCTTTTCTGATCTTATACCACAATGCAGTGCATACCGGGCATTTATCCATATTCTCGTACTTCTCACCGCGGTAGAGGATGCAGTCATTAGGGCATGCATGTATCTTCTGCACGTCTAATCCTAGAGGGCAGACAAGCTTCTTTGCTTCGTACGTGCTGGCGGGCAATTCGTTCTTTCTTGGAAGCATCTTCTTCATCAGTACCAACAACTTTTCGAATGACGAGTCAGTCACACCGGTCTCTACCTTCCACTTCAGCAATTCCAGTGTGCTACCCAACTTCTTCTGGCCATCTTCACAAGTTGGGTACAATAATTTGTTGTGGTCCTGTAACATCTGCTCGAACTGCAACCTCTCCTTTTCAGTGTCGCAGCCTCGCCATGCATCAGAAATGACCCGGCCAAGATCATCAGCGGGCTCATCTGGTTCCCATTCTTCACCCTGATCTTCTTCTTCATTGTCTTCCATTGCGGTATCAGCATACTCAGGGAACATAGATCGGTAGTTGTCATCATCGTTCTCTTCTTCTTCATCGTCGTCTTCCATCATAACCCCTCTTTCTCCGTGCTTGGTCCAAACATTATAGCCCGACATAAAACTGGACCGAAGCAGGTGGCTCTAAATGACTCTTGAGGAAGTGTAATCCTTCTCATTCCGACATTCAACACATGGACAAAACATATAGCCACCACCATGCTTGTTCGCATCGGCCGCATCTCGAAAAGAATGCACGCCTTCTCTGTAAGCGGTTGTGCGTCGATCACCGTACATCCATGGATGGCTCATCTGCATCATACAACAGTATATCAAACGCAATCACGATCCTAAAATTAGTACCGCATGGTCTAAATGAGAAAATATAGTTGCTAACCTTTTAGAATAAGTGGAAATAAAGAGGAAGAGGTTTAAGCGTGGCTCGGGCATCTCATATCGTAGTTGTGTTCGGTGAACTGAAGCGGCATCGCTCTAACACACATTTCAACAAACACCTCTAGTGCATCCAAGAAAAATGGAGAGCTAGCACACACCCACACTCTTCCATCCAAGAAAAATGCAAGGAAGAGGGGAGAGAGGGGCTGCGGCCATATATATAGGCAGAGGACTTTAGTTCCGGTTTGAGACACAAACCGGGACTAAAGGGGGGCACATGCGGGCTGCACACCGCATAGCCCTTTAGTCCCGGTTTGTGTCTCAAACCGGGACTAAAGGCTCATTACGGGCCGGGACCAAAGCCTTCTGAGCGGCTAGCCGATTTTGGGGCGACGTGGCCGGGCCTTTAGTCCCGGCCCAGATGGAGGCTGGGACTAAAGGGTCCAGGCCAAAGGCCCGTTTTCCACTAGGCACCGAAGCTAGGACGTGATGCTGCCTCCCAGCCTAGCTCGCTCCAAGTACGGCGGGGTGGACGAGCTCCATGGCCTTGCTCCAAGTGTCGACGCGCTAGCCGGAGGGAAGAGAGGAGGTAGGCAGTGGCAGACCTAGGATTTTAGTAGGGGGTATGCCACACAAAATGTAGGTGTCTAAAGATAATTTTTTCTTATAGTATAAAGAAGAAATGACCATCTATCTATTATATACTAAAAGCACAATACGAATGTTTAAAATAGAGACGCCATGTTAATCCACATCATTTTAATTATTTTAGTTCTTGGATCTAAATTTTGTGGCTAGGATTTAATGAAGATCTGTTAACTACGTAACAGGTTGACATGGTATATAGCTAACGTGTCCATACATTTCCTTTAATAGCCAGACTCCCATAGTAGATTAAAAAAGGAAAACAAAGTTTACGTGGAAGGTATTCAAGGGAAGCCAATTCGGTTGAAAAAAATAAAACGTATGTAGCTACCCCACTAGCTAGCTGACATCTACGTTTGCAAAAAATAAAAGAGTCCATCCGTCCCGTTCAAAAAAAAAATGTCGTGCACCATCTTATAGCTAGGTCTCTAAAAAGAACTGAGTCCGTTCAAAATAAATATACATGTGATACACTAGCATAGATAGGTTGATGCTTAAAGTGTGATTTGGGGCCAAAAATTTGCGACGATTTCAGCTTGTAATAAAGTGAAATACTCATTCCGCCCAAAATAAGGGGCTTAATTTTTTTTAAATATGGATGTATCTACATATAAAAAATACATATAGACATATCAATAACTAGGCAAACCGAGTCACTTATTTTGAGATAGAGGGGATATAAATGATTAGTACAAAGTTGACTCTGCAGATCTATACATTTGCATGACAACATGGTTAAATATACAAAAAATTAACTAGAAAATATCTACATTTTTAATTAGTATGAAACACAAAAGGGATACAAATATCCCGAAATTCGGTTTACTAAAACAACGCGCAGACGGTTGCAATAGTGTACTCTTCAAATATTTATTTGAAAAGTTACAACACCTGATTATCAACGACTGAAAATATCCATCTCAGAAAAAATATCCATTCATAAATACAAGAATAAGATTATACATCCTTAATCCCAGCTATGACTAAATTGTATCCATTATATAAATATTTAATTTTTTTAAAGGTATATATGCATATTTAAACTCAAATTTAAGAAAGTATCTAGAACCAAGTTAAAAGGGCATGGTAGTCAACAAGAGAGTGAGAAATTAGCTACAAAATAAATCTCAATGTTGTCCGGGTGTTATATGTTACCTGTTAAAATATAATATCACACATTAATGACACCAATTCATAGCTTAGGATATAAATCCACATGTCAATCCGAGATCTTATATTAATTATTAGTTTACATAACAATCTCATATTTTTTTGTAGGAAATAGAATAGAAAATGCACGAAAACTGCTATGCAAAGCCTTAGAAAATATAAGTGTTGTACAGCTAAACAACCATGCTAGCGGCCAAATGGCAACTGATTTACATGCGAAGTACGTGCTTGTAACTTCAGTCATGACTGCATGTACAAGTTACCGACAAAAAATATGATTAGCCTTTTTGTACTATAATCATAATTTTCTTTAGTTTTCTTGCGAGATTACCATATGAAAATGTTATCTGAGAATGTATCGAAAGTCAAAATGACCAGAATGGTCCAAGCCATCATGTATTTCATGTTGCTGTTTGCAACGAAGAAGGTAAACGGATGGAAAAAAATATAACATAATATAAAATGAAATGAAAATAACTTTGACCTATTAAAGATGATGCCCTCGAATTTACGAGGGCCACCATGCTAGTTATAAAAATATGACAATATAATTAAATTACATAACATATTTTGCAATGTAATAAAAAGGATAAGATGTTGCGTGTGACGATAAATTTCCAAGATATTCGATCGCAAGATAATAATTCTGGCAACACTAAAATATAGTAAAATTGTACTAAAATAAATAAGAAAATATATAAAGAAGATACAAAGGCATACTGGAGCATATAAAAATTGATCATATACCACCTCCATTTCCAAACTTAAAATGTTTCGTAAGCTAAAATAGCCAACAAAAATGTCTTATATAATGCTGAAAACAAATTATCAGTTGACTAAATTATGATGCCATGCAGCACGCCCGATAATACTGAAAGTTTGAAACAAGGTGTAGAGTTGCTTCAACGTAACCACAATAAATAGAGATTTCTTTTGACTAGTAATCATAGCTAGCCAGGTTAAATCCATTCCTTCTAAAAAAAGGTTAAATCCAAATTCAAAATTAACACAGAAAGGTCATTACCAAAACAAAAAGTGCATGCATGGTGCATGGCCATAGATAGCTTGTAATCCTATAGGCAAGACTGACGCCAACATATCAAGCTAATCAACCCATTTCTTGAACCAAACATGCATGGCGGTAGGCTACATGCTTTAGCTAGCTCGGCTTGATTAATCCAGCTAGTGATTAGCATGGGGAGTAAGCTTGGACGGCCGGACACAGGGTATGCCGTGGCATATACGGCATACCCTGTAGATCCGCCACTGGAGGTAGGGCAGGTCAGCATGAGGGAGAGATGGGCTGCTCCGCTGCGGTTGGTGGGAGAGGGGTGAGGATAGATGAGAGAGGGGCATGGAGAGAGGTGAGATGCGGTTGGTTGAAATCGAGAGAATGTAGAGTGGGTCTGCCTGTCCTCCGCATACGTGAAGTTTGTTACCGGCACTCTTAATGGACATATATGTGCCAGGCACGGTCGGGGTTTCTGGACATATTATTTTGAGTGCCGGCATATAGGGGTGCCATGGGAGCAGTTTTTCAGCGCCCCAATGGAGATGCTCTTATGCCATTGCTTGCCTAATGAAGATTTTGCCACTAATACCTCTAGGTCCATAACAACAGTGGACCACGCAAGTGATAGCAATGTAAGGGTGCAAGTGCAGGTACAGTCCCTCATGTACTACAAGCTTTAAGCTTGGTCGTCAGCGGCTGCGCTGAGGGCATCCGCGTTGCGGGATATTTTGTTTGCGGTCACCGAGTTCCTTGCCATAGGCTCACAGGTTCCTTTGTTGCTTGTAATAGACGCGATTTGAAAAGTTGGGTAGGTAATTCCTCAGAGGGCCCATTCTGGACGAAATGAGGGCAAACCAAATATTGCCGTGACTTCTCCCGTTTTGGGCCCATTGCGGTCCCGCATGTCAGTATTTCTCCGTTATGTGCCGAGCGAGTGGGTCTTGCTTGTCAGGTGTCTCCGTTATGTTGTCTCGTTAGTTGACAGTATGTCAAATCCACCTGCAACTCTCAGTACGAACAAATCCCCTTTCTTGTCCTTCCAACCCAAACCCCCCCTAGGTCGTAGTCGAATTCCGGCGGCGGCGCATGTCTACCAGTAGGAAACGAGAGGCACCATCGCTGCCAGGAGCGGCGATTGCTGGAGCTGCAAGCCAGGAAAGCAGCCAGATATCTTGCAACAAGCCAGCAGCGGGGAGCAGCGAGAAGCGGAAAGCTTGCCCGACGGTGGTGGCGCCGCCGACCAAGAGCAATCGGAGCGGTAGCCCTCCGGCGTCGCTGGCGCGGCGCCGCCAGCGAATTGGAGGAAAAGACCAAATCCCAAAGTTGAACGGAATTGGGCCTTCTACTGTGACTGTGAGCGCCAGAAAGCAGAGGTGAATATTTCAGATCCCTCTCTTACATCCCGATAGCACTAAGATGTTTTATGAAACGGCAGGAGTAACTGTCCGTCAGTATCTGAACAATTGTAGAGAAGAAACTGGCTGATTTTTGTCATATGTTTTCCGAAATTGTGGTATTATTTTGTATGCAAGTAATCCTCAATCTCTATCAAACCAACCAACATGCAAACCCAGATTTTTTATCTTATGGAAGTCATCTCAAATTATGTTCAGATCTGAAGGCTCCAATTTATCCAAAAGCAGAAAATATACTTTTTGTCTTATGTTTTCCCAAATTGTGGTATGATTAGAGAGAAGCAACTAATTTGTATCTTTTGTTTCCCAATATTTTTGAGACAGCGATGATTCAGAGAACACATACAAAATAAATGTCCGAGTGCATCAGTACATTGCTAGATTAGATTACGGCTTGGAGAGGTGTGTGGCTTCGCAGTCTATGCAAATGAATGTGAATTGCAGTGAGATTGTGTCTGTTTCGCAGCTTGTTGCCATTCTTCATGCTAGGATTCCTTGGGGATCCAAATAGAAGGCTAAGTTTGTGTGGATGAACATGAATCAGGTGTACGAACAACTTGAGCACTCCCATCAGCTGTTGCAGATTTGGGAGAAGTATAAGGATACTCGTCAGTTAGATCTCTTTGTTATGGTTGATGATGTTGATGCACCAGAAGCACAGTTAGGTGTCAAAGGTGTTGATCCAGATGGTGGTGCTCCCAGTGGTATGGATGCTTGTAAACTAGCAGCTATTGACCATTCACAAATGTATCTAATTGCTTTGCAAGTGGATCCTTACACTGCAGTACTAGATGATGGCCAAGAATTTGCTGTGCAGAACGATCATATGGAAATAATGGTAGATCCCAAGATAGTTACTGTTGACCAGATTCTTGAGCGGCTAAAGCAGAGATGTCCTTGGGGCCCTAATCAGCAGGCACGTTTCTGTTGGTGGCACTTTAAGAAGAGGAATTTCATCGACATTGTTAAAGATGACGATCTCATGCAGGTTTTCCAAAGGAAGAAATTGAGTAAGAAGGTATTTTTTGTTGTTGCAATTTCAGAAATGGTTGGAGATGATGAGACTACTGTAGAGCTATCATCTTGAAGTTTTGAGCTTCCCGCTTCATAGGTGCTGGTATGTTACAGTGAGAAGTGCAACCCAATTCTGGTCACTATCTGATTCATCTCCTTCATTCTGCATCACTCTGTAAATGTTTGTGAGTGTGCTGTAGCTGCTCCATGCAATAAGCTGTTGTATCTTAGAAAATGTTGTATCTGATATTGTCTGCCTCAAACTTTTTCTGAAAACTAGTGTCAATTTGTAATTTTATTGTAGAACTATGTTGCGAGAATGTAATAAATTCATTTCTGGGATATTGAGATGTTGTAATAAAATGACTGCTGAAATAATAAGCGTTGTTTACATCACTTATTGTATTATATTACAAACAAATCATGTCGTGTATCTACATGCCTTGTACTGTGTAGATTCACATTTGTAAAATACATTTCAAATTTTGAAGAGTAAAACTATGCTTAATTGAAATATTAAAAACTAAAAAACAAATATTACAAAAAATACCAACTAGTAGGGGACAGTCATTGTTCTGCATAATTTACCTGATTTATCCAAAATCAATTGCCAACTTATGTGTTGTTTTCCTTTTGAAAGCGTATAAATTATTTATTTCCACTGAGGCATGGGTAGTAGGAGGCATGGGTAGTAGGCAGAACAAGATATTTATGTTCAAACTGACCGTTGAGTCACTACCTCGCACGCCGGCTCTACCACCTCTCTCTCCTTCCTCTAGTTCTACCCCCTCTCTCCTTCCTTCACCATGTCGTCTTGTAATGATGGCGACGATACAAGCTACGGCAGCGGCAGCGACAGCGGCAGCCTTCTCTCCGATTTCGACTACTGTCGGACCAATATGAGTTCCTTTTATTCGACGTGTTGGTTTATGGGGTTAGGAATTTAGGTTTAGGTTTTGTTTTAGGTGGCACAGACCATCTACGACCTATATTGGGATGGTTTGGCGATCAAGAGGGAGGCACCATGTGACCATGGGTTGAAACTAAGGAAATTTGTTGCCTTCGAAGGCACTAACACAGGGAAAAGGTTTATAGGATGCGCAAAGGAGGTTTGGATTATTTATATTGCAAAATGAATGTTTGAATAGCGTTGTTCTCTCTTTATTTCATAGTTTCTTATATTTGTTATACTATGCTGCTGATCATTAGGATGGTCCGAAGTGTGGAATAGTGGAGTGGACTGATCCGGAGTGGCCTGACGCACTGAAGAAATGTTTGGTCAAGTTATGGGAGTTGTATAAATCGGAAAGTATTGGGAGAATTAGTGATGCTTGTGATGTTGCTGATGAATGTTACAAGCTATCACAGGATAAGAAGGAGCTTGAAGAAATAAACAACAATATGGCCGAAGAACTCCAGAAAACAATGACCGATAGGCAGGTGGGATCCATTTCGAAAAATCTTCTAGATATTCAGATCTTTCTGAAGCTCAAGGCAGAAAAGCAGAGGGACCAGCTGAAGGAGGAGAAAAAAAGGCTGGAGAACTGCATTGCAGATCTCTTGAAGCAAGCAGTAGTTAATAAGGACAAGTTAGATAGATTGAAACAAATTTTAGATGAATGATACGTCTCCAACGTATCTATAATTTTTGATGCTCCATGCTAGTTTTTACACCATTTGCCTAATGTTTCGTTACACATCGTGGCACTTTTATGCATTTTCCGGAACTAACCTATTAACGAGTTGCCATAGTGTCAGTTCCCTGTTTTCTGCTGTTTTTGTGTTTCAGAAGTGATACACAGGAAATATTCTCGGAATTGGACGAAACAAGTTCCTGAAGTCTTATTTTACCCAGAAGCTTCCAGAGATCTGAAGGAGAGAAGGAGAGGGGCCACCAGGGGCCCACACGCCAGGGCGGCGCGGCCAGGCCCCTGGCCGCGCGAGCCTGGCGTGAGGCCGCCTGGTCCCTCCTCTGACATCGCCCCTTTGCCTATAAAGACCCCCCGACGGAAAAAACCTAAGTACCCGATCACTTTTCCAGAACACATCGCGATCCGCCGCCGCCGTCGACCCGAAGATCGGGAGGGTCCAGAAGCTCTTCCCGGCACCCTGCCGGAGAGGGGAATCGCCACCGGAGGTCTTCTTCATCGCCATGCTTGCCTCCGGAGCGATGAGTGAGTAGTCTACCTTCGACTATGGGTCCATAGCAGTAGCTAGATGGTTGTCTCCTCCACCATGTGCTTCATGTTTAGATCTCATGAGCTGCCCTACATGATTGAGATCACCGTTATGTAATTCTACATGTTTGGTTTGTTGGGATCCGATGAATATTGGTGTTTATGATTAAGTTGCTGTACTGAATATTATCTTTTATTATCTCTATGTTGTTTATGATCTTGCATGCTCTCCATTGTTAGTAGCTATCTTGGCCGAGTAGTTGCTAGTGACTCCAAGAGGGGGTATTTATGCTCGATAGTGGGTTCATGTCTCTATTTAACCTGGGGGAGTGACAGAAACCTCTAAGGTTATAGATGTGTTGTTGCTACTAGGGAGAAAACAACATTCATATGCTCAAGGGCATATGCTTTGTTTACATTACACACTTTGCTTAATGCAATTATCTTTTGTTCGCAACTTAATACTTGTGGGGTTCTCGGATTGATTCGCCACAAGTGGATTATTAGTCATAGATGCAGTTGGATGGCGGTCTATGTATTTTGTTGTAATGCCCAGAGTAAATCTCATAGTGATCTTCTTGACATATCACGTTTATCTCTATTCTATCAATTGCCCAACTGTAATTTGTTTACCCAGCATGTGTTATTTATCTTATGGAGAGACACCACTAGTGAACTGTGGACCCCGGTCCTATTTCCATCATATTTCTATTACCTGTTTACTTTACTCGCACTGTTTACTTTATTCGCATACTCTACTGTTTTCCACTCGATACGCTCATAACCTTTGTTTCAAGCAAACCGGTGAGATTGACAACCTCATCGCAAGTTGGGAACGAAGTACTTGGTTGTGTTGTGTGCAGGTTCCGCGTTGCAGCTAGCAAGCAAAGCTTGGACGAGGCGCCATATATAAATTGTCCGAAGCTATCGCAAACTAGCAAGCATCACCTTCAGTCGTCATTGTCTGCTTTTCTCCTGATTGATAAACCTTGGTTTCTTAACTGAGGGAAAACAAGCTGCTATACTCATCATACCTTCCTCTTGGGGTTCCCAACGGGCTGGTCATTCACCACGCACAAGGACCTCTGATCTTCCACATCATCTTGGAGTATCAGCCCCTTTTCTGGCGCCGTTGCCGGGGAAGAGTGGAAGACTTCTGCGAGGGGAGTTTTCACACACACATCCTTTACTTTGTTTTATTGTTTTGCTTTACTTTATTTATTTTACCTGCATTGTTTTATATCAAAAACACAAAAAAATTAGAATCCTTGGTAGTTGTTATTTCTTTACTTTTAGTTTATCATGTTGATCCTTAAGTACGTTCTGGAGGACCTCTCAGTAGGTAGTGGTTCGATTATTGGCAAAAGTAACATTGAGGAGTTCTTTAATCACATTAGTATGCATAAGGAAGTTGAGGAGAAATCTTTGGTTGAGCTAGCTCCTAGTATTGAACTTGCTTCTACTTATTTGATTCACATGTTGGAAACTAGGTTTGCTAGTCTTAATCCTTTTATGCAATACATGTTCCTTAAGCTTCATGAAATTGAGGATCCCGAAAAGAAAGCTTTTATCTTGGAAGCTTTGCGCTTAGAATTTAAAGATGTTGTTATTGAAGCTAGAAAGGTTCTTAAGCATTTTAATAAACTCGGTTCGCCTATAAGGGTTATTGGTACTAACAATGAAGGAGCCAAAGTACCTATACCTTGTAAGCTTGTAGGAATTCATAATGCCTTGGTAGCTAATACTAGTTGGATTTGTCCTGAAAATCTTTTTGATGAAAATAGTGTACCCAAGCGTGATTACAAGGGATACTCAAAACCTCAATTGGATAGTATTCATCTCTGTATTCCTATAGTGGATCCTGATCCCCCTTTTATTATTACTTGATTCGCAATTTTCTGCGCCTAGCTCAAAGGCGTTAAAGAAAAGCACTCTTGGGAGATAACCCAATGATTTTATTTTCAGTACTTTTTCTTTTATTTGAGTCTTGGAAGTCATTACTACTGTAATGATCGCTCCTTATCTTGTTTATTTCGTTTTTGTGCCAAGAGAAGCCTCTAATTTGAGTGAGGTAAAGATTTGGGGATGTTGCTGTCCTGAAACTGTTTTCGGTGCTGCACCGTAAAAATTCGTATAAATTCTCTGTATATCTTTTAGACCTCAGATTTCTTGTGCATATGCCCCAGGTTATATCCAAACTTTTGTTAGTTGAACACTTTTTGATTTGAGCAACAAAAAACCCCTCAAAAATTCGTCCTTTGTTAGCTGTTCAGTTTTCACAGATTTCTGCCAATATTTGTGTTTGCCACTTTATCGCTTCCTTTTGAGTTCTTTTGATCACGGAACTTTTGGAGAAGTTGCTACAGTAGTATTTGCTATATATGTGGTGGTTTTGAGTTGAAACCTGAAGCAAAAAGAGGTTGATTATATGTTATGCTTGCACTAATGTTGCTAATAGAAGTGTGTTTAGTTTTGTATGAAGGAAGTTTTCAAGTGTAGGGATTGGAGAATGATGAGATGAGTTGAAGAATGGACAAAAGCTCAAGCTTGGGGATGCCCATGCATCACCCCAAGAAATATCCAAGAAGTACAAGTGTCAAAGCTTGGGGATGCCCCCGAGGCACCCCTTCTTCATCGGCAAAAATCAGGTCACCTTTCAAAACACTATATTTTTATTGCTCCATGCACAATGTGTTTTTCTTGGAGCGTCAGTTGTTTTAGTTTTCTTAGTTAGTTTAGTTTGTTTGTTTGCTGCAATAAATGGTTGGACCCCAACAAATTTTCTTTGGAGAAGTTGCCTTGCTTTTCATTTGCCAAGAACACTCTAGTTTTCACTCTTATTAAAAATCGAGTGTTCCTCCTTGTCTGCTACTGCTTTTGGTTTTTGTTTTCGCCTTGATTTGCGTTCAGACCTTGTCATATCTTTTCATCAAGGTGTATTTTTGCCTCTGATCTTAATTGGTTTTCATCAAAAGAGGTGTCTTTAAAAATTTCAAATGGTGTTGGAAAAGAGAAAAAGCTTTGTGCAAAATAGTGGTACAAGAAGGAGCTTGTGTAGGCTGCGTCTTAGGCTTTTTCATGTCATGCTTGATGTCTTTTTGATAGTATGCTTAGTGGTTTTGCTGTAGCATGACTTGTCTCAAATAACTGAGATTGCTTAATGAGCCTTTGAAAAAATCATGCATTGTTTTTATTGTATGGAAGCATTATTTTGGTTTTCTCCTTGATGCTTTATTTGGGTTGACTTGGCGCATGCTCACATATGTTAGACTCTTACAAAGTCGCCAATAGCTTTCATGATCATTTAGTTTTTGACTTTTGATGCCATCTTATGCTTCTTTTAATGTCTCTTTGTCGCTTTGCATGATTATGGCCATTATTGCTCTCTTAGTTGGTCGCTCCCAGTCTTTTGCTAGCCCTCGCCTTGTACTGAGTATGAGCTCTACTCGTGCATCCAACTCCTAAAAGCCAAAGTTTTCCAAAGTGTCCACCATACATACCTACTAGCAATTTGCTATTCCAAGTAAATTTGACTTGCTTTTATTTTCTCTTCAAATTAAACTCTTACCAGTGTTATGCGAAATTCGGTCAGTAAAGCTCTCACGAACCGGAAGGCGCACTTTACTTTTTCCTGTTCTTAAAAATTTGACATTGTGGTCTCTTATGTTGAGTTGTTATGCTTGCAAGTTGTAAGTTGGATTCTAGCCCAGCCATGCTGTCATGGGCAAGCTTTCAACATTGCACTTCTTATTTGAGTTGATATCGTGATCTTTTGTTTACAGATGCCCGCGGTGTGAAATGAATTGGGAATCTTGTGGGGATCATGGAGTTTGTATATGTGTTAGGGAAACGCCGGGCCGCCAATCTAAGCCATGCATAATTCATGGTGGAAATTTGTAGCATACCCATGGTGAACATTCGACGACGCATCTCACAATAAAAAGCTAAACAAAAGGCAAATAAAAGAGATGTCGAGGTGTTCATTGTCTGCTTGTCCTGTCATTTTGGTGTGGGCTTGTTCCATGTCATCGGGCACGGAGGTACCCCATTGGCGGTTCTCAATGATATGCATATACTTACAATGACAAGAGCCTTGCTTGGGACTCTAAGTAAAGTAGCATGAGGTTTGGGTACTCGTATTCACGGGGCACGAGGTTTTCAACTTATGATTTGTCAAGCATATGCATCATAATTGTTCTCGCATTAACTTTAACCATTCAAGATGCTTATGATGGGGGCAATGAGAGCTCAAAGCCGGTAAGTACCATAATTTTTGAAGGTTATAAAACTTGCAATCACTGCTTCCCTCTGCGAAGGGCCTTTCTTCTACTTTTATGTTGAGTCACCACCTTCTTTCTTTATGCACCATTGAGAGAGCATAGTTGTCATTCTTAGTGTGATATGCATTGTCCCAAAGTTCATTGATTGATTCATATTGTTGGTTTCACTTGTTCTCAAATTATTTGTATCTAGTTGCCCTCTTAAACTTGAAGGTGTCCTATGCATTTATGTTTTGCTCTCTTTGAAGGACAAGCTGAAAACCACTTGTATGTTTTTCCTTATGATTTGAACACACGTTTGACTTTCATTGTTTCATTTTCATGATCTTTTGTTTGTGTTCATCTGCATGTTTACAACATGGTTGCTAAGTTCTTATTGTCAAGATTATATCTTCATGCCCATGTTTTAAGTTCTTATGATCCCAGCTCACAAATGCTTACATATATGATCAAGATTGTGTAGGTGCATGTCACCTCAAAAATTATTCTTTTGTTATCACTTACCTACTCGAGGACGAGCAGGAGTTAAGCTTGGGGATGCTTGATACGTCTCCAACATATCTATAATTTTTGATGCTCCATGCTTGTTTTTACACCATTTGCCTAATATTTCGTTACACTTCGTGGCACTTTTATGCATTTTCCGGAACTAACCTATTAACGAGTTGCCACAGTGCCAGTTCCCTGTTTTCTGCTGTTTTTGTGTTTCAGAAGTGATACACAGGAAATATTCTCGGAATTGGACGAAACAAGTTCCTGAAGTCTTATTTTACCCAGAAGCTTCCAGAGATCCGAAGGAGAGAAGGAGAGGGGCCACCAGGGGCCCACATGCCAGGGCGGCATGGCCAGGCCCCTGGCCGCGCGAGCCTGGCGTGAGGCCGCCTGGTCCCTCCTCTGACATCACCCCTTCGCCTATAAAGACCCCCCGACGGAAAAAACCTAAGTACCCGATCACTTTTCCAGAACACATTGCGATCCGCCGCCGCCGTCGACCCGAAGATCGGGAGGGTCCAGAAGCTCTTCCCGGCACCCTGCCGGAGAGGGGAATCGCCACCGGAGGTCTTCTTCATTGCCATGCTTACCTCCGTAGCGATGAGTGAGTAGTCTACCTTGGACTATGGGTCCATAGCAGTAGCTAGATGGTTGTCTCCTCCACCATGTGCTTCATGTTTAGATCTCATGAGCTGCCCTACATGATTGAGATCACCGTTATTGAATTCTACATGTTTGGTTGGTTGGGATCCGATGAATATTGGTGTTTATGATTAAGTTGTTGTACTGAATATTATATTTTGTTATCTATATGTTGTTTATGATCTTGCATGCTCTCCGTTGTTAGTAGCTATCTTGGCCGAGTAGTTGCTAGTGACTCCAAGAGGGGGTATTTATGCTCGATAGTGGGTTCATGTCTCTATTTAACCTAGGGGAGTGACAGAAACCTCTAAGGTTGTAGATGTGCTGTTGCTACTAGGGAGAAAACAACATTCATATGCTCAAGGGCATATACTTTGTTTACATTACACACTTTGCTTAATGCAATTATCTGTTGTTCGCAACTTAATACTTGTGGAGTTCTCGGATTGATTCGCCACAAGTGGATTATTAGTCATACATGCAGTTGGATGGCGGTCTATGTATTTTGTTGTAATGCCCAGAGTAAATCTCATAGTGATCTTCTTGACATATCACGTTTATCTCTATTCTATCAATTGCCCAACTGTAATTTGTTTACCCAGCATGTGTTATTTATCTTATGGAGAGACACCACTAGTGAACTGTGGACCCCGGTCCTATTTCCATCATATTGCTATTACCTGTTTACTTTACTCGCACTGTTTACTTTATTCGCATACTCTACTATTTTCCACTCGATACGCTCAGAACCTTTGTTTCAAGCAAACCGGTGAGATTGACAACCTCATCGCAAGTTGGGAACGAAGTACTTGGTTGTGTTGTATGCAGGTTCCGCGTTGCAGCTAGCAAGCAAAGCTTGGACAAGGCGCCATATATAAATTGTCCGAAGGTGTCGGAAACTAGCAAGCATCACCTTCAGTCGTCATTGTCTGCTTTTCTCCTGATCGATAAACCTTGGTTTCTTAACTGAGGGAAAACAAGCTGCTATACTCATCATACCTTCCTCTTGGGGTTCCCAACGGGCTGGTCATTCACCACGCACAAGGACCTTTGATCGTCCACATCATCTTGGAGTATCAATGAATAAGTTATGTCTATGTAATTCAGCATTTCAAGTTATCTATAAGCAATAGCGTACCTACAACAATTGCTTCCATATAACAGAGAGCATTAAGCCAACATCATAGTTCAGTTAACATTTCACTACTAGTTCAGATAACATAAGATTCCGGCTAGTTGACACAAAGTTCAGACATACAGGACGATGAAACGTAGCGTGCAGACTACATCGTATCTCCTCTTACTTGGAGGCAATCTGATCCTGCTGGAGGCGCACAGACTCATTGATCTTGGCTTTCAGCATGATATTCTCCTTCTTAACAGCCTCGAGCAGACCGGCTGCTTTGCGAGTGCTCTCGGTCATCAGCTTCAAGAGATCTCTGGACTTGTCTCTGGCCTCATAGGCTACCACGGTCCTCTCGCTCTGCTTGATCTGCTCTTTGAGGCCCTTGGTGATTTGCACACGAAGGTCGCTGCACGTGGCATTTAGCTTCCGATTTTCCACCTCCAGCGCCCTGATGGTCAACCCATCCTTGTCCAGCAACATTTTCATCTTCTCATGCGTCTTCACAAGGTAGTCTATATGCCCCGATTGCAAGTTTTCCGCAGCCGTAAGCTTGTCAACCTCATGCGCCAAAGTTCGTGATTTCTCCTTCTCCTGATCCAAATGTGAGCCTAGGCTAGCATAGTGCAGCTCGAGGGAATGTTTCTCGGTCAGTTGGCTCTGTATCTTGACATTCAGTGCGGCCACATCTGCCTCGATCTTCTCCTTCGCTTCCTGCACCGTAGTTTAGGGCAGGCAATAAAAGAGATCAATGCTAATACTGCCTCTTTTCACAAATATATAGTTATTTTTAGTTTTTCAAAGTAAACTAGATACGGTTAACAATGAGTGAATCTATACACTGAATCTATACAGATCTACATGCGTAGCACCTAGCCGCATTGCCAAAGGCAGGTTATGAACAATGGTAAGGCTTGATCAGCAAGTACACTAGATGGCATGCGATTACCATGCTTAGGCGGGGAACGGGCTTGATCAGGAAGTCCATTGACGGGTCCATGGTCTTCATGGGCAGCTTCTTATCCGTCGATTTTGGGGGCCTACAAAATCAAATAGGTTACTGTAACAACCCAAATTTTTGGGAAATAGAAATAAATGGATTTATTAAAATACCAAATTTTGGAGACAACAAAAACTTTTATTTGAAATACAAGATTAATTTATGGTCTTTTAGAACTTGTGAAATTAAGCATTGCTCCCATGCTTCACATAAAAAGCATATGAGAAAGGTTTTTAAATCAAATCCTTTGATCCAAATTTTCAACACCATTATTGGAAAATAAAGTAAAATCCTATTTCAATAAAACTAGCCTTGTTAAAAAATAGTGGATTTAAAAGGTCCTCTTTCTGAAAACTATTTTTGTTCCTCAAATGAATATTTCCAAAAGGATTTGCGAATCATTACTTTATTTCAAACCTCAATGTTTTCCAAACCAAAACTTAAGTCAAGCAATCACAAACAAATAGAAAAGAAGCAAGAAAATAAACCGCAACACAAAAACCTAAGTAAGAAAAGAGGAAGTAGTGATCTTAAAAAAATTACTGATTACACTACTTTGCACTTATATATTAAGCAATATTTGAACTATACCATCATGCATCTCTCCACCACAAATAAAGAACAAGTTACAAAGAATCAAATACAATAAAGTTTGAAACAAAAATCAACTTGGAACTCTATTTAATATCCTACCAAAGTTTGAATTCAAATAAGAGGTCATTTCCCAACTCCATCTCATCTACAAGAAAACCAACACTTTTGGGCCAAGATAAAACCTTGTATCTATCATTGCATGCATACATAGTATTTTTCAATACAAGTTGTTCTATGATTTCATGTGCCTTTTAATTTGTTATGCAATGATTAGTTAAACCACTCTTAACCAACAGAAGCATTAGAGAAGAACCACAAAGATCAAAAGAACCAGAAGCAAGAGAAATAAAGAAAAGAGAAGAAAAGTTTGATCTAGAAAAAGTTAACCACTACCCTACTTTGAGCCTTTAGAATAAGAAATCTGCAACTCACCTCAGTGTTTGGCCAGTTAGTTGAGCTTCACCAAGTCATATACTAACTCAACCAAGAAGTTGCTACCCAAAATTCAAATCAGAACCCCACTCAAACATCTGACAAAGTTTGAATCTGAAACAGAGACCATACCTCAAAATAGAAATAAGATTTTTGCCAAACACCATATTTCTTCATAACAAAAATATGTCTGGAGTCCTTATCCAATATAATGACCAACCCAAGTGGAATTTTTCGAAAATTCAAATTTTGATTTCTTGCGGGCATTTGACCGAACACGTGGTGAGCGAAATCCAGGGAAAATCGGTTCTACTGTGCCGACGCTGTTCTCGTTCGTCCCAGGCCCTGTAGCCATGCCATGGACACTCCTTTGTCGATCCCCAGCTTCCCCTGCCCCGACCCAGGGCCGTGAGACCTGGAAGAAAAGGAGAGAAACGACCCGGACCCCTCCCCACAGCCATTACTTGCCCCCTCTGCACCAGACGACCCCGCAGCCCGCAAGTGCGCCAGCAGCACCCCACAGCACACCGCAGCCCTCCGCCGAAAGCACCGACCGCCGCGTCCCTCCTGTAGCCGACACCGGCCGCGCTCTGGCCGCAGATCCCCTCGCCTCGTGCTCCCTCTCCCGCCTATAAAAGGGCCTCCCTTCTTTCCTGAAAAGATGCACCTCACCTCCCTCTACCTCCTAGACATCATCTCTTCGCTAGTTGCTCGCCGGTTTGAGCTCGCCGGAGTAGGCCGAGCTCCAGGACGCCAGCCGTTCCCGGTGTTCCAGCCGCTCCCTCAAGCTGCCGCCTGGACGAGGTGGAGGAGGAGAAGCTCCGCCGGACTGCAACGCGCCGGCGCCTCCCGTGCCTCCCTCGTCGAGCTACGCCGCCACGCCCTGCATCGCCGGCGGTGAGTTCCTCCCAGTAACCCGAGTCGAGAACGATGTACGTACCGGTTCGGTTAGGCCTGACCAGTGGGGCCCGTTGTCAGCGTTTTCTTTTTTTTTCCCTTGCAACCGCCCAACTGCAGCCTAACGGGCCGGCCCAGCGCAGTCTGTGTGTCCGGCCCGGATTAAAAAAAAAAGGGTTATTCGATTTTCGATTTTTGAAAAACTCATTCAGATGCTTGCTTAGATTTAATTTTCCCGGAGTTCTACCAACTCAAATTTAGCAAATGAAAATGTTCTGGAAACCTTAGAACATAAGCTATCCAATAAAAGTGGTTTCAACACAATTAGATTTACATAGTAGTGGCAGTAAAAATAACAAAATAGGAGCTTTTCCAACTTAGAAAATCCATATCAATTCAAATAAAATTCCTAAAAATATAAATCCAACTTTAGAAATTCACAATTAGTAATACCCACCTGCCTATACCATTAGATCTCATTTTTGAACCTTTTAAGTCAAATGCTATTTACTATTTGGAGTAAATAAGCATTCCGATCATAGAAGTTGGTACACTCATTTCATAATTGGAAAATCTTCTAAATCCATTTAGGATAAAACACATTTCTAAGTATTGATCTATAACCCTTGATCCAATTCAACTTGGATTAATAGATTGTACTTGTAGATTCAAATTTGATTACTAAATAGTTGCAAACTAGAAATGGCTTCAATAAAAGAAAAATACTCCACATTCTATGAAGCCTCTTTGGTTGAACCCTAATCTTAAATATCTACATTAGTCCATGACCTTGGTCAATAAGGACTTGCAGGAGATATTTTCATAATCCAAAATAAATAAACCCTACTTAGATACAACCACTCAATCATCTCATCCATCGAAACTCAATGATCTTCGAAACCACTCTCCATAGACTTCCTAGATCACTTCCCTTACCCAAGTATGTGTATTTGAGTAAATAGGTGTTGTTTGTGAATTGTGCGGTGATTGTATGCTTATTTGCTTTCCAATGATTAGACGACAACGAGAGTAAGGAGAATGGATCCCGAAGTCAACCAAGAAATGGAGATGGAGATCAATCAATCAATCAAAGATGAAGATGAAGACTATTTTGACTTTGCCAAGCCAGGCAAGCCATCTTTTGATTCATACTCCCAATGCCTAGTTTTAACATTGCATTCTACTTGTTTTAAGTAAATTGCATGATTGAATTGTTAGAGTAGAATGATAGAGTGTATTGATGTCTTGTTTATCTAGAGCATCAAGCTGAGTTTATCCAACTCTATTTAGTAGTATCATCACTCAATGTAGTTGCTTAGTCGCTAATAAAAATTGGTGCTATCTCTGGAGGAACCCCATTTGAAAAGTGGTGACTTGAACTTGAAACTTGGATTGGAGATTGCTCCTACGTAATGGTTTTATGAAAGAAATCAATCTTGACTAAGAACTATGAAATGTATTTCTCAATGACAACGAGTGATGTACTATGTGAGCCAACCATACCGTACGACCACATTACCCCTATATGGGAAGGGGCTTAGTCCGTAGCTTGTTTACCTTAGTATGAGAGGCCTTGTATCAAATCTTTATGAAAGGACACCGTGCGCGGTTACTTCTGAACCAGGTGGATTCCACTAACCCGGCACTCCGGGATGGCCAGAACTAGAGGCGCCGGAGCGGGGATTCCGTACCCCGGGCTCTAGGGAAGGATCCTATACTAGGGTGAGCAAGTGAAAGAGTTTGTTTGATTATCTGAACCCCGCATACCTTGTGTATGACGATCCGTGGATTTCTCCCGGCAGATGTATCGATTCTTGTGGGTAAAGTGTACCCCTCTGCAGAGGTTTTCAAACTATTCGAATAGCCGAGTCCGCGGTTATGGACAGTTGGCAAGCTCTACTTGACTTTTGTCAAAGATAAAAATAACAATGGTGAGATTGGTGAAGGATTTGAATTGAGTTGACTTGAACTTGATGTTGACACACTTGAAGTTCCTCTTTAGATTTAACCTAGAGAATAAAATCTTCTTCTCTACTAATGAAAATTCTTGGGAAACAAACTAGCTTTTTGCAAATAAACTTAGTGCTTAGTCCACCATATCAACCATGCATATCTCTCTCATCACTTTGTTTATAAGATGGTTTGCGAGTGCATCCAATGTACTCATGGCTGTGTCCCTGGCTATTAACTTGGCCAGACTTGAAGGAGCAAGATCAAGAAGGAAGGACTCATTGACGGCTTTGCGAATTAGGCTCGTTTCCTACTGTCTGCTTAGCCTGTGCGGTTGAAGCTTGACAATATGGACCCAAAGTGTTATTCCGCTGCATGTTGATGCAATGTAAGGTTTGGTCTGTGCGACCACCTATGTAATCCTCTTTATTTACTATTAATGTCTATGACTGTGATATCAACTACGTTATGTATATCGCAACAATGACCCTAGGATTGCGGTGGAATACATAACGGGCACTTCGAATTTGTTATCAAATTTGAGATCGTCACAGTTACGAAGTTGGAAAGAACAAACAAACGAAAGATCAAGGCGTCGTTAACCCTAAACCCACCCGGGGGAGACAACATCCCCCTCGTCCGTTGGTGCGCAGAAAGAGAGGACGGCTTTGGCCTGACTAATTAGGCTGCTGGCATGGAGATCTGCCTGCCGGCGGGTTAACTCCTTCCTCTCCGCCGCCCTAGTCTTGACCCCATCGGTCTTAAACGCCGATCGGGTCCGCTTCTTGGGAGGCATGGCTTCGTCGTAGAATGGAGGGAGGGGCAAGGAAGGCAGGAGGAAGCAGAAGAAGTGGGTTTCTGCAGAATAGTGCTACACGGTTGCTACCGGTTGATGGCGCCAGAAAAGAGGCTGTTGGCATGTGGTTGATGTGGGAGCAGACGGTCCTTGTGCGTGGTGAATAACCAGCCCATTGGGAACCCCAAGAGGAAGGTATGATGAGTATAGCAGCTAGTTTTCCCTCAGTTAAGAAGGGCGCCATTAACGATACTTGTTGACTCGTCTTCGGCCAGCAGCAACGCGGAACCTGCACACAACACAACCAAGTACTTTGTTCCCAACTTGCGATGAGGTTGTCAATCTCACCGGTTTGCTTGAAACAAAGGTTATGAGTGTATCGAGTGGAAAACAATATAGTATGCGAGTAAAGTAAACAGTGCGAGTAAAGTAAACAGTGCGAGTAAAGTAAACAGTGCGAGTAAAGTAAACAGTGCGAGTAAAGTAAACAGGTGATAGCAATATGATGGAAATAGGACCGGGGTCCACAGTTCACTAGTGGTGTCTCTCCATAAGATAAAATAACACATGCTGGGTAAACAAATTACAGTTGGGCAATTGATAGAATAAAGATAAACGTGATATGTCAAGAAGATCACTATGAGATTTACTCTGGGCATTACAACAAAATACATAGACCGCCATCCAACTGCATCTATGACTAATAATCCACTCCCGGGGATATCAATCCGAACACCCTAGAAGTATTAAGTTGCGAACAACAGATAATTGCATTAAGCAAAGTGTGTAATGTAAACAAAGCATATGCCCTTGAGCATATGAATGTTGTTTTCTCCCTAGTAGCAACAGCACATCTACCACCTTAGAGGTTTCTGTCACTCCCCCAGGTGAAATAGAGGCATGAACCCACTATCGAGCATAAATACCCCCTCTTGGAGTCACTAGCAACTACTCGGCCAAGATAGCTACTAACAACGGAGAGCATGCAAGATCATAAACAACATAGAGATAACAAAAGATATAATTCAGTACAGCAACTTAATCATAAACACCAATATTCATCGGATCCCAACAAACCAAACATGTAGAATTACATAACGATGATCTTTATCATGTAGGGCAGCTCATGAGATCTAAACATGAAGCACATGGTGGAGAAGACAACCATCTAGCTACTGCAATGGACCCATAGTCCAAGGTAGACTACTCACTCATCGCTCCGGAGGCAAGCATGGCGATGAAGAAGACCTCCGGTGGTGATTCCCCTCTCCGGCAGGGTGCCGGGAAGAGCTTCTGGACCCTCCTGATCTTCGGGTCAACGGTGGTGGCGGATCGCGATGTGTTCTAGAAATCTGATCGGGTACTTAGGTTTTTTTCCGTCGGGGGGTCTTTATAGGCGAAGAGGCGATGTCAGAGGGGGAGCCAGGCGCCCTCACGCGGGGCCCGCGTGGCCAGGGGCCTGGCCGCGCCGCCCCTGCGTGTGGGCCCCTGGTGGCCCCCCTCCGACTCTCCTTCGGATCTCTGGAAGCTTCCGGGAAAAATAAGACTTCAGGAACTTGTTTCGTCCAATTCCGACAATATTTCCTGTGTATCACTTCTGAAACACAAAAACAGCAGAAAACAGGAAACTGGCAATGTGGCAACTCGTTAATAGGTTAGTTCCGGAAAATACATAAAAGTGCCACTAAGTGTAACGAAACAATAGGCAAATGGTGCAAAAACAAGCATGGAGCATCAAAAATTATAGATAAGTTTGAGACGTATCAACGGTCAAGGACCAGCTTCAGCTGACCACCATGTCCTTGCCTCCTTGGCACCATCGCAAGCAATCTCGGCCGTCCGTTTGACTCTAAGCGTAGCCCTTGGTACCTTGTCGATGAAGGGTCACCGTAGGTACGAACGAATAGGAAGCAGTAGCCCCTTGCTTTTTCACTGCGCACTGCCAAGATGGGACTGGGCATTGAACTCGATTGGACTCTGCATTGGGTCCAAGCTAGCGGCGACACGACGCGCACGCCCAGCCGTACATGTACATCTATCTCCTCGCCCGGTGTGCATCCATGCCCATGATTTTTGTAGAAGAAGAGGTAGAAGAAGAAGGATAGCTGATTGACTGTCTGGCTCGGGAGGCTACTGCGGGTGGCCCGGCTGCTGCGCATTTTGTAGGCCAGGAACCGCCACTTAATCAAGCCACTTTGTGTCACTGATTAGTAGGGCCAACCACACATGGGGCCTACTTTCAGTGACCCAAAGTCAGAAAAGTTAGGGTGTGGAAGTTAGACGATCCACGTCAGGTCCTTAGCCGTTTTGAGCTCTCGCCTGGGGGGGGGCGGATTATCCGGCCCCTGGCCGGAATATCCGGCCCCCTATACTGGGTGACGCCGAGCCAGGGACTTAGCCTTTTTCGGCCAATCTCCAGAGGGGGTGGATTATCCGGCCACCCCTGGCCGGATAATCCGGCCTGACAAATCCTGAGCTGACAATCCTGCATAACTTAGCACACACTTAATATACCTAATGTTGTTATCTAACACACAAAATCTGAGGGAAACAAAGTTTGCACTTTCAATCTCCCCCTTTTAATTTGGTGTTAGATGACAACACTAGGATTTGCAAGAAAGATCGAATATTTCAAACAACAAATATTTGAGCAAGATAAAAAGCTCCCCCTAGATGTGTGCATCTTTACCAATGAGTTTAGAGGAGACATACCTTTGCATAGATAACTCAAACATTATGGAATTCCGAATATGATAATACGATATACCGGACAATAATTCCATAGCCATCTCACCAATGAACCATGAGCTCAAAGAAACATAAGTGAACAACACATAGTGATCCACATGGCACATATAGAACATATAACATAGTCTCATACACCACATGGTAGCAAATAGACGACACGAAGTTCAACCACACACAAAGTTCAACTTAAGACGAATAAAATAAGAAGAAACACAAGCGCCAAAGAATGATAGGCGCGCAAGCTTGTGTTTCCACCCATGCAAATCCCGTAAGACTCCTAATAGAACTACTTCTCCCCCTTTGGCATCAAGACACCAAAAAGGGAGAAGAGCGATGCTACACGTCCCGAGGAATCAATCCTCCCAGTCACCAAAGTCGCCGGAGTCCACATCATCATAATCTCTGCCATCACCCTCATCAGCTCCAGCATCTTCATCCTCAGCCTCAATGTCCTCCTCAGCCTCAAAGTCCTCCTCAGCCTCTGCACGAGCACCTCCTGCGGGAGCATCTGGAGCATCAAAGAGATGCTTCTGCATATCCACCCAGTTGTAGCGATCGGTGTTCCAAGCATCATAGGACACAGGAGCAGTAGAAGTGGGATCGGCGGTCTGAGCACCACTGAGACGGTGAAGGATCAGCTGCTGAGTGTCCTGGATGCTCTTCCTCTCAACATAGGCCTGGTAGTTCTCACGGTGGATCTCTACCTTCATGCACAGAACATTCCGCTCAAACCAACTGAGCTTCTTTACCTCCCTGGACAAAGCAGATGCAACAGTCCTCTGATCACGAGCAGTAGCACTTGTCCTCGCATCAGCCATGAAAGTGCCTGGATATGCAGCTGAAGGAGCAGTAGTCGCCTTTCTCTTGACATACTGTTGGAATTATGCCCTAGAGGCAATAATAAAGATGTTATTATTATAATTCTTGTTCATGATAATGTTTATTTTCCATGCTAGAATTGTATTAAGCGGAAACTTTAATACTTGTGTGGTTTATGAACAAACACCGTGTCCCTAGTACGCCTCTATGGACTAGCTCATTGATTAATGATGGTTAAGGTTTCCTAACCATAGACATGTGTTGTCAATTAATAATGAGATCATATCATTAGGAGAATGGTGTGATGGACAGACCCAAATAAAGCAGAGCAATTAGATCGTGTCATCGTGTTCATCTTTGCGAAGCTTTTCCTATGTCATGTATTGTATTCCTTAGACCATGAGATAATACAACTCCCTAGTATCGGAAGAAAGCTTTGAAGTCATCAAACGTCATCCTATGTGAGGGTGATAATAAAGGTGTCTCTCAGGTGATCAGAAAGTACTTGTTGAGTTGTATGTATCGAGATGGAATTTGTCCCTCCCAAGTCGGAGAGATATACTTCGGGCCCACTCGGTAATCGATATCAACACCGCTTGCAAGCATGTGGTTAAGGAGTTAATCACGAAGTGATATCAGATTACGGAACGAGTAAAGTACTTGCTGTGAACGAGATTGAACTAGGTATGGCGATACCGACGATCAAATCTCGGGCAAGTAAAATATCGTGTGACGAAGGGAATACATATACGGGATTAATTGAATCCTGACATCGTGGTTCACCGATAATGATCTTCGTTGAATATATGGGAGTCAATATGGATTTCCAGATCCCGCTATTGATTATTGATAGTGATCATGTCCATACATTCTCGAACCCGTAGGGTCACACACTTAACGCTCATCGACGCTAGGGTAGTTTTGGGATTTGTGGAAATTGTTTCAGAGAGTAACGGAATTGTTCCGGGAAAGAAGATTAATGATTTATTAATTAATTGAATTAATAAATGTTAATACATATATTTATTTAGTAGAAATAAATAAGGGCTAAAAGTTAGTCCATAAGTAGTTTTGCTAACGGGCTGATTTTGTAGCCCATCTAGACAAATTACTAAAAAGGAAAAAGAAAGAAAAAAAAGGGAGTGTCGCAGTTTGGCCGGCTGGGCCGGCCGACCGCACAGCCCCACGCACCGTGCATCGTTTACTATCTGCCGCTCATGCTTGGCCGCTGGGCCGACCTGATCGGCGGCGCTCGCCAGGAGCATGCCGATCGCTACCGATCGAGACTCCTGCTCGTGATGGTTTTTGTGGCGTGCACGGTACGGCTTCCTGGAGCTTCAAGCAGAGATCGGTCGGACCGATACTTGGTTTGCAAGTTGCTCACGGTGGCGGACGCCTATAAAAAGAGGAGACCGGCCGGCGGCTTGGACAATCAAGTTTTTCCGCGAAGCCGCTGCCCGCTTTCTGAAGCCTCCTTTTTCCGTTCTTTCTCCACCACGCAAACAGGCGAAGCCCTGTCGGCGAAAACTCTCCACCATAGACACCACGCCGTCGTGTTGTCGATCCCATCTACCACTCCACCATATCTCGCTGGACCGGGAAGGCGGAGTCGTTGGTGCGCTGTACGTGTGCATCTCTCGGAGGCGTCGCCACTTGCGGCGTTGGATCGGATCGGATCGCGAGGAGGAGACGGCGAGTACGACTACGTCAACCACGTTCTCTTGAACGTTTCCGCTGTGCGAATCTTCAAGGGTATGAAGATCTCTTCTACCTCTCTTGTTGATTACATCTCCTAGATTAGATCTTGGCTTTCTTGTTCGCATCCGTAGGAAAAATTTTGATTTACTATGCTGCGAAACCCTTCAGTGGTATCAGAGCGAGATCTATGCGTAGATGTGTTTCACGAGTAGAACGCAACATGCTTGTTGCGGGCGTTGATGTTTTCTGTTGCAAACCTCTTGTTGTGTATTTCTTATGGCGCGGTATAGTGAGATCGAAGCGGTCCAGGCCAACTTTACGCGACCGCGTTCGCGAGACCGGCTCCGCACTTGACGTGTGGCTTGTTCCATACATGCGGCTGGTGGATGCCAGTTTCTCTCACTATAGTAGTCATGGGATTTACATCGGATGTTAGCAACCATAATATCACCGTTGTGGCTTTTCGTAGGTAAGAATCGTTCTTAGCTTGCTACTCCCATAAGCCACGTAGAACATGCAACAACAAAGTAGAGGCGTCTAACTTGTTTTTGCAGGGAGTGTTTTGTGATATGGTATGGCCCAAGACATGATGAGTATGAATTGAGTTGTATGCAATGATCATGTTTTGTAATCTTTCACGACTTGCATGTCGATGAGTTCACAACCGGCAGGAGCCATATGGTTGTCTTTATAATTATGTATGACCTGCGTGTCAACTTATACGCCATGTAATAGCTTTACTTTATCGCTAAGTAGTTAGCAATAGTTGTAGTTGCTATTCGTGGTGGAGGCAATCATGGTGGAGTGATGGAGATCATGCCGGCGCGCACAAGATGGAGATCATGGCGCGGAGATTGGCTATACCATGTCACATAAAATTATATGCATGTGATGTTTATCCTTTTATGTATCTTATTATGCTTAGATCGCGACGGTAGCATTATAAGATGATTCCTCACTTAAAGATCAAGATAAAATTGTGTTCTCCCCTCGTATGCGCCGTTGCGAAAGATCGTCGTTTTCAAGCACCTCGTGATGATCGGGTGCTATAAACTCTACGTTCACATACAACGGGTGCAAGCCAGTTTTGCACACGCGGAAAATACTTGGGTTTGACTTGACGAGCCTAGCATGTACAGACATGGCCTCGGAACACACGAACCGAAAGGTTAAACATGAGTCATATGAATGATATGATCGACACTTAGTTGTCCACCATTGAAACCACATCTCTTCTCGTGAAGATCGGATTAGGTGTGGTGAATTTGGATCGTGTTCACTAAACAACTTGAGGGATGTTGAATTTAGTGGGAGTTCATCTAGTAATTTGATTAAGTTGAACTAGTTATCATGAACATAGTCTAAATTGTACTTGCAATGTTGTAGATCAAATGGCTAAGTCCAACTTCAACTTCAACGTTTTTGCTGAGAAAGAAAAGCTTAAGAACAATGGGTCTAACTTCACCAACTGGTTCCGCAATCTGAGAATCATACTCGCTGGCGGACAAAAAGCCTATGTACTTGACAAAGCGCTAGGTGACACCCCTGCTGCAACTGCGAAAACTGAAGAACTTGCTGACTTCAATGCTCGTAGAGATGATTGTGATGCGATTATGAGTACCATGCTGTTTTCTATGGAACCGGAACTTCAAAATCGTTTTGAGAAGTACCGCGGGCCTTTTGAGATACTTGAGGAACTGAAAACGATGTTTCAGACTCAGGCCCGTTCTGAGAGATATGAGATCTCTGAGAAGTTCTTTAACTGCAAGATGGAGGAAGGGAGTTCCGTTAGTGAGCACGCCATTAAGATGTCGGGCTACACTCAACGCCTTGAGCAACTGGACTGCAAGATTCCAGAGGAGCTCAAGATTGACAGAGTTCTGCAATCACTCCCTCCTAGCTACAAAGGTTTTGTAGTTACTCACAATCAAATTGGTTCCACTGATACGATCACTGAGCTCTTTGCTAAGCTGAAAGCTGCGGAGGTGGATATCAAGAAAGACAATCATGTGTTGATGGTCAACAAGACCACTAGCTTTAAGAAAGCTAAAGGTGCAAAGGGATCTTTCAAGAAAGGCAAAGGCAAGCACGTTGCCCCTGCTGAGAAGAAGCTCAAGTCTGGACCTAAGCCGGACACTGAGTGCTTCTATTGCAAGATCAAGGGTCACTGGAAGCGCAACTGTCCGAAGTACTTAGCAGACAAGAAGGCTGGCACCATCAAAGGTATATTTGATATACATGTTATTGATGTCTACCTTACTAGCGCTCGTTGTAGTGCCTGGGTATATGATACTGGTTCAGTTGCTAATATTTGTAACTCGAAACAGGAGCTACGGAATAGACGGCGGCTAGCAAGAGATGAGGTGACGATGCGCGTTGGCAATGGATCAAAAGTTGATGTGATGGCCGTCGGCACGCTCTCCTTAGTTTTACCTTCGGGATTAGTTTTAAACCTTAATAAGTGTTATTATGTGCCTGCGTTGAGCATGAACATTATATCTGGATCGTGTTTATTGCAAGACGGTTATTCATTTAAATCTGAGAATAATGGTTGTTCTATTTATATGAATAACATCTTTTATGGTCATGCACCTGTTGTGAATGGTTTATTTCTTCTGAATCTCGAAAGCAATGAAACACACATCCATAACATTGAGGCTAAAAGATGCAAAGTAGATAGTGATAATCCAACTTATTTGTGGCACTGCCGTCTAGGTCATATTGGTGTAAAACGCATGAAGAAACTCCATTCTGATGGACTTTTAGAGTCTCTTGATTTTGAATCATTTGACACGTGCGAACCATGCCTCATGGGCAAGATGATCAAAACCCCGTTCTCCGGAATAATGGAGCGAGCAACGGACTTATTGGAAATCATACATACCGATGTGTGCGGACCAATGAGTATTTCGACGCGCGGTGGATATCGCTATTTTCTCACTTTTACTGATGACTTAAGTAGATATGGGTATATCTATTTAATGAAACATAAATCTGAAACGTTTGAAAAGTTCAAAGAATTTCAGAACGAAGTGGAAAACCATCGTAACAGGAAAATTAAATTTCTACGATCCGATCGTGGAGGTGAGTATTTGAGTTATGATTTTCTCACGCATCTTAAAGCAAGCGGAATCGTTTCGCAACTCACGCCACCCGGAACACCACAGCGCAATGGTGTGTCTGAACGCCGGAATCGAACTCTATTAGATATGGTGCGATCAATGATGTCTCTTACAGATTTGCCGTTATCATTTTGGGGTTATGCATTAGAAACCGCTGCATTCACTTTAAATAGGGCACCATCTAAATCCGTTGAGACGACACCGTATGAACTTTGGTTTGGTGCTAAACCTAAGTTGTCGTTTCTTAAAGTTTGGGGATGCGAAGCTTACGTCAAGAAGTTGATGCCGGACAAGCTCGAACCCAAAGCGGAGAAATGCGTCTTCATAGGATACCCTAAGGAAACGATTGGGTATACCTTCTACCACAGATCCGAAGGCAAAGTGTTTGTTGCTAAGAACGGATCCTTTCTTGAGAAGGAGTTTCTCTCGAAAGAAGTGAGTGGGAGGAAGGTAGAGCTAGACGAGGTTATTGAACCTTCTCTCGAGTTGGAGAGTAGCGCAGCACCAGAAATTGTTCCGGCGCCGCCTGCATCAACAAGAGAGGAAGCTAATGATAAAGATCATGAAACTTCAAACGATGCTACTACTGAACTTCGCAGGTCGACAAGGTCACGTGCCACTCCTGAATGGTACGGCAACCCTGTCTTAACCGTCTTGTTGTTAGACAACAGCGAACCTGCGAACTATGAGGAAGCAATGATGAGCCCAGACTCTGAGAAATGGCTAGAGGCCATGAAATCCGAATTGGGATCCATGAGCAAAAACCAAGTGTGGACTTTGGTGGATCCTCCTAGCGACCGTAAGGCCGTTGAGTGCAAATGGATTTTCAAGAAGAAAACGGACGCGGATGGTAATGTTACTGTCTATAAAGCTCGGCTTGTCGCAAAAGGTTTTCGGCAAGTTCAAGGTGTTGACTACGATGAGACTTTTTCTCCCGTAGCGATGTTTAAGTCCATTCGGATTTTATTAGCAATTGCTGCGTTTCATGATTATGAAATATGGCAGATGGATGTCAAGACTGCGTTCCTCAATGGCAACATTGATGAAGAGTTGTATATGATGCAGCCCGAAGGTTTTGTCGATCCTAAGGATGCTAATAAGGTGTGCAAACTTCAGCGTTCCATTTATGGACTGAAGCAAGCATCTCGGAGTTGGAACCTTCGTTTTGATCAAGTGATCAAGAATTTTGGATTTGTTCCAAATTGCTACGAAGCTTGTATCTACAAGAAAGTGAGTGGGAGCTCGGTGACATTTTTAGTACTATATGTGGATGACATATTGATTATTGGAAATGACATCGATATGCTTAACGATGTGAAGAGTTATTTGAATAAATGTTTTTCAATGAAAGACCTAGGGGAAGCTGCTTATATATTAGGCATCAAAATCTATAGAGATAGAGAAAGACGCCTAATAGCTTTAAGCCAAAGTACATATCTGGACAAAGTTCTGAAGAGGTTCAGAATGGATAAAGCAAAGAAAGGTTCATTGCCCATGTTGTCAGGTAAGATATTGAGCAAGGCTCAGTGTCCAGCTACGGTAAAAGATAGAGAAACTATGAGCAAAGTGCCATATGCCTCGGTCATAGGTTCTATCATGTATGCCATGCTGTGTACTAGACCGGATGTGTCCAATGCTCTTAGTTTGACGAGCAGATACCAAAGTGATCCAGGAGTGGAACACTGGACAGCCGTAAAGAACATCCTAAAGTATTTAAATAGGACTAAAGAAATGTTCTTAGTCTATGGAGGTGATGAGGAGCTCGTCGTAAAAGGTTACGTCGACGCTAGCTTCGACACCGACCCGGATGATTCTAAATCTCAGACAGGATACGTTTATATTTTGAATGGTGGAGCTGTGAGCTGGAGAAGCTGCAAGCAAAGCGTGATCGCGGGATCTACAACAGAAGCGGAATACATGGCTGCTTCGGAAGCATCAAGTGAAGGAGTTTGGATCAGAAACTTCATCACTGAGCTTGGTGTGGTTCCAAATGCCTTGGACCCACTGGAGATATTGTGCGACAACACTGGCGCCATAGCACTGGCTAAGGAACCAAGATATCATCCAAAGACCAAGCACATCAATCGCCGATTCCATATAATTCGAGATTATATAGCAGATGGAGATCTGAAGATTAGCAAAGTACATACAGATCTGAATGTCGCAGATCCGTTGACTAAACCTCTTCCACGAGCAAAACATGATCAGCACCTTAATGCCATGGATGTTAGATTGTTGCCAGATGTAAACTAGATTATTGACTCTAGTGCAAGTGGGAGACTGTTGGAATTATGCCCTAGAGGCAATAATAAAGATGTTATTATTATAATTCTTGTTCATGATAATGTTTATTTTCCATGCTAGAATTGTATTAAGCGGAAACTTTAATACTTGTGTGGTTTATGAACAAACACCGTGTCCCTAGTACGCCTCTATGGACTAGCTCATTGATTAATGATGGTTAAGGTTTCCTAACCATAGACATGTGTTGTCAATTAATAATGAGATCATATCATTAGGAGAATGGTGTGATGGACAGACCCAAATAAAGCAGAGCAATTAGATCGTGTCATCGTGTTCATCTTTGCGAAGCTTTTCCTATGTCATGTATTGTATTCCTTAGACCATGAGATAATACAACTCCCTAGTATCGGAAGAAAGCTTTGAAGTCATCAAACGTCATCCTATGTGAGGGTGATAATAAAGGTGTCTCTCAGGTGATCAGAAAGTACTTGTTGAGTTGTATGTATCGAGATGGAATTTGTCCCTCCCAAGTCGGAGAGATATACTTCGGGCCCACTCGGTAATCGATATCAACACCGCTTGCAAGCATGTGGTTAAGGAGTTAATCACGAAGTGATATCAGATTACGGAACGAGTAAAGTACTTGCTGTGAACGAGATTGAACTAGGTATGGCGATACCGACGATCAAATCTCGGGCAAGTAAAATATCGTGTGACGAAGGGAATACATATACGGGATTAATTGAATCCTGACATCGTGGTTCACCGATAATGATCTTCGTTGAATATATGGGAGTCAATATGGATTTCCAGATCCCGCTATTGATTATTGATAGTGATCATGTCCATACATTCTCGAACCCGTAGGGTCACACACTTAACGCTCATCGACGCTAGGGTAGTTTTGGGATTTGTGGAAATTGTTTCAGAGAGTAACGGAATTGTTCCGGGAAAGAAGATTAATGATTTATTAATTAATTGAATTAATAAATGTTAATACATATATTTATTTAGTAGAAATAAATAAGGGCTAAAAGTTAGTCCATAAGTAGTTTTGCTAACGGGCTGATTTTGTAGCCCATCTAGACAAATTACTAAAAAGGAAAAAGAAAGAAAAAAAAAGGGAGTGTCGCAGTTTGGCCGGCTGGGCCGGCCGACCGCACAGCCCCACGCACCGTGCATCGTTTACTATCTGCCGCTCATGCTTGGCCGCTGGGCCGACCTGATCGGCGGCGCTCGCCAGGAGCATGCCGATCGCTACCGATCGAGACTCCTGCTCGTGATGGTTTTTGTGGCGTGCACGGTACGGCTTCCTGGAGCTTCAAGCAGAGATCGGTCGGACCGATACTTGGTTTGCAAGTTGCTCACGGTGGCGGACGCCTATAAAAAGAGGAGACCGGCCGGCGGCTTGGACAATCAAGTTTTTCCGCGAAGCCGCTGCCCGCTTTCTGAAGCCTCCTTTTTCCGTTCTTTCTCCACCACGCAAACAGGCGAAGCCCTGTCGGCGAAAACTCTCCACCATAGACACCACGCCATCGTGTTGTCGATCCCATCTACCACTCCACCATATCTCGCTGGACCGGGAAGGCGGAGTCGTTGGTGCGCTGTACGTGTGCATCTCTCGGAGGCGTCGCCACTTGCGGCGTTGGATCGGATCGGATCGCGAGGAGGAGACGGCGAGTACGACTACGTCAACCACGTTCTCTTGAACGTTTCCGCTGTGCGAATCTTCAAGGGTATGAAGATCTCTTCTACCTCTCTTGTTGATTACATCTCCTAGATTAGATCTTGGCTTTCTTGTTCGCATCCGTAGGAAAAATTTTGATTTACTATGCTGCGAAACCCTTCACATACATCTTCTTGACAAGGTGCTCCACACAGTCATCATGGATATCATAATCTCCAAGGGCATGCTTGATGAGTAGCATGATGTATGGAGCATATGGCACAGTGTTCCTCTGGATGATAGCATACTTGATCTCATAGAAGATGAAATCCATCACATCAAGGGTAAAGTCCTCAGCAGGGTCAGTCGAAGTGGCACACTCATGAGCAAAGGCAAGGAGGTCAACAAGAGAGGTGCGAATGGCATCATTGTTGCCACCACTAGGAGCAATGTTCTCCCTGAAAATGCAGACCAGCTGATCATAGAGTGGATGCAGCCCATGGATGAAGCCCACAACACCTGTGGAGTCATAGAGATCTTACAGTTTATCCTTGTCAGGCTTGGTCCCCGGGTTGTGAATACGGCGACCCACGGGAGTGTCTCCATTATACGCATACCCCAAGAGAGAGGCAAACATAGTGAAGTCCGATGTACACTCATGCTCGCCGGTCATCCACTTCATAGATTTCTGAGCATTTGGCAGGATCACAAGGGTAGCATAGAACTGCTTGATGAGACCGGGATTATAGTTGCACTGAATGTTGGCCAATCCCATCAAACCCAACTTCTCAACCACAGAAACTGCTTCATCAAAATAAGACTTGCTGCGAAGGTGATCAAAATCAATAGGATGCATCGGACGACAAGGGTTCTTGAATGGCTCATAAACATCACGGAAAATCCCCCACTGCTCCTCATTCCAGAAACCACGGTCCTCAATGTCTTCATCTCTTGCTGTGGCATACCAATTGTTTCGCCGCACAAGAATGTACTCGGCCTCGGGCATGCTCTTGTAGTTAGGACGTGTCGCTTTGCCTTTGCGATGGCGGGCTTGAGCCTTGGCAGCCTTCTCTTTCTCAGCTTTCCTAGCAGCCTCCCTCTGATTCTGACGGATAGCAACCTCATCCACAAGAACTCCTTCCTCATTCCGAACAAGCCGACGCTTGCGCTTCGGCAACCCCGAACCACCTGTGAAAGAGAGATGCACGGAGAGCATGGGGATAAGCGAATGCACACGAGTTACGGAAAGGATCAAAGAACCATGTAATATGAATATGCAAACTTCGCTCAAGGAATCAAATTGACAGCAGCAAATATAAAAAGAGGCAGTGAAATCCCAGGCCGGATTATCCGGCCAGGGGGGGCGGATAATCCGGCCCCCTCGAAAATTTCTTCTACAACTTGCTGCAGTAACCAATTTGATAGATCGGGGGAAGGGTTCATACAACATGATTCATAAGAAAGGAAAACAACAACTAGAGGGCAAAATCACCAAGAATATGCAAGGGTAAAATCACATCCTAGGAATAGAACAATACCCGCATCCATTGTGAAATCGGCTTGGTGAATGCCTTCCAAAGGAGGAGGAGGGCAACCTCTGGCGAAATCCGGCCAAGGGGTTGGCCGGAGCTCTGGCGGCGGCGACGGGAAGGAGGCGGCGGCGGCTGGGAAACTTTGGAAGGGGTGGGGAAGGAGCTGCCCTAGGGCAGCCCAACCCTGCCCCTTAAATACCCAGGCGCCACTTGGGCCGGATTATCCGGCCAGGAGGGGGCGGATAATCCGGCCCCCCCCCCGGATATTCCGCCCAAGGGGGCGGATATTCCGGCCTGGGAGCCAGAAAACTGACCAACTCGAAATTTTCAAAAACAGAAGTTGTTTTGATGAAAAATTTGAACTCGTGTGCATAGATTAGATGTCTTGAGAGAGAATGGCTTAGGTGAGAGAGCAAACATGGAGTGGTTCTCGGCACTTAACATTGCAAGAGCAAATCGACTAAAGATCCAATGCAAGTGCCTTCCCATATCAAAAACAATAACATCGAGAGAGAACACCAAGACCTCAAATAAGATATGCAAGGAATCAACTCTTCGCAAAGAAGAGGTCGGTGGCCGAAGCCACCATGTATGAGTGTTATGGCATTGGACCGCGAAGATGTATCTTGGGTCCATAACCACTACTCATCATTGAAGCTCATATATCACAAAAATGATATAAAGAGAATCATATGATTACTATCGGCATTATGGGGGGAGGGATAGCCCAATTAATTAGGACCGCACTCCCCCTATATCCATTCCCACACCTAAACCAAACACGCATTGAAATATAGGTGTATTTGCAAGATGTTCAAGCCACACTCCTTGAATCGATGATATTTAGCTCATTCCTCAAATATCCAAATCTTGCTTCATCAAGAGGCTTCGTGAAAATATTGGCAAGTTGATCCTTGGTGCTAACATATGCAAGCTCAATATCACCACGGGCAACATGATCTCTAATGAAATGATTCCGGATCTCAATATGCTTGGTTCTTGAATGTTGCACCGGATTATAGGCAATCTTGATAGCACTTTCATTGTCACATAAAAGAGGCACTTTGTCACAATTGACACCGTATTCCTTCAAAGTTTGCCTCATCCATAACAATTGAGTGCATCCACTTGCGGCGGCAATGTATTCGGCTTCGGCGGTGGAGAGAGATATACAATTTTGCTTCTTAGAAGACCAACACACCAAAGACCTACCAAGAAATTGGCAAGCTCTGGAGGTTGATTTCCTATCATCCTTGTCACCGGCCCAATCCGAATCCGTGAAGCCACAAAGAAAGAAATCCGAGCCTTTGGGATACCAAAGGCCATAAGTTGGGCTATGAACCAAATATCGAAAGATTCTCTTAACCGCCATAAGATGGCTTTCTTTAGGAGCGGCTTGATATGGTGGCTCAAAATATGGTGTTCTTCTTGCACAGCTCGAGCAGCTTGAGGTGGAAGAAGGGGAGGGGTATTTATAGCCCCTCCCAAAATGTAGCCGTTGCTGACTTGGAGGGGCGGATTATCCGGCCAAAGTTGGGCCGGATTATCCGGCTGGCCGGATTATCCGGCCCTTGGCCGGATTATCCGCCCCCCCCTATCTGGGTGACGCCGCGTCTGGTCCTTAGCCGAATTTGGGGTCGTCTCCGGGGGGGGGGGGGCGGATTATCCGGCCCCTGGCCGGATTATCCGGCCCCCTATACTGGGTGACGCCGCGTCAGGTCCTTAGCCGTTTTGAGCTCTCGCCTGGGGGGGGCGGATTATCCGGCCCCTGGCCGGAATATCCGGCCCACTATACTGGGTGACGCCGAGCCAGGGACTTAGCCGTTTTTCGGCCACTCTCCAGAGGGGCGGATTATCCGGCCACCCCTGGCCGGATAATCCGGCCTGGCAAATCCTGAGCTGACAATCCTGCATAACTTAGCACACACTTAATATCCCTAATGTTGTTATCTAACACACAAAATCTGAGGGAAACAAAGTTTGCACTTTCAGGCGGTGCCATCGATGTCTGCCAGGTGGCGTGGGAACCATGGTTTGGTCTTGGTTCTAGGGTCCCACACCCCCAGGGGACCTCCCTGTATTTTTCCCCAATTTTCCTGGTGTGCATTTCTTGTAGCCCTAGTGCAAAATTGGATTAAAATGGATTTAGGGCAAAAATAATTCATTATATGGCAGCAGGCCGAGATAATTCCTAACCTAATGGATGTGGCACCCCTGGCAGGTCCCCCACCCATGAAAAATAGAGTGGTGATGTTCTACACACTGCCCTTGGTGGCCCCTTCACAAAAAAGCACCTGTTTCGACCCCTCCGGGCACCCGGAAAATGGGAAATGCATTTTTTATGTGGAAACTGGAAAAACACTAGTTGCAAAAGTGGTTGGGAATGCAAAGATGCACATCTCCACAAAAAATGGGACCATGGTTCCAAAGTTTGCTGTGGAACTTGCACAAACCATGGTCATCTGCCAAGGAAGACCAAGAGAACTCCTGTGTGGAAGCACCTCTCTGTGAGGGAGTCCACATGTGAACCCTTGGGATGGCATGTTTGGTATATTTCCTAGGTGGTGCATCACTCACCATGACTCCATGCACTGTTTTTCCATTTTTTTTGATTTTTTCTGAATTCCCCAGGCCCCCCTCCGAGATCTAGGTTAGACTCGGCGGTGCCATCGATGTCTGCCAGGTGGGGTGGGAACCATGGTTTGGTCTTGGTTCTAGGGTCCCACACCCCAGGGGACCTCCTTGTATTTTTCCCCAATTTTCCTGGTGTGCATTTCTTGTAGCCCCAGTGCAAAATTGGATTAAAATGGATTTAGGGCAAAAATAATTCATTATATGGCTGCAGGCCGAGATAATTCCTAACCTACTGGATGTGGCACCCCTGGCAGGTCCCCCACCCATGAAAAATAGAGTGGTGATGTTCTGCACACTGCCCTTGGTGGCCCCTTCACAAAAAAGCACATGTTTCGACCCCTCCGGGCACCTGGAAAATGGGAAATGCATTTTTTATGTGGAAACTGGAAAAACACTAGTTGCAAAAGTGGTTGGGAATGCAAAGATGCACATCTCCACCAAAAATGGGACCATGGTTCCAAAGTTTGCTGTGGAACTTGCACAAACCATGGTCATCTGCCAAGGAAGACCAAGAGAACTTCTGTGTGGAAGCACCTCTCTGTGAGGGAGTCCACATGTGAACCCTTGGGATGGCATGTTTGGTATTTTTCCTAGGTGGTGCATCACTCACCATGACTCCATGCACTATTTTTCCATTTTTTTGATTTTTTCTGAATTCCCTAGGCCCCCCTCCGAGATCTAGGTCAGACTCGGCGGTGCCATCGATGTCTGCCAGGTGGGGTGGGAACCATGGTTTGGTCTTGGTTCTAGGGTCCCACACCCCCAGGGGACCTCTCTGTATTTTTCCCCAATTTTCATGGTGTGCATTTCTTGTAGCCCCAGTGCAAAATTGGATTAAAATGGATTTAGGGCAAAAATAATTCATTATATGGCAGCAGGCCGAGACAATTCCTAACCTACTGGATGTGGCACCCCTGGCAGGTCCCCCACCCATGAAAAATAGAGTGGTGATGTTCTGCACACTGCCCTTGGTGGCCCCTTAACAAAAAAGCACCTGTTTCGACCCCTCCGGGCAACCAGAAAATGGGAAATGCATTTTTTATGTGGAAACTAGAAAAACACTAGTTGCAAAAGTGGTTGGGAATGCAAAGATGCACATCTCCACCAAAAATGGGACCATGGTTCCAAAGTTTGCTGTGGAACTTGCACAAACCATGGTCATCTGCCAAGGAAGACCAAGAGAACTTCTGTGTGGAAGCACCTCTCTGTGAGGGAGTCCACATGTGAACCCTTGGGATGGCATGTTTGGTATTTTTCCTAGGTGGTGCATCACTCACCATGACTCCATGCACTGTTTTTCAATTTTTTTGATTTTTTCTGAATTCCCCAAGCCCCCTCCGAGATCTAGGTCAGACTCGGTGGTGCCATCGATGTCTGCCAGGTGGTTTGGGAACCATGGTTTGGTCTTGGTTCTATTTTTCCCCAATTTTCCTAGTGTGCATTTCTTGTAGCCCCAGTGCAAAATTGGATTAAAATGGATTTAGGGCAAAAATAATTCATTATATGGCAGCAGGCCGAGATAATTCCTAACCTACTGGATGTGGTACCCCTGGCAAGTCCCCCACCCATGAAAAATAGAGTGGTGATGTTCTGCACACTGCCCTTGGTGGCCCCTTCACAAAAAAGCACCCGTTTCGACCCCTCCGGGCACCCGGAAAATGGGAAATGTATTTTTTATGTGGAAACTGGAAAAACACTAGTTGCAAAAGTGGTTGGGAATGCAAAGATGCACATCTCCACCAAAAATAGGACCATGGTTCCAAAGTTTGCTGTGGAACTTGCACAAACCATGGTCATCTGCCAAGGAAGACCAAGAGAACTCCTGTGTGGAAGCACCTCTCTGTGAGGGAGTCCACATGTGAACCCTTGGGATGGCATGTTTGGTATTTTTCCTAGGTGGTGCATCACTCACCATGACTCCATGTAGTGTTTTTGAATTTTTTTGATTTTTTCTGAATTCCCCAGGCCCCCCTCCGAGATCTAGGTCAGACTCAACGGTGCCATCGATATCTGCCAGGTGGGGTGGGAACCATGGTTTGGTCTTGGTCCTAGGGTCCCACACCCCCAGGGGACCTCCCTGTATTTTTCCCCAATTTTCCTGGTGTGCATTTTTTGTAGCGCCAGTGCAAAATTGGATTAAAATGGATTTAGGGCAAAAATAATTCATTATATGGTAGGCCCCTGGCGTCAGATGTCTTGTTAATCCGCTTAAGTTGTGATTTAGTCCTAGTTGCAAGCTATACGAATAGTTGGTGGTTTGTGCAACTATGACAGCAATAGTTGGTGGTTGATGGAATTTCCTTCATTTATTCATTTGTATACCCATGGAAGGGAACTCCTCCATCTACTGAACAGTAGTCGCCAGAGTAGAGTGAGCGATGATGATGCTACTGAGATCTCTTGAGCACGCCTTGTCAGACTGCGGCGTGTCTCGTCAATTTACTTGCCTTTCAAATCTCGATGCCCTGTCAATTCTCATCCCGCTGCTACGCACAATTTCCACTGGCCACGAATCCTAACCCTAATGACATGTGGCCCCACTAAGGCCCGAAACACTATTGACAAGTGGGGCCCCAGACACACGTCGGACCAAACCTTGCCCAGACAAGTGGGTCCCCACACATTTCGGATGCTAAACCTGGACTAGTTTGTCTCACTCGTTTGGCTCATGGAGCAGGTGACCTCGATGAGAAGCATTTCAATGGTAAGATTTTGTTCTCTATTCCTTCCGCGAGTCAGACGAGACCGTACCCCTTGCACGCTATCTCCTTTTTCAGACTGTCGCTCTGCTGCCCGTAGTCAAACAACGAGGGGCCCAACAACGAGACTCTTTAATTGCTGCCTGTAGGTTAACATACGTACATCCTTACCCATGATACCAGCCTCTCACTTACAAATGGGCCACTGTACCGGGGCCCGCGGTGACACGTCGGTCTAGCGCTCTCTCAGAAACGAAACGAAGCGACTGGTTCAATTTCCAAAGCGCTAGACTGGCATTTACCACGGCGTGCCTGCAAAACAATTGCTACCCCAACTTCCTCTTCTCTCACGAAGCGACGGGGGCTCGCGTGGGGGGTTCAACTTTCAAAGTACCCCCGAAGCGCTACACTGCATTTACTTACGCGGCGTGCTAGCGACACGTCGCGCACTATTTATCCCACGATCTCGCGGCCTGGAAAACAATTGGATCCCAAAACAATTGCTTCCCCAATTTACTCTTCTCTCATAAACGAAGCGACGGGGGTCCCACATGTCATGCACGACTACACGCTTCCACACCCATGCGTCCACGAGAGGAAACCAAACTGGCAGCATCTATATAACACATCGGTCTCATCGTCTCTCCCACCATCGGCCACTTCTTCCCCAATCTGCTAGGTCCAATCCTTACATAAGACATTGGTACATCATTTCCATAAACGGTTTTATTTAGCTCCCAAGGTGCTAGGTCAAGAGCACCCCCATTTATACCCCTAACGATGGGACCTACATGAATTATTTCATGAATGAGATATATGTCCTATCTCTCAAATTCTATAACCAGACATGTATAAGTTATTACCTTCATCTATCAGCGCCGGTCCTAGATGGGTGTGGTACTGGTAAGTCCTGGGACTGTGCCCAATCACACAGTTCTCATCGTCGGAGGGACAGTCATAGCATGCTTCATGACGTTGCATTGTAACCTGTAATTGTGTGAGGGACAGTTCATTATCATTTTAAAACAGGAACATGACAATATAACCAATAGCATTACATAGCTTCCAATAGCAATTTAAAAGCTCCACCAAGATCATGTCCTAACTATGTATAATCATTGGAATCCGACCTCATTGGAAAGACCTAAAAGCATGCCAATTTTGTGAAGAGTTTGCCTATGAATCCTTGGCATGCCATGTTTGGTATTTTTCCAAGGTACTACATCACATACAATGTCTCGATGCACTGTTTTTCCATTTTTTCGATTTTATTTGTATTTATTTTTCTCACTTTTGAAATCTAGGTCAAACTCACAGTGCCATGAACCCTAAACCCCATAACCCATCACATCTATTTACTTTTTATAAATAATCAATTATAAATCACCAAAAAGCATGATGTAGCTTGCAATGTTTGATATAGAAATAACCAATAGCATGGCTAAGCTTTCAATTATAATATGTAAACTGGAACATGATTTTAAACCCAATAGCTTTACATAGCTTCCAATAGCAATTAAAAAGCTCCACCATGCGCATGTCCTAACTACGTATGATCATTGGAAACTGACCTCCATTTCAAAAGCATGTGGAAAAACTTGGTCAAACTCACGGTGCCGTAAGCTCCCAAAAGCATGCCAAATTTGTGAAGAGTGTTCCTATGAATCCTTGGCATGCCCTGTTTGCTATTTTTCCAAGATACTACATCACATACCATGACTCCATGTGCTGGTTTTCCAATTATTTGATTTTATTTTTATTTCCTTAGCTCAATTTTGAATTCTAGGTCAAACTCACGGTGTCACCCCATAACCCATCACATCTATATTCTTCGTCTAAATAACAAATTAAAAATCACCAAAAAACATGAGGTGGAATGCAATATTTGATATACAAATCACCAAGAGCATGACATAGCTTTCTATTATCATTTAAAATTCATCTCAACAAGAACATGTCAATATATCCAGTAGCATTGCATAGCTTCCAACAGTGCTTTAAAAGCTCCACCAAGAGCATGTCCTAGATTTCCCCTTTTAGCACAATGGAGCAATGTTGTGTCCGAGATACAACACAATTTAAACTGGAATAAGAGCACCCATTCAATCATTTTAAATATTTTGGCAACAAACCGAACCGAACAAAGACTAAAATACAATAGGTAACCAATGTTTTGGCAGGCCATGCAAGTTTGGGCAACATACATAGCAACCATATAGTTCTGATTATAGAACAATCAAGCAGGCTCACTGACCATATGAACCACTCCTTTTGCGAAATATCGATTACGAAATTACGGAACTATCATTACAGAAGTAGAAATATTTTTGGAACATTCCCCTTGAACTAGTGCCGCCCCTTGAACTAGTGCTACATCGGAGCATTGGGCAATCCGTACGGGAAAACCCTACACTTACCTTGAGAAGGGATTCCTGCGTGCAGGATGCCGTGGAGGTCGAATGCCACCCGGCCGGCATTGGTTCGAGCAGTCGCTGTGGGCGGGGTGGCCAACCCCCAGCAGCCGCCGGTTTGGGAGGAAGGCGACTGGAAATGTGATTTAGGGTTGAGGTCGCCATGGGTAGAGGTATCTAGTACTTTACCCCATATAGCAATCCCAGTCTAACTGACAGTGGACCCAGAAAAATGAAGTGAAAGCCCAATTAGATAAACATGGACAACTGTTATTTTATTTACGGGGCAGATTAAGGCTGCTACGCATCTTCCTCCCCTGTCTCACTCCCCACTTCACAGTCCCAACCCTAAGCTCGCCGTAGCTCATGGCACCGCCGCCGCCGCCGCTCTAATATCAAGCCCCCATCCGGCAGGCAATGACTTGCCTTGTCAAAGCCGGTGTGCAGGTGCCAATAGCGGCTGTCATGAACTTCCGCAAGTTGGCATTGTCGGCGGGGGCATTGCAGGCGGGGAGGAGGGTTTCCCTAATGTCTAGACGCTCACCGGCTCTGTCCGAGGTAAGGGCTATGAAGCTGAAGTGGGGTAAGCTGGGGAAGCGTCGTCGTCGGCCATTCACCGCCTTCCCAGCGTCGAAGACCAATAAGAACTTGCGGTGGGCGAGGAAGCGGTCCATATCGAGTTCTACGATATGGCGTGCTTATGCGCCGCCGGCGAACCACAACTACACTGATCTATCATTGCGACTGCGGTTCACCAGGAAATACGACACCTATCAAGATCTGCCGTACTACTCATTTGAAAAATGCCTCGCGGCGGCGCTGCTGGTCAGGTTCAACCAGATGCTTTTCCACCAGAAGCGCGGAAAGCCCTCCTCCCCCAAGGGTGAGCGCAGCCGCCTGATACGTCTCCAACGTATCTATAATTTTTGATGCTCCATGCTTGTTTTTACACCATTTGCCTTGTGTTTCGTTACACTTCATGGCACTTTTATGCATTTTCCGGAACTAACCTATTAACAAGTTGCCACAGTGCCAGTTCCCTGTTTTCTGCTGTTTTTGTGTTTCAGAAGTGATACACAGGAAATATTCTCGGAATTGGACAAAACAAGTTCCTAAAGTCTTATTTTGCCCGGAAGCTTCCAGAGATCCGAAGAGGAGTAGGAGAGGGGCCACAGGCCAGGCTCACACATGGGTGGCGCGGCCCAGGCCCTGGCCGCGCCACCATGGTGTGAGGACGCCTGGTCCCTCCCCTGACGACACCCCTTCGCCTATAAAAAGCCTCGGGACGGAAAACCCTAAAAGAGTCGGCAATTTTCCAGAAAGAGTTCCGCAGTTCTGCCGCCGCCACCGACGAATTTCGGGGGACAGAAGTCTCTGTTCCGGCACCCTGCCAGGACGGGGAAGTGCCCCCGGAGCTATCTCCATCGGTCTCCATCGCCGTCTTCGCCGTCTCCATCGACCTCACCGCCATCTCCATCAACCTTGCTGTCTCCTATGATGAGGAGGGAGTAGTTCATCCCCGGGGCTGAGGGCTCTACCGGTAGCTATGTGGTTCACTTCTCTCTCCCATGATGTGATCTTTATGTGATCGTGAGCTTTGTATCATGTTGAACAAGTAGATGTTATTATTCAGATATTATGTGTACTCTAGTGGTGTTATTAAAGTAATCTATTCCTCCTGCCATGGTGTAACGGTGACAGTGCGTGCATCGTGGTGGTACTTGGTTTAGGCTATGATTGTGATCTCTTGTGGATTATGAGAGTAATTATTACTATGATAGTATTGAAGTGATCTATTCCTCCTTTCATGGTGTAATGTTGACAGTGTGTGCACCGTGTTAGTACTTGGTCTAAGTTGCAATAATATCTATCTTGAGTTGTGCTTTGATTTGGATATCTCTATGAGTGGTGTTTGTCAAGTACTTGATGAACTTTAAGGGGTGCTTCTGTAGCCACTACGCAATGATTAGTGTTGTTCAATAGGAGAGTAATTCAGAGTACCATAGTGAAGAGAAGTTGTTTATTTGTTCAATCATGTTATATTTGTTGGGAGTGTGTCCACTAGTGAAAGTATGATCCCTAGGCCTTGTTTCCAAGCTTTGCACACCGTTTACTTACTGTTTTGTTACATGTTTGCTTGCAGCGATACTTATTTCATATCACAGTTGCTACTTATAATCATCACTACCGCTTGTATTTCACTATCTCTTCGCCGAACTAGTGCACCTATACATCTGACAAGTGTATTGGGTGTGTTGGGGACACAAGAGACTTTCTGTATCGTAATTGCAGGGTTGCTTGAGAGGGATAGCTTTGACCTCTTCCTCCCTGAGTTCGATAAACCTTGGGTGATCCACTTAAGGGAAACTTGCTGCTGCTCTATAAACCTCTGCACTTGGAGGCCCAACAAGTGTCTACAAGAATAGAAGTGCGTAGACATCAAGCTCTTTTCTGGCGCCGTTGCCGGGGAGGTAAGGTAAAAGTTACTCGCATCCTCCTGTGTGAGTGCTCGGAGTTATTTCCTTTAGATTCTGCAATTACATCTTTTTGTTTCTTGTTTTTATTTTCACTAGTTAGGCTTAATGGAAAACAAAGAGTTCTGTAGTCTTTTTCCTGAGTTTAGATATGAAGTGTTTGAAGAGGAAATTGAAAAACCTTTGGAGCTTAATTTGCATGCTAATAGTGTTGTTAGTATGAATGCTTTGAACACCGTTGTTGCTAATGCTATAGAAAAGTCTAAGCTTGGGGAAGCTGGTTTTGTTAAGCATGATATTTTTAGTTCCCCAGCTGTAGTGGAGAAAGTTTGTTCTGATAATATTTTATCTCCCATATGTGATGTTCCTTCTTATGATGATATGTTTGAAGAATATGCTTTGCGAAATAGTTGCTCTCTAGCTTGTGATGATACTAAACCTCTAGTTTATGATGGTTATGATGATGGGTATAATATTTTCAGTTCACCTACTTTTGAGGAGAAAATTAGTTATGATTACAATATGCCTCCTATTTTTGATGATTATGGTGATGAGAATAATTATTCTATTAAATCTGCTCCTACTACTATTGTTCCTGTGGTGAGTATTAATTCTTTTATGCATGTGGCTCATGATAGGGATGCTTTAAATGATAGTTATATTGTTAGTTCTATTCATGATGCTACTGAAAGTTATTATGAGAGAGGGAAATATGGTTTGATGGATCTCAACAATATTAAGTTTCCCCTCTTTATGTTGCAAATCTTGAAGTGGCACTTGTTTTATCTATCATTGCTTGCTACTATGTGCCTCGTTGATTTATTTTCTTACAAGATTCCTATGCATAGGAAGTGGTTCAGATATAAATGTCTTTCATACTTGCTTTTTGATGCTCTCTATTGCTTTAAGTTCCTATATGGCGCCTTTGCCTCAAGCTCTTATATGGCACCCACATGAGCATCTTTGCAAATTACTGCGCCTAGCTCAAAGGCGTTAAAGAAAAGCACTCTTGGGAGATAACCCAATGTTTTACTTTTAGTACTTTTTCTTTTATTTGAGTCTTGGAAGTCATTACTACTGTAATGACCTCTCCTTATCTTGTTTATTTCGTTTTTGTGCCAAGAGAAGCCTCTAATTCGAGTGAGGTAAAGATTTGGGGATGTTGCTGTCCTGAAACTGTTTTCGGTGCTGCACCGTAAAAATTCGTATAAATTCTCTGTATATCTTTTCGACCTACGATTTCTTGTGCATATGCCCCAGGTTATATCCAAACTTTAATTAGTTGAACACTTTTTGATTTGAGCAACAGAAAACCCTCTAAAAATTCGACCTTTGACAGCTGTTCTGTTTTGACAGATTTCTGCCAATATTTGTGTTTGCCGCTTTATCGCTTTCTTTTTGAGTTCTTTTGATCATGGAACCTTTTGGGAAGTTGCTACAAGTAGTATATTCTTTATATGTGGTGGTTTTGAGTTGAAACCTGAAGCAAAAAGAGGTTGAATATATGTTATGCTTACACTAATGTTGCTAATAGAATTGTGTTTAGTTTTGTATGAAGGAAGTTTTCAAGTGTAGGAATTGGAGAATGATGAGATGAGTTGAAGAATGGACAAAAGCTCAAGCTTGGGGATGCCCATGCATCACCCCAAGAAATATCCAAGAAGTACAAGCGTCAAAGCTTGGGGATGCCCCCGAGGCACCCCTTCTTCATCGACAAAAATCAGGTCACCTTTCAAGACACTATATTTTTATTGCTTCATGCACTATGTGTTTTTCTTGGAGCGTCAGTTGTTTTAGTTTTCTTAGTTAGTTTAGTTTTGTTTGCTGCAATAAATGGTTAGATCACATCATGTTTCTTTTGGAGGAGATGAACTCGCTTTTCATTTGCCAAGAACACTCTAGTTTTCACTCTTATAAAAAACCGAGTGTTCTTCTTTTTCCGCTACTGCTTTTGGTTTTCGTTTTTGCCTTGATTTTCGTTCAGATCTTGTCATATCTTTTCTTCAAGGTATATTTTTGCCTCTGATCTTTATTGGTTTTCATTAAAAGAGGTGTTTATAAAAAGCTTGAATGGTGTTGGAAAAAAGAAAAAGCTTTATGCAAAAAAGTGGTACAAGAAGGAGCTTGTGTAGACTGCGGCCTAGGCTTTTGCATATCGTGCTTGATGTCTTTTAGATAGTATGCTTAGTGGTTTTGCTGTAGCATGACTTTTCTCAAATGACTGAGATTGCTTAATGAGCCTTTGAAAAAATCATGCGTTGTTTTTATTATTTGGAAGCTTTTATTTGGTTTTCTCCTTTGATGCTTTATTTGGGTTGACTTGGCACATGCTTACACCATGTTGACTACAAAATAAGTCACCTATAGCCTCTATGATCATTTGGTTTTTGACTTGTGATGCCATCTTATGCTTCATTTAATGTTGCTTTGTCGCTTTGCATGATTATGGCCATTATTGTTCTCTTAGTTGGTCGCTCCCAGTCTTTTGCTAGCCCTCATTTTGTACTGAGTATGAGCTCTACTCGTGCATCCAACTCCCAAAAACCAAATTTGCCATTGTGTCCACTATAAATTCCTATGCATGGTATTTGTAAGCCATTCCAAAGTAAAATTTTCATGTGGTACCTTTCAAAAACCTTCAAAACACTTCTCGTTCTGTGACACTGTTTTTAGCTCATGGGGACGTAGTGGTCGGATTTGCTATCTTCCATATTGCTTATTCCAAAAAGAAAAAAAAGAAAAAAAAGAAAGAAAGAAGGCACTCCTCCATGGAATGTGAATGTTGGTGGGCACCCGATGGAATCGGTTAGCCATGGTTTGTGAAAGGAAAAAAGGTGGGGAGGAGTGACAAGCTTTATAAAAGAGCACAAAAGTGCTAATCTCTCTCTCAAAAACTTGCTTCATTTTTGTATGGAAGACAGTAAGAACCCCATTGCCAGTCGTTGACAAAGACAACCACCTCTCAAAACCAATTTTTATCTCTCTGTTTTATAAATGAAAAGCTCTAGCACATGTTTAATCACTGCTTCCCTCTGCGAAGGGCCTTTCTTTTACTTTTATGTTGAGTCACCACCTTCTATCTTTATGCACCATTAAGAGAGCATAATTGTCATTCTGAGTATAATGTGCATTGTCCCAAAGTTATCATTGATTGATTCATGACTATGGTGTTTCACTTGTTCTCAAATTATTTGTATCTAGTCGCCCTCTTAAACTTGAAGGTGTCCTATGCATTTATGTTTTGCTCTCCATGAAGGACAAGATGAAAACCATTTACTATGTTTTTCCATATGATTTGAACACACGTTTGACTTTCATTGTTTCATTTTCATGATCTTTTGTTTGTGTTCATTTTCATGTTATAACATGGTTGCTAAGTTTCTATTATCAAGATTATGTCTTTCATGTCCATGTTTTAAGTTCTTATGATCCCAGCTCACAAATGCTTACATATATGATCAAGATTGTGTAGGTGCATGTCACCTCAAAAATTATTCTTTTGTTATCACTTACCTACTCGAGGACGAGCAGGAGTTAAGCTTGGGGATGCTGATACGTCTCCAACGTATCTATAATTTTTGATGCTCCATGCTTGTTTTTACACCATTTGCCTTGTGTTTCGTTACACTTCGTGACACTTTTATGCATTTTCCGGAACTAACCTATTAACAAGTTGCCACAGTGCCAGTTCCCTGTTTTCTGCTGTTTTTGTGTTTCAGAAGTGATACACAGGAAATATTCTCGGAATTGGACGAAACAAGTTCCTGAAGTCTTATTTTGCCCGGAAGCTTCCAGAGATCCGAAGAGGAGTAGGAGAGGGGCCACAGGCCAGGCTCACACATGGGTGGCGCGGCCCAGGCCCTGGCCGCGCCACCATGGTGTGAGGATGCCTGGTCCCTTCCCTGACGACACCCCTTCGCCTATAAAAAGCCTCGGGACGGAAAACCCTAAAAGAGTCGGCAATTTTCCAGAAAGAGTTCCGCAGTTCTGCCGCCGCCACCGATGAATTTTGGGGGACAGGAGTCTCTGTTCTGGCACCCTGCCGGGACGGGGAAGTGCCCCCGGAGCTATCTCCATCGGTCTCCATCGACCTCACCGCCATCTCCATCAACCTTGCTGTCTCCTATGATGAGGAGGGAGTAGTTCATCCCCGGGGCTGAGGGCTCTACCGGTAGCTATGTGGTTCACCTCTCTCTCCCATGATGTGATCTTTATGTGATCGTGAGCTTTGTATCATGTTGAACAAGTAGATGTTATTATTCAGATATTATGTGTACTCTAGTGGTGTTATTAAATTAATCTATTCCTCCTGCCATGGTGTAACGGTGACAGTGCGTGCATCGTGGTGGTACTTGGTTTAGGCTATGATTGTGATCTCTTGTGGATTATGAGAGTAATTATTACTATGATAGTATTGAAGTGATCTATTCCTCCTTTCATGGTGTAATGTTGACAGTGTGTGCACCGTGTTAGTACTTGGTCTAAGTTGCAATAATATCTATCTTGAGTTATGCTTTGATTTGGATATCTCTATGAGTGGTGTTTGTCAAGTACTTGATGAACTTTAAGGGGTGCTTCTGTAGCCACTACGTAATGATTAGTGTTGTTCAATAGGAGAGTAATTCAGAGTACCATAGTGAAGAGAAGTTGTTTATTTGTTCAATCATGTTATATTTGTTGGGAGTGTGTCCACTAGTGAAAGTATGATCCCTAGGCCTTGTTTCAAGCATTGCACACCGTTTACTTCCTGTTTTGTTACATGTTTGCTTGCAGCGATACTTATTCCATATCACAGTTACTACTTATAATCATCACTACCACTTGTATTTCACTATCTCTTCGCCGAACTAGTGCACCTATACATCTGACAAGTGTATTGGGTATGTTGGTGACACAAGAGACTTTCTGTATCGTAATTGCAGGGTTGCTTGAGAGGGATAGCTTTGACCTCTTCCTCCCTGAGTTCGATAAACCTTGGGTGATCCACTTAAGGGAAACTTGCTGCTGCTCTACAAACCTCTGCACTTGGAGGCCCAACAAGTGTCTACAAGAATAGAAGTGCGTAGACATCACCGCCCGAGGAAGGGGAAGCCACGACGTGCATGCTGAATGGAGAAAAGCAGCAGGAGTTAGGCGGGAAGGGAAATCGTTCAGTTCCGGACGATTTAGCAATGAACTTTAGCCCTTCGCAGCATTTTGGTATGCCAACTTCCAAGAAGGCTGCTCTCCCCTTGTTTCTTCAGTTAAGTATAGTTAGTGTTAGACTAACTCTGAAGAATAGCTTTTGTATAGACAAGGCTAAAGCCGCCTTTTGTGTTACTAACTAGCTTCTGTAAGTTTGAAGCAACCAAATATTATGAACTTTCAGATTTAGTGTTTCTCCTGTAAATTTCAGATCTGAAATCTACATTTATTGTTCTTCATTTTTGAGATTCGCATTTACAGAGATGAATCCGGTGAAAATTAACATAACAAGAAACAAGATGTTCATGAGCTAGCCGATCTCCTCTGAGATTGCCGCGCTTCCATTGGTGTCGCGCTTCCATAGGTGCCACGCTTCCATTAGAGACATTAGAGGGAGCGATTCTAGATCTCCTATCTGGGGAGCTCAGATCTATGGGGGAAGGGAAGAGCCGGAACTGCGACTTGGGGAGCCCTTGCCACTATGTGGGAGATCCTAACACCAGGGTGGTTTCAGCGACGGGGAGCTCGATTCCGGCGAAGCGACAGCGAGCTCGATTCCGGCGTAGCGATGGCGAGGGGTCGACGGCGAGCTGGGCGGGCGGACAGAACAGGGGAGGACGACAGAACAGAGAAGAAGACAGTGGCAACGGAACTCTAATGCTGACAAAGTCTAGTTCTGTTAGAATAACAGGTAAATCTGACAAGGTGAGCTCAGCAAGCGGCAGCGGAACGGGAATTATGAGTTCAAACGTTTTTTCCCCAATTCAAACACTACGATTTGGGCTCAAATAAATTTTACCAAAAAAAGACCCTCTAAGCTATTTGTTAAGGGCTTTTGGACCCTCAGGGTGATTGCAGCGAACTAAGGCACCTGTGAACCTGTGGTAAGGAACTTGGTGACCGCAAACTGAATCGCCCCCGCGTTGCGTGATGTGGCCCGGTGCTGTTTAGACCATTTTCAACAAAATTGCTCCGGCCCATGCCCATCTCTCCTCTCTCTCTCTCTCTCTCTCCCCTTGTTGAGGCAATACGAGGTTTTCTCGCGCTTCCTCTCGCTAGGGTTCCTTAGGCACCGGGCCGCCGCCTCTGCCCACCTTCCGCCGCCGTCGCGCGCCACTCCCCGCCTCCGAAGACACCGCGTGGTCGGAGCTCCCCTTCCCGCACGAGTTTCTCACCGCATCTCAGATCCCACATCCCGCCGCCGCTCCCCACGCCCAGCCTCAGGCCGCCCCCTCCGTCCTCTGCACCGACACGGCTCCACCACGCACTCCATAGGGACCAGCCGCGGTACATGCACCGCCGCTGACCCGCCCCCGTGCAACTCCTGTCCAACTCCTCTTCCCCCGCGTTCTCTCACTCTTCCTCCATCCAACTCCTGCGCCGCCACTCACCTCACCTGCCCTCGATCCCACTGGCCGCCGCTCACCGGATCCACCGCCGTCGTCCTCTTATCTGTCCCCACCGGTGGCAGACCCTTCTGCCGCGACGAGGAGGCCGAGAAGGTGCGCTGCGCGTCAATGGTTCAAGCGCTGGAGGCGACGGCGCCGGCGCTGGATGAGTCGAGACGCCGCCGTCGACCTGATGGTATATATGTGCTAATCGCCTAATTCCCGTCTCGCTCTGGTTTATTAGGTTCACAAAGGCTCCGCCCTTTTCCATCGATTCCATTCAGTTTGCTGCCATGGAGGGTGGGGCTCGGTACCATTCATTCTTCCGTTGCAGTGTAGCAGCAATCGCATCTGGTTTTCTGTGGGTTTCTTTGCACATAATATCCACTCCATGTGGCTTGCTGAGTTCTGCAAATCCTTATGCTTTTGTGCAGCAGAATAGCAGTCGGTGGCTTGTCCGTTCTGTCCGCTGGGCACAACGGCCAGTGTAATTAGTGGACGCGGGCGCCGCTAAGCGCTCTAATTATCATTCACAGACGGAGCGGAAGAGGCGGACGCGCCGGCGGCCTGTCCACCTGCAACCTGACCCGTGCTACTTGACCTAGCCACAGTGAGGCTACTTGGTCATTTGATACTCTACTTTTGACAATTTTATCCCCCATGGTGGTGCCCTGCCCCCCAAGTTGGTCTTGGTGCTGCTTCTGCCGTCTCTGTCGGACGGATTGACCCGCTGTGCCGGAGCAGCCGGGTCATTCCTTTGTCGTCGAGGCCTTACATATTCGTTACTGGTTTCACGGTTGGTATGTGCTCCTGATGTTTATCTCGGCTCCATCCTTGCAGTGTCGGTGGCCGTTGATGCAGCCCGGGGAATCAGTACTTGCTTGCATTGAGGGTTCTTGCTGAAGCTAACGCGAGTGATTGTCTATTCCTTGCCCAGAGCAGGTAGAGCTAGCTCCTCCTCTCATCTTCCCTCCATTTGATAATTAATCATGGAAGCGCTAGATCTTCAACTTACTTCTGCACTTTATTTGTTTGGTCTTATTTCTTAGCCTTTTAAATGCACCGGATTCAGCAGTGCTGTTGGAACTGATTAAGTTAAATGTTAAGAACAGGAGCTCCAATGCGACTATGCTCTCCTGTAGCAGTAGTTGCTGTTGTCGTTGTGGTAAGGAGCGCAGAGTTTACTGGTGCTAGCTGAGGATTACATATGCCTTGACTCTGTCTCAAGATCCAAAAGAACCACCAATCAGATGGACTAAAGGTTACCTTCCACACACTTTTAGTTATTTGTTTGACTGGTTTGAAAAGTGCAGCTTCAAATCAGTGTATGTTCCAGTTTAAGAAATAATAATCTAGCTAAATGGAACTAAAGCATCGGCAATTACCAAATATAAAGCTGTGTTTAAAACTACCATCCTACTTCACACAGCTTAGCAGTATATTAGTATCAAAAGTTCAATGTTCCGAAGATGGCGTGTAGCGGTGTAGGTACAGTCACAAACTGAGATATGTACGTTATTGTTTGTGGCTACAATCAAAATACCGTCCTTTTATTTTAAGTCTACTGATTACCTCAGATATGGGTTGCTGCATCGCTTTTTCGCCATTTTCCGAAGATATTTTATCAGACCTCTTGGTTAGGTTCATACGTTTACAGAGGTTATATTTTTTCTACAATAGTATCATTTGATTAGTGGTTCACTGAATTGCTTATATCTGAGTTTCTACAGTTGTTTCTCCTGATATCCAGTCTAGCAGTTGGATCATATCTCTTAGTGTTACTAATCATGCTATTTAGTTCCTTTGTCATTCTCATTCCCATGCCTTCTTTACTTTTGTTTCTCATAGGATTTGGTGCCAAGCTACACCATGGTTATCTCGAGACGCAGTAATGATGTAACACTTCTGTTCTATCACCGTGAGTGAGATCACACATTATTCTTGCTAGCTTATGTTTTATATTAAGGTTAAATCATAAGCATACAAATCATCATTTTTATATTACAGTGAACTTCTGCGATTAGACTAAGAGCAAGTAGGATAAAGTGCCTCTTGCTCGCCTTCTACCGAATTTGATTATAGATATCTAATCTTAGGGATCTTTCTCCACTTCAATTTGGTTTTTCTTGATTTATACCCAACAATATTGATGATCCATTAAGATGTAATACTGCGGCTGTGTAGCCTGTGTGCACCATCTCAGTGGATAGGTTGGAAGGCAATAAAACTATTTTATACAAAAAAAGGAACTGCGGGAGGAAAATACTCAGTGAAGTAATTTTGAGGGCCAAAAAACTTTCTCTACAGGATGTTTGGATTAGTTTTCTGTTATATTTCAGAGAATATGAAATTGTTTTGCTCTTAGATGCAACATATACTATCTTTGCACAGTTTGGTGAACCCAAACTCATGCTCACTGTTTAGCCATGTGCATATATATATATATATATTTCTCTGAAACTTTAGTTATGTTCTGTTAGTGTAATTTTTTGCAAATTTATAGGATGGTTGGAACATGTCACTGGCATTCAAATTATTTAATCAAAGTAGTTTTAGTTTATATATTTTACACAACTAGCATTATTGCCTTGGTCTGTGTGTTAATGGTATGTGTTTGTAGATAGCTGTTTCTTTTCTCACAGATAACTACTGCTATCTACCCTGTAAAACCCTGCATGCGCTATATGTAACCGATATTGCGAAAAGATAAGTGGGCCAAAAGTAAAGAATAGTTGAAAGCTCACCAAACCACCCAATGCAAGTTTTACTCCCCAGAGACTCACGATTACCTTATTTAACCATATGACCCTTCATTTCTTCAAGGTAAAATGCCTTGGTTCTCCTTTTTTTTTTCCTTTCATAGCGATAAGGCAAATTACAAAATATTTGTGGCTGCCATGCTATTGCTATGTTTCTAATTCTCACCTGACTGTTATTTTGGTTCAACTAACAGTAGTTGTGTTTCTAAATCTTTCCAATTTACTTTATGTACATGATATTAAACATGGCATGTAGGAAAACATGTCCTTTATACTCAAAGATTTTGGTTTCTTTTATTGTGTACCAAAACAATCCTAATTTATATTAAAAAAAGCTTAAGAAAATATGCTGATCTTTTCTTTTTCGATATTTTTTTGTAGACTCATTCGGTGTAACTTGCAGGTTGAAGTGGGAAATGCCTTAAACGGGTTGGTGCCATGCTCTCAAAGATGTGAATGTTAAAGCAGGACTCAGATGGCCACCATGGAAAGTGGGGAGTGACGAGTGGTTTGGGTAGTTTGAGGGTACCATTCAAAATATAGTCATTGTTGTCTTAAAATAGATACAATAAAGTTACAAAGGCTGAAGGCAAGACATGCTGACCAATTCAAAACTCATTTTCTTAACATATCGACATCTGATTAAACATCCTAGCAGATCCAGGTTGTACATACTTACCTTCAGTATGTTATTCAGCTTTGCCTTCAATTTTGCTGGAGTAACAATGCCAAATTTGCTCTTAACTGGTAGCCATATTTGTGTTGAGTATGTAGAATGATTGTTCCTTGTGGAAGAATTTTTGTTTTGTTAAACGGTAAATCATGCAAAGGTGGCTGTGGATCATCCCAAGTGGTGCTCATTATATTACATCCACCGACTCTGATTCATTTGGGACAGCAGCGCTGGTTGATATAACTAGCACACTAGAGCAATCACCACACCAGACGAGAAGCAAAAAGGAACCTACGCTCACCGGTGAGGGGAAGCCTGCACTGGATGACTGAGCTTTGCATAGCTCTGTGTTACAACAAATTGCAAAACGAATTGCAGGCGGGCCGGGCGAAGCTGGCCTGTTTGTCTAGTTCTATTAACGGTCGCTGCTGATCTGATTGATCAAATCACCCACAAAGCAAACCTCCAAAAGATCGCCGGTGCAAAAGCACTAAGGCCTTGTTCAGTTGGGAGGGATTGGGGAGAATTTTGACTTAGATGGATTCAACACCTCTCAAACCACGCCAATCCCACTCAATACACGTGAAACCGAACAAGGCCAAAGGAAGCTACCACCCCATGCCAGACCACCCAATGTCAGCTCCTTGGACAATAGAATAGCTTAACTGTTTTTTTACTTTGTTTTATTTTTTCCTTTGTCTTTGCCTTTTCTTTTCCTTAATTTTCGACATCTCGGTGCCCCCTCCCCCTTCTAATAAAAATGAGTGCACGGTTTATAAGAAAGAAAAGAAAATTGGGAGCACATCATAACAAGGAGAAAGGACCGATGTATTTTATGTTGGGTACAGAAAAATTGACTGTCAGCATAAACTTACTTAGCTACCCCGTTTACTTGTGTACTACATTACTTTTTACATGCATATGCTTTTCCTCATGATTTTCGACGAAGAATTACAGTTCAGTTTTATTTTCTATGTGGTATTACAGGCATGCACGCAAGTAAGAAAGACAATGTTACCGCAAAAGCGATACTTGTAATCATCAAGAGCTAGTGTCTGCTACCGCTAGGGAACAACACAGACCACATACAACCAGTCAAGCTCAGTTCAGGTTTGTCAGCTCAAACCACTTTACTTATTACATTAACACTACTACGAGAACAATCCCAGGCATTGCGTTGCACCACGTACGGACTACATCCAGCTTATCTGTCATAGGTCTTAGACAGCGCCCACATCAGCAGCGGGCACGCCCTTGTTGCCTGCAGCTGAAAACAAATTTAAAGTATCAGCATACAACCACTTTGCAGTTTTTACGGCAAGAGACCAACTGAGACCACCAATTAAATTACCGACATAAAAATTCTGTTGGCAAAAACTGGCAAAGATTGGTGAAAGTGGTTTCTTGCAAATAGTATCCACTCTGGGAAAATTAACTGGTATTACTTTCCATGACCCTAAAGGCCCTGAACTAGATGGAATCTATTTATAATTCTGAAAGTGAATGAAAAAAAAATCAAACCATGCAGGAGAGCTGCAGGTATCTATTAAGAAGAGAAGAAAGCCAACAAATGACGATACACAAACAGGTTCAATAACGACCCCTGACCAAGTCACCAAGACAGAAAAAAAAAACAGAGAGCACTACAAACAGAACTGCATTATTGGGCAGGCAAAATAAAACGACCCCTACTAGCAACAGCCCAGCACTTGGCACAAGCCTTATCTGATCGACAACCATTTGGATAGGTTTGTAGATATTATCAAAGACTATTTTGTTCATTTCGCACCAAATACTCCAAGGTTTAGCATAGCAAGAGTCCTTAGCCTTTTCCTGATTATACTTTGAAGACTTGCTGAACACTGAACACACCAAGTTCGGACAGAAAGATCAATAGTAGGTACGACCTGCTGCAATCCAGTCCAGACAAGGACTGAACTCCAAATAATATTTATCACAAAAAGGAAAATGGTACCCTTTCCACTTTGAGATGAAAACACAAAAATCGGCAGTGAACTGATCAGATCCAATGCCACCCACTTTGGCACTGTCATTATTTTTGTTGGGTGTTTCTATGATAAGAAAGACCAGTTTATAAAAAAAATCCGAAGTTGATGGAAAATGCTTACAACTACAAGAAAACTGTATGGAAATGATGGAGATGTTGACTAATGCAAAGATGACTGGTCTAGATGTGGTATTGCTATCATGTGAGACTCATGGACAGGAAATATGCATGAGTATCATCAAATATATGGTGTATTGTAGTACTTGTCTGTTTATCCACAAGTCCACGGATGCAAACGATGAAGTGCAGAATCCAGGTGATGATAAACACAATTCTGGTGTATCTCAGTTCACCGTTTGTTCTCAGGCAGTATGATTAATATTGGGTTAGTCCTTTGTGAAACTGCAGGAGCATCTGAACTTAAAGTGTGCCATGTTTTTGGCTTGGTACAGGGTTGGTTGTTATAGTTGTTCGAGAAGATTTCTGATTTATTCTGTATCAATTGCACATGCAAAGAACTACACATTATGTGGCTAGTCAGTAGCAACTTGCAACTTCATATTTATCATCAGAAATTCTTTTATTTGAAGTTCACAGAAGTGCCCTTTGTTACGTCTTGCATCAGGGTGATACAAGGTTTATGTGGACATGCAGTTTGACTTGTAAAACCTGCTTGCAAGTTCGCTTATGATGTTTAGAGATGATAGTATATTCACCCGGACCAGGTTGAGACACCCCCGGCCAGTTAACAGAAGGATAAAACAGCACGTGTGGTGTGTACAAATTCCTAGCTAGATTCTTATAAATGAATAAAATCCAAGACTCTGTCTTGTTAGCAGTAGATAAGCATAACTGCAAGAGACACGCACCTTGCTTCTGGATCTTCTCGTTTTCCAGGCGCTGCTCACGATCAATATATGGGCAGATGAGGCAGGTGCAGTTATCGTGGCAAATCCATCCACTGTAGCCTTCTGACTTGCACTGTTTGCCGCAAGTTCCATCAATCCTGAAGCGTGGGCCGCATGAAGGATTCTTGGCCTGGTGCACCGAGCAATGGATCTTTGTAGTTGCGCCTATTTAAAAAAAAGAATCATCTTGTTATTTGTAAGGTACAAGACAAATAATCTGTCGTGTACCGCACCAGGAGCACGGGAAAAAAGAGTAAATTTTTATTGTGTAGTGACGATATCGAAACATGAAAGGATTTGTTTGGCAATGAAAAAGGTGCACTTGCATTCGACTGAATAGAGCTTTCACGGTTCTAAACCAGATTGGAAAAAAGTTAAATGAAAGACATATCTAATTACTATTTCGTACATTCCATAATTCTTTTCGCGCTTTTAGTTCAAACTATGGAACAGAGGGAGAAGTAAATAGTACACTGCAGCTTGTATGTGATGTGAGAGTACGAATGAATCAGACTAGTAGATCGTTATCCAAACAAACAAAAAACTAGTACCATGTTGCAAATCCATATAGAAAGTAGAAACCACAAGTTTAGTAGATTAGAGTGCCTCCAGAGTATAGGCGGTTTGATGAATAAAAGGGAACAGATGACAGTGACTCTAGATCTAGGTATACTATGGTTTCTGCAGACTACAACATGGGCTTGGCTTTTCCTGGGCTTTGATTGGTGTTTACAGCAAGAGATTGAGGGTTGGGCCTTAAGTACAACAAAGCGTTAACTAATGAAGTCGGAGCATTAGCATACTACTAGTACTAGCAGTAGAATGTTTGGGTGCCTCTCCCGTCTTCCTCCTACCCTAGTTCGTACTAGAAAGCTCACCTGCTCCAGAGGTCAGAAGAAGCGCGAGCAGCAGCAGCACCACGGCGCCAGCAATCTTACGATCCATCTTCCTCCTGGTGCTGGTACCCACCTGAACGAGCGGCGGCGCCGGCTGGATCTAGCCGCGGTGGAGCGATGCGTGGGATCGCTGCTGCGGTGCTGCCTACTCCGGGAAATGGACGCCTGAGGCGGAGAGGGGGAAATGGGGAAAGTGACCGTCCCTCGGTCCGTGACTCTGTTTCTTTGAGAAAAGCAGCCTCAGAATCGAATCGGGTGCTTCAGTGTAGTACGAGCTACTACTCCGTTCTGGTTTAATCGACGCCAAATGCTTAGTAGACAGCAGCAAAACACGTCGATCCAACCGGAACAGAGGTAGTACGTATTTTCTACGTAGCCAACTAGCCATCCAAATGACCATGACATTCCGTGTGATACAAATTCTGACGGTACGAACGATCTTGGAATTGCACTTGTAATGGCGACCTAAGTCAGTCACCCATTCTAACTCGGCCAGTTCTCTTTTTTTAGAATCTCACCATTTATTCATTAACTCAATATATGTTTACAAGCACACCATCAGGTTGATTTTGGAGCCAAACATGAACGGCCTAAACTAGAGTAATATAAAGAACCTCTGGGCTCATTGCAGTCCTTTATTTTAAACATTTAATAAAAATATATTAAAAGTATCAAAAATTCTAAAAAAATAAGTATATATAGACAATAATGTGTACTTTAAATAGGCAAAGTCTCAATCTAATATACATTGTATTCTACTCTACATTAATAAGACAAAGTTTTAGATCTAGATTGTGAATAGAGCACATTCAAATCTTGTTAGATTTTATCTTTTTTTGTGTAGCCCGTAATACGATACTTAAGATGTTGCACACTTGAAGTATAGTACACAAATACTTACATGTACATATTTCTTCCAGAAATTAAAACTTCAAAATGTCTTTTTTTTTTAATTTTTAGAATAAAGGGCTCAAGTTAACTTGGGCTCCAAACACATTTTTCGCTTTGGCTAGGTCATACACATGGCTATTTGATGGACCTCCTTTATGAGCACAATCAAAAGAATCAAAACATCCTGTTTTTTTTTTGCAATGACGTCTTAATCTCTCGGACAACGGCCATTATGTTCCCAGCGTAGCACGAGCTTATTGGCACAGTCACATGCTAGTTTGACTCGACGCAAATTTGAGCTTCTAGGATTTTCAGGTTGTTCGCTCCTTGGATGACAACAACCGACGCCCCTAACAACATCGTCGCGGACCAAATTACCCAGAGTGGTACCATAGTCAAAAATAGTTCTTCATGCGGCACTACTAGGAAAACGTCTATAGATAATACAGCTACCCGTAGCGCACCGTATATGTGGTGCGCTGCGGGTATTTACCCGTAGCGCATGTGTGTACATGCGCTGCGGGTATATCACATACCCGCAGCGCACCATATATAAAATGCGCTACGGGTATATGTAGGCCCGGATAGGAAGCTCTGCCCACACTTACCCGTAGCGCATGTGATATATATGCGCTGCGGGTAGTTCAACTACCCGTAGCGCACCTGTACACATGCGCTACGGGTAAGTGTGGGCAGATGCAGTGCCATGTTACCCGTAGCGCATGTGTATAGGTGTGCTACGAGAACTACCCGTAGCGCATGTATATCGCATGCGCTACGGGTAACCTGGAGGTGCGAGCCAGCGAAAATATCTGCGCGGCCACACGTGGCTGAAATTTTAGCGCGCGAATTTAGAGTTGGGCCAGCGAAAATTGGTGCGCTCGCGCCCCCGCGGAGTGAAAAGTTTTAGGCCGCGTGCAGTGTTTCACCTTTTTCTCCACATTGGTCTTCTAATTTTCCCCAGCTAACCCTAGATCCCCAAATCCATCCCCAGGCGCGCCACTTTGAGCTCCGGCCATCTTCTTCCCCGCCTCTCCACCGCGCGTGCATCCTGACTGACTGCACCAACAAACTCGAATCTGCGCGAATTCGTGCGCCGCCGCCACACCTTCCTGCCGCCTCCCCACGCGCTCAAGCTCTCCTCACGGCCCGAAGTGCTCTTTCCAGCCAGCGGTGGCGCTACCCATCCGGTGAGCATGACCTACCCCTCCCTCTTGCATCCGGTGGGCAAATGTGAGCGCAGTCGTTCACAAGATGCCGCCGTCGCTGCCGACGCCTAGCTGCAGCCTTGGGGATTTCCGTATATGCCGAAGGCAGTGAGGTCACCTCTCTCTCTGCGTGTACAATAGCTATTGCTCTCTGTGTGTGGCAGTGTGGAGGCCGTTGTCCCTCTCCCGTGCCTAGCTATCTGTTGACCGCAGCACATCAATTTATTTTCCTTTGCCAGATTTGTTCTTAGTCTGTTAGAGATGAATAGCCCAGTACGTATGTGCACATGGGTCAGAGCGGTAGGTGAAGTTCAGAATATTAGCTAATTTCTGTTATTAGCCAGTTTCAGTCGGAAGATTGCGCAAGGTGGCAGCTGTTAAGATCAGATAACTTCTAACTAGTACGAGAGGCGATTAGCTATTTCTTTGTACATGGGCTTGATATTCCATCGATTTCTACTCTGTATGAATCTCAAAAAAAAGATTTCTACTCTGTACGTACCTGTTTATTTTGCTAGTTCATTAGCTTTTCAGTTATAAATGAAAGGGATGAAAGCTACATGTTATTAGAGACTAGCTAGCACTTTCTACCATGGGTCATATATATGTGCTGGACCAAGTTTTCTTGTAATACTGCTAAGCCAAGCCGGCGACGGGTCAGTTTTGTTGTTTGAGTAGTCGGCTGTATATGTGCTAGTGCTAGTAAGTTATGGTTAATTGAATCCATCAGCTCTATGCTTGACTGCAGTGCAACTTTTATTTTTGTTTAACATTCTAGCTGAGAACACTGCCTACGGGTGTTTTTTAGAACGAAAAAGTGAGAGAGTGAAAGTACGCTTAGGTAGTACGGTTAGGTAGTTTCTCATCTCCCCAATTTATAAGCAGCCAGTAGTCTATTGATGTTTTTTGCTTTACTAGAATTATTGAGCTGAACTATCAACATGAAGGAAAAGTAGTGTTGTTCAAATGTGTCTGGGTTGATAATCATGTAGAAGAGAAGACAAATGGGTAAAGACTGATCAGTTTGGAATCACTTCCGTGAATTTACAACATCTATTCAATACTCGTGAGAAGATGTCAGACAATATTATATATACTAGTGTTATATTATACTAGTTGGAATCTGGAATTTGAAGTAAGTCTGGCTACCTACTAGTGTTATACTAGTTTCAACAATTGTACTCCGTACTAATTTTGTTCACCATGTTTTCAGAGCTTTTCTCAAAAGAAATAAAATAGTAGTAAGTCAGAGATGAGAAGTATTAGTTTTACATAAGCGACAACAACAAGCAATATTGGACAGAAGAAACACATACCCCTTGCCTCACAATCTTGTAACAAAAGCTCAGCAACAAATATTTTCTCTTGTTCTAACTATAAGTTCTTGATTACTTTACTTCTTGGTCATTTTTATCATCAAAGACATGTGAAATGCGTTGGTTATCTACATGGTGATCTTGGATTAGTTTATAACTCAACAATATTGAAAAGTAGTACCAGTGCAGTAGGCAGATTCCCATGACAGATGCAAATTCTTTTTGTTGCAGACGCGGATGGTAGAGCCAAAGAGAATCAACCAAGGCAACGGTGCCATGTACATCTGGCAGCAAAAGTCATGCCTGTGTTACCCAAGAAATGGTAAGAAAATTTTCCCAATTAAAAGTGATATGCCACTATGCTTTAAGGACTAATGCATATCAGGAAAACACCAAATTATTGTGGGCTGACGAACTTCAGTATGACCCTCGGGGAGACCAAGTGAATATCAAAACACATGTGCTAAAGAAAGGACCTCACAAAGGACATCATGTCCATGGGCAGCACCAAATATTGTATGTCTTTTTGCCATCTAGGTTTTGTATCACTTAAAAATTGTACGAAAGTAAATGCAATGCATTATGCAGAAAGATCTCCTAGAGGCAGCTAAAGAACACCCTGATTGGAAGGAAAAAGTATTAAAGAAGGTGATCCGTTTGCATGAGTTTGTCACAAGGTGCATTGCCTGACCATCTAGCAAGGTAATCACCATCCAGTGTGTTCTTTCCACACAACTTGTTTTGTTGTATGTTTATGCTGAATTATGATAATTTTCCTATATGAATTCCTATAAGCAAACATATCTGCAAATGAAAATATTTGATTTATTCTCATTGTTGTGTGTAGTTTCTGTCTAGAATATCTCACATTGATGATTATATGTTAGAGATAAGAGTACCTGGCCACCACCTCAGATTGTGAATGGCCCAAAATATTTATCTGACCGTACTTGATATTATCTGAACCACATCTCTATTTTGAGATTAATATGAAATTGTGAATGGCCCAAAATCTTTATCTCTATTTTGTTTCATTCTCTGCGTAGATTTATTACTGACTACGTATTATTTGTTTGTATTACTGCTTAAGTTATTCGTGTGTAATTTTGTGCTGGTTCCACTAATTATGTTTATGAAGTTCTCTTTGTTGTTCCCTCGGGTTACTATATAATAATAATGTTTTACAAAACTGTCATCAATGTAGCTATCAGTGCCCTCTAAAGCCCATTTCCTTCCTTTTGTGATTAGCATGCACATATGAATTAGGTTTCGATTGCAGCAGTTCATGTATGCAACTTATGAGGATGTTGCTTTTGCAATTCCTACATGCTGAGTTGTCTCCGTACTTCCTATTTGAATGACTTAAGTTATGTGTATTTGTAACATGTCACTTTTTCATAATAGACTTACATGCATGGTGATGGTGTTTTAACAGAAACATGTTGCAGTTCTTTGGGCAAACAGACTCAGTTATTTTTGTTGGCACCACTGTCCAAGATTATTCTGCCACTCGCTCTTTATTTCGTTACGTGGTGATAGCAGAGTATCATTTCTATGTTTCCTGTTAACATCAATGTAGACATCCAAAATAATTGTCCTCCCTGCTAGGTACAACATTTTATCTTGGCTTCCAATGCGGCTGACCAATTTGAACCCATGGCAGATTATTCGTTGGCTACCAATATTAAGTTATGTCACCAAGTAGGCGGCTATTCGAGGAAATGTCTTGCTGAATTGATCAACATTTATCTCTTGCATGTGATTATTTGGAACGTCTGTAGGATAAATGAGGATGAGCTTCTATTCTGAACTTTGGAACCAAGGTTGAATCTATAAAAATTGTTATGCAGTCCTGCAGTATAAGGTTGTTTATAGCCTCTTCAATTCATCCATTTTGTCTCTTTTGACACGCGATGTGTTATCACCACTGTCTGATAGGCTAGATTGATCTATTTGTATTTTTGGTTGGTTCTAATAATCATGTGTATGATGTTCTCAGCTTATTATTAAATGTTTTATAAATTGTTCATTAATATGAAAGGCGGGCGCCAAGGCAGATTATGTTGATGTTGCTTTTGCTGTTACTTCCTTCTAATATGTTGCACTATTTTCCTGATGGTATATAAGTGTTTGCTCCCTTCATGATTTCATGTGCCTTGCCCTAATTTTGTTATATAAAATGTAAATCAGCATAAGTTCAACGGGATCGTGCGTCAAGGCGCACCCCTAAATCTAGTAGCTACAAAGGGTACAACACCATGGCGGAGGCGGAAGCTAGGTGGAGGAACCACCTGCGAGAGGAGAGGAGGTCGATCTTCGGCGTCACCACCGCCGTCTTGCTCACCGCGGTGATTGCGGTTGGAGTGTACTTCATCGTAGTGTAGGACACTATCTCATTTATGTAAGATGTGATGATGAACTTGCATACTTGGTCGGTGTCGGTGTCTTAGACTACGAATGTGATCGTTTCATTTCGAAATAATGTGATTCATATGCTATGCATGTTTTATGCTATTTATATTGCATTATTCTGTATACCTGTTATATTCTCTATACTGTACTATATTATGTATTAAAAACTGTAATTTGGCAGCAGAAATAGAGTATTTTCGAAAATAAAAAAATATATACTCGTAGCGCATGTGTGTCTGGTGTGCTACGGGTAATATGCATACCCGTAGCGCATGTGTGTCTGGTGCGCTACGGGTATGCATAGTACCTGTAGCGCATGTGTGTCTGGTGCGCTACGGGTAATATGCATACTCGTAGCGCATGTGTGTCTGGTGCGCTACGGGTATGCATATTACCCGTAGCGCATGTGTGTCTGGTGCGCTACAGGTAATATGCATACCCGTAGCGCACCAGACACACACATGCGCTACGGGTATGCATATTACCCGTAGCGCACCACACATGCGCTACGGGTATTTTTTTACTAGTGGCGTGCTACCCGCAGCGCACGGCATATGCGCTACGGGTAGCCATATTAGGTGCGCTACGGGTAAGCTTTTTTCTAGTAGTGCGGTAAGGAACTGATTATTGCATTCTTAAAAAAAGGAACTTATTACTGCCTCTAATCAGCTCCTGGCAAACCACGACATGCACTATCCCTTCCGGTAGCAAAGCCCATACGCTCTCACCATGTTACAGTTTAGGTTTTTGAAGGCATCAATGAGGTGAAGCTCCAAGATCCTTCCGCTAACCTCTGGGAGGAAACCCCAGATACATGGATCGGATGATGACGGCGCTCCTACATCACTTTCCCCTTGGGGGAAAAAACTTGAAGGTATGCATCAACATGGACTAGTGGATGATTCTGTGGCAGAGCGGTGTTCCTCTACTGCGTCGATGGCAGTGGGTCTCGACAGCGTGGCGTAGCGGGGTCTCGGCGGCAGGCGCGTGATGATGGACGTGTGCAGGGAGGTGGCGCTATCTGGCGCCCCGGTAGTGTCGATGGCAGGCATGGCAAGTTTGATACATGGATCCCTATTCTGAAGATGAGTCCGAGGAAGATGGAGGTGGCGACTTTGGAGAGCGCATGTGTTGGCGTGCGCTGGGGGTCTGCTCGACCGGTTGGTGCTCTCGGCTCTCTGTTAGGTGACTTAGCAAGGCCTCCGGCTTTTCCATGATGGGTGTTGGTGTGAGGCTAGGGCAATGGGCCATGTTCATGGTCTTCCATTTCATCAGTCTTGTAGGTATAACGAGTGTCGCTAAGATCATGGCTTTGGATTGACCTTTGTTTTAATCTTGTAAGGCCTTGGTGTTTTTTAGAAGCTATGTGCATTCTTTGAATGCAGAGGCTTGGGAGTAATCCCTCCATTCCTAAGAGCGCACGTTTCCATGAATCCTGCCCTCCGCAAAAAGCACACGAGCCGTGCCACGCCTTCTGCGGATGATGTACTCCCTCCATAAAGGATTACTTGGCAATTGCGCATTTAAAAAAACTTTGACTACTAATTTTTTTATGAAGAAATATTTGAGATATATGACATAAAAATTATACAATTGGATTCATATTCAAAAGAACTTTATAATGATATATATTTTTTATAGCATATATCTTATACTTTGTTAACAAAATTAATGGTCGAAGTTTTCTCAAAGTACATAATTGCCCAATAATTCAATATAGAGGGAGTAGCAAATTTTGGGCTGTCCCGTATAGCCATGCTGTCTTTACACCAACATCCTGGGGTTCCTAGATCTCGGCTGTTGCTATTCCATTCCAACCTTTTAGCTAGGAAGAGACCGCTGAAAAGTAAGAGTAGTTCTCTTTATCAAGCAAAAGTAGAGGAAATCGATTAGATTTTTACCACTTTTTCTTTGAAAAAGGAAAATACGGCTTACTTATCAAAGATCTCTTCCCTAATAATTCGAGGGGTGGTCCCTCGAACTGAGCTAACCTTATCATTTTTAATTTATTTCCTTTTGAGTCTTTTTTTTGTCCCTGAAAGGAAAACTGGGACCACTTGACTTTGTACATAGAGCGTACTAAAAAAATACTTTGTGTTTGTCGTAGTGTCTTTTGAATAAAACAGGCAATTTTGCCTCATTTTATTAAAAAGAAGAAGAAGAGAATTGACCAGTTCATTTGCAGGGGAACCGGCCAAAAACCCGTACAATGCACCAATATCGTCATGGAACACGACCACATTGGGCACACCACCACAGCCAACCTGGCTACCCACACGAAACACAGACACACAAAGAGAGCCGCATCGAGGTTGCCACACAGTGTCATCGTCATCACTCCTCCACGAGACAGCGATTCCGACTTCACCGGCGATTTCCCAAACAGAGCTCCACAAACAGCGCTGGAGCCCATGCCGGCCCATGCCACCAATTGGCCACACGCGCCAAGGACAGACAGCTCCGACTCAGACGATGAGTTTCACAAGGGATTTATGCTGGACTTGCGCCGACGGAGTACTCTACAAGCCACCCGCGGCCGGTCGTCGCAGTGACGTCACCGCAGCTTTGACTCCATAGCAGCACAGCTTAGCAGAAGAACCCATCGGACACGCCGGATGAAACCGACTAACGAAGTCCCGCTTCGACCCATCTTCTCCTCGAGTCATCCTCTTCGCCAAACTGCACACTTGGACCTCACACAGCAGCCTGACAACCACCATCTTCCCCTAAACTCTGGCCGCAGGCGACTTTGAGACGATGCACCCAACAAGGGCGAGACACAACGGTGCCTCCATCGCCCGATCCCGAATCTTAGGTTTCCTTCCGAAGTCGAGGCCGCAGGCGCAGTAGTGCGCACACCTCACGATGATGCTTCAAGAAAGTATGTGACGACCACGGCCGTCACCATCGCCAGCTCTGGCCAAGCCGGAGCAAGGATTTCTCCTGAAGGTGCCCAACAACTGCAGCCAGAATCGGCCACCCACGAGCCACCACCATGCGCGCCGAAGCCCGCCGGCCACCATCCCTTGCCGAAGCCAGCTCCGCACCAGCAGACCGAGAGCACCAACGCTGCACAGAGGCGCCATCGGAACAAGCCAAGCCGCAACCCGAAGTGCGGCACCGAAGCCCTCGCCGTCGGCCAGTCCAAACCGCCGCCCTCACGGCCGATTTCGACCAACCTCACCGCCGACCAGAGCTGCCCGAGGGCCACAGAGGCCAGAGACCGGCGAGCCCCCCCCCCCCCCCCCCCCACACACACACACAGCACGCACGAGGAGGGCGAGGGAGACTGGCCGCCCGGCGCGCAGCCCGTGGAGCCCAGGCATGAAATGTTGATCTGTCCTTTGGGTTGGGAAGAAGGGAGGGTGAACCCAACGGGCCACTCTTTCCATTGCAATATATATTACATTACAATTTTTTATAGAAAAACCTTATGCATCGTCCAAGTTGAGGATGATGTAGGGCGCCTGCTCCCACAGCCATAACGCGGTGGGCGGTGGAGGTGGTCCCGGCGGTGGAGGAGGCCCCAACGGCAGCGGAGGAGGCCTCGACAGTGCAGGCTAGGGGATCCCATTCCTCGCCCCTAGCATAGCGAGGCGGCGTATGCAGCAAAGGAGGCATCCCCAGCGGCGGTGGCTTGTGGTGGGCGCTGAAGCTCCGCCTTGGAGAGGGCATCGTCGTAGCCGTCCTACTTCTGCCACTCCTCCTCCTCGTTAAGGATGGTGGCGACATGCCTCGTCCTCGATCAGCTCGGGCGGCATGTTGAAATGCTCGCCACGGAACGAAGCCTGCAGTGCATGGTACGCGACATGGACGCGTGCAGCTTAACCCTTAAGCGGACTGGAGTGACAAAAATTCTACAAGCGGTGAGTTGCAGGAGGGACCCATGCTAGTGCCTAAACAAGAGTAGTACGTAGAGCTCGTGCTAGTACTGACTGCATGGTCACAATCGACACAGTTGCAACAAGAAATCACGTAAAATATGGAAGGCCTCCCAAATGACCGCAACAAATCCTCTAAAAAATAGAGATCCTCCATATCTTTGCTTCTTCTATTCTTTCCAGTTTTATATACAATAATTACTGAGAATAATGCTGCAGATCCGAATCCGAAGAATAACGGGATATGAATTTACACTGCCATTGATTGAGAAGGCAGCCTGGCTAGTTTCATTGCCATGCGTTTTCCCGTGTACGTGTAGAGGTCCGCCATCAAACGAGCAAGAACTCCGCCGAGATAGCGCCCAGAAGAAAATTCTGAAGAATATGTAAATCCTAAATTGAGATATACTTAACGGAATTATAGGCAAAATCAATAGGATAATTAGTGGGTTAACGTTACCACAATTGATTTGCTACTTAAAAATCCTTTAAATACCCCTCTAAATCAATGGCTGGATTTTAAATGACACTATAGTACTCACCTCCCATGGGCAGTAAAAGGTACCATAAAGGGCCTACTATTTTTATCCACGCTATCGTGCTCAAGGTTTTGGTATCAAAATATTTCCTACTCAATTTGCATCTCCAATTTCTGTAGGGACACCAATTGCCCTCTCTATAAATACTACATACTATGAAGAAGTAAACCAGGCGACAAACGGCACAGTCGTGCATTGCTTCCTTATACCTAGTCCTAGCTAGGCCTCAAAATAACCCCCGAGCTAGTGTTCTGTACTTCTGTTCCTCAGCCGATCATGGTCCGCAGGATAACCCCCATGGTCGTCATCTCCGTATTTGTAGTGGCACTGCTCCTTACGTCTTCAGGTAAATACTACTCCGTATTACATACACATACATCTTCTCAAGATTTGTAGGAAGTGTTTTGTCATTTCTGTTCATCTTTTATCTTATAGCAAATTCGCTCTTTCTTTTGGTTTGCTACTATGCGTAGATGTAACCGCAAGCCGGCATGCGGATTGCCCCAGGAGGCTGGCAGATGAGCCCGCTTGCATCACCCCGGAAGCCTGTGGCCAACAGTGTAAGAAGACCAAAGGCTACAATGGCGGGCTCTGCGACGGTCCCCAGTGTTACTGCTACAAGTGCCCAGTGCCCGCTACCTGACGCAAAACTAGACACTGGAGCCTTGAACCCTTGACTGTGTGCGCACTAGCTGATGTAATGCGGTCCAATGAAAACAAATAAATCTTCTTTGTTTTTTGTTTTTTATCGCGCAATCTTATGTTCAGTTGAAATAAAAAAGTCAATGACCTCTAATATGTTGGTGATTTTTATAGTGCTCTTATATATTTGTGATTTGCAAAGTATGCAATAAAGTTGAAAATAAAACCATGCATCGTTAATTCGGAAGCACTATAGCTATAAGGTTTCTCGCTGGCCTCTCTACTTCACTCAAAATGAAACAAGCTACAAGAATCTCTATCTCTGTATTTCTAATAAAAAGAGGAGCGTGTTTGTTTTCCGCCAGGGATCCACTCCGCCGATTTTTTTCGTCGATCTCCCCCACTCCACCAGTTTTTTTTGTCATCCACACCACCCATCGGTTTGATGTCTGCTTTTTCTTCATATCTCTTCGCTCACCTCTCTCGCTCCCTCGTTTCCTCTCCCTCGCTGTCGCCGCCTCCACCATGCAGTATCGGCTACCTCCACCGCAGATTGGCACCGCCACGGATCTATAGTATACTTCGCATACTCCCCCGTTCCTGCCCGTAGGTTCGCCTCACTATTTAGACAAATATAGTCTTTATTCCACCGTGGTTTTTTGGGCTCTTGCTGCTATTAGATGGCGTTGTCTTCTTGGGAAATAAGTGTACGTTTAGATTTGTACTAAGTCAAACTTTTAAATATTTGACCAACTTTCTAGAAAAAGTAGCAATATTTATGACATTAAATTAGCATCACTAGATTCATCTTCAAATTAGTTTAAAATATACTAATATGATATCACACATATTGCTATATTTTTGTATAAAGCAGATCAAATTTAACAAAAGCCAAACGTACCTTAATTATTTGCGGACGGAGGGAGTAGGTCTGAGTCACTGAGAGGTTGTTGCCATTGTACAATTATGTATCAAGAAAATGTGAGCTTATGTATATGAAAGAAATGTGGGAAGTCGATAAAGAACATTATTGCAAACACACTATGCTTTTCTCTGAAGTCATGCTCGCAATTTATCCCACTGTTCGTGATCTCACGCATTCTATTCTGTGGGTTTGCGTAACCCACTAAAGATGGCCTAACATTTGCAACATGTATCATCATTGCTATGCAAAAATGCCACCCACCAAAGCAAAACCCAATGCCACATCACCTCGCGGATGGTCGTCATCGTTGGCTTGTCCGTATGCACGTACGGTACAGGGCAAAGGCAAAAGGCGTCCTCTCCTCTTTCACTGCTATTTTCCAGCGCTAGACTAGATACCCCTGGCAGTCATTGCTGTTAAGGAGTATTAGTATTGGTCTAGGTCTCTAAGAGTCCGTATTTGTCTAAAGCTATTATTTTTGTACTCTAAGTCAGATGCACTGTATATTGTGGCCATTGGTCTCCAGGTAATACAAGTTGCTATTTGTCTAACATGGTATCAGAGCCCGGTTAGGATTTTCACACGTCGCAACTCTGTGCTCCAAATTTTTTTTGTATCTCTCTTTGATCGCCCGATGGTTCTGCCCATGATTACCTCCTACTCCTCTTCATAAATTTCTGGCCAGTTTCGATCTCTCGATCGATTTCCATGGCCGCGTCTGCTTCCGGATCGAGCCGGCCTATGGATTTCGTCCGCGACTCGTCTTCAATGCCATCGCTGCGCTGCGGCAGAAGCGCTTCGTCTGCACTCCTGCCAGACCACCAGTGGCGCTGTCCTTGCGGTTGCCGTCTAGACCGATGTCTTCAGATCGTGGCCGCCCTCCTGATCTCCCATCCTTGAGATCGATTCCAGCTGCCGGTGTTCTCGTGGAGGCCACGATGGAGTCAACGTCTTGCGTGGGTGCGTGGATTTGCTGCTGCTCCGTTTGGACCAATGGGCCATGCTGGCCTGTTCTTGATGGTCTGCACGTATAACTTGTGCTGCTGCATCATTGTTGGGCTAGCTTGTCTGTTTGTTGGGCTGTCCGGATGAATCCATTCTTCTGCTGGTAGTTCAAAAAAAAAGTGTGTCGTGTCGTCCGGTACCGTCTCTCCTTCTTCACTCTCCGGTGATTTTCGACGGTGTCCGCTATGACTTTATCTTGTCCGTGTGTCTTCTATTTCCGCTGCGTCTATCAAATCCATTAATCTTTGTGTCACTTATGTCATGTGAGTCCACTATACCTTCATTGTCAGCTTGTTTCTTCGGCCCTGGTCCTTTATGGATTTCCGTGCCTTGTTTTGCATTGTCGATCTACGCCCATTATCCTTGTCGTCTAGCTTCTTTTGCCGACGATTTTCTTTGGGCTATGATTTTTCTGCGCAATGCTTATTTTTCTTGACGTGCCATCTTTTGACAGCCCATCTTCTCCTTATGGGTGTGTGTCTTTCTCCGATGCGCCGTCTGTTGAATTGTCATTGATATACGCACATTCTTTTGCCCTTAGCCCTCGGTGTCCACGTATAGGCCTCTTGAGCCATACCTCTGAGTCGCCGGTCCACGTATAGGCCTCTTGAGCCATACCGATCTGAGTCCACATGTTGACTCATCTTTCCGTCGCATGTGAGGGGGTTGTTCTTGTGCTATGATCTTTTGTGACATGCTGATCTTCTTCTGGCCGTCTTCTGGCTTGTGTCGATCTCTTTTTCAATCGATTGTGGCTTGACTCTACAGGTTTTGAAGACTCTTCATGCTATGGCGACACTCAAGATGCGGATTTTGGATTATCATATTTTTTTTATAGTTTTGTCTTTCTTCAAATGCAATGCTATTGCATACGCTTTGCATTTGAGGGGGGGGGGGGGGGGGTGTTAAGGAGTATTAGTATTGGTCTAGGTCTCTAAGAGTCCGTATTTGTCTAGAGCTATTATTCTTGTACTCCAAGTCAGATGTACTATATATTGTGGCCTTTGGCCCCAGGTAATACAAGTTGCTATTTGTCTAACAATTGCGTCTGTGCTGGTCACTCGATCGTGCAGTGTGCTCACAGAGGAAGCTGGTCACTCGATTGAAATCTCTGAAATCCTTTATTAATTACGAACAACTAATGGTTGTTTTAATCTAAAGAACGACCACACTGAAATACTTGGAAAAAACTGTAGCTTCGTCCCTGGGCGTGATATCGCTCATTCAGCTCTCCCTGTCCACGCACTAGTAGAAAACAGGCCTAATGTTCGGGACGAATTTGAGTTTTAGTCCCGGTTGTGCTTTGATCCGGGACTAATGTGAGCATTAGTCCCGGTTCAAAAGACTATGTGGGCCAGGAATCTTTAGTCCCGGTTCAAACGGGACCTTTAGTCCCGGTTGGAAATACGAACCGGGACTAAAGGGTTAGTGACCTTTAGTCCCAGTTGGTGTCTCCAACCGGGACTAAAGCCTCACCCTTTAGTCCCGGTTGGTGTTACCAACCCGGACTAAAGGGTCTCCCCCAATTTTCCTCTCATGCCTATCCCCCCCTCCCCCCCCCGCGTTCAAAAAACGTCTAAAATAAATAAATGAAAATGATAAAAACTTCAAATTTCAAAATCCTTTGACATGCATGTACCTCATGCAACTAACTTTTATGGAAAATTTGAAAATTTGAAATTTAAATTTTTTTGCAAAAAAAGGTTGTTGCAAATTAAAACGGCTCTAACTTTTGCATACGGACTCGAAAAAAAACGTATAATATATGAAAAATTATCTACACAAAATTTTACATCCGATTTCAACGGTTGCACAAATTCTACTTTCTCAAAATTCCAAAGGGAAATATGAAAGCAGGAAGATTTTAGTTTTTGTTAGAAAAATGAGAAAAAAATAATTTTTTCAAGGTTTTTTTAATTTCTTTAGTTGTTTATTCCACTTTTTAGTTATTTTGAGGTTTTTTCTTAATTTTGGAATTTTTAAAGTTTTTTGATTTTTTTGTTTTTTTTGAATATTTTGAGTTTAAAATTAATATTTAAATTATGCATAAAGATTATTTGAAATTTATTGATGCTCATTATTACTTACTCATTGTTGCTTATTTTTGAAATTATTTAGAATTCAAAAAAGTAAAATTATATGTTATCAAAGTCTAAGGGTTAATACAATTCATAGCATAATATTATCAAGAAGTCGCGAGCGCAGTCTTGGAAGCTAGTAGAGAAGGAATGGAGAAGTTAAGCGTACTGAGTGTGGAGCAGTGTGAGGATGGGTGACCGGCCGGGAAGTGGGACCACGAGTATATACTTTGACATGAAGAATAGGGGTGATGATTAGGGATTAGAGGGGAAACTGTCAAACAAATCAAAAATCCGAAAATAGGAAAATTCAAGAAAATCTGAAACTTTTTTTAAAAATATTTAAAAATAACAAAATAACCTTTAGTCCCGGTTGGTGTTACCAACCGGGACTAAAGGGTTCTCTAGCCCGCAGCGCTCAGGACAGCCACGTGGAGAACCTTTAGTCCCGGGTTGTGGCACAACCGGGACTAAAGAGGAGGACCTTTAGTCCCGATTAGCTAGTCCCGGTTGATACAACCGGGACTAAAGGCCCTTACCAACCGGGACTAAAGACCGTTTTTCTACTAGTGACGGCTTTCATAAACTCTACTCCCACCAATAATAAGTGTCGCTAATTTAGTATAGCTCTATACTAAATCAGCGATATTTTTTTATAGATCGGATGGAGTAGTGTACAAGTGTCAAAGTACGTAACCTTTGTTAAACTATTTTTCTACAAGATTGTCCAAAACGACAAGATTAACAACACATGAATATAAGCCGATAACCATGGTCTGACGTTGATGAAACATATAGATTTTCTGATACGCAAACCAGTCTGCTACAATGACAACCTTGAGCCGAGGATCATGAAATGTGAAATGTTCCTTACAACTTTTTTTTTACCATGCACCATGCATATATAACCCAAAAACATGGGCATATCACGCAAAAACACCAAAAATTCTTATAGACGTGATTTTGTGTATTTCGACTAGTATGCACGTTCGTAACACATGGGGCACAAATGTGGTAATATATAAAAAAACCGACATTTGCTAAGATTTGTTTGTTTTATCTCTAATTGCGACGCATGATATGTTTCGCCATATTAGAGTTTTGGTGGGATTTTCCCCTCATATATACTTGTGGTGACATTTCGATGCAGATGCTGGGGCTTGTTTCCCATTTTCGAAAAATATGTGCGGTGACGTGGGGCGATTGTACATGCATTTATTTCAAGAATCAAAGGATACATAAACTTTTGTTCAAGTTAACGTTCATGGCCAAGAAAAAGCATGCGAGGAGACTAGTCTCGACTGGCCGTCAGCAACTGCATTGTTTGTCTATCTCTTGAGCGTCGAAATCGTGGAGTTCCAGAAGCAAGGTGCTTGTCTCATTATCATTTAATTCAAAAGTAATTATGAGCAATACTTTATATAGATAACAAAAAACAAAGGAGAGGGGGCATGTGCCCCCCTTCTCCCAACTAACTTTCCTTCTGCTTCATTTGTTTCTCAGATCCCATTCCAGTTCTACAACCCAGAGTCTTCTTCAACATCATTGAGAATATCATGCTCTGAGCACCGGCCAACCAGTGTGGTTACACATTGACGTATGTTGATGGAAGTACTACATCCAGATACTATGTGTATGCCACGATGCACTTCAATAAAGTCGTTGGAAATGACCAGACTACAAATTCATCCGCATCTATCTTTTTTGGGTATATTTTTTTGATCATTAATCTACTTATTCTTAAATTTTCCATTAGATATGAAAACTTGATAAAACAACTATCAACTTTAGATTAGTTAGAGCAATGGGCTAGCGAACGTCTTTTAAATAGACGCAACAGCTCACAGGGAGCGACATATGGGATCTTTGGGTTTGGAAAAAATCCTATGTAAGTCATCCCACAACTGATCATCCATGGGATGTCTCCTAAAGTGTTCTATGATTGCCTAAAAGGTTAAAATTGGTGGCGGCATCTTCATTCTTGGTGAAGTTGTCGAGCCAGGAATTGTATTTACTCCACTCGAACCATCACAGTAAGTTTTTTTCGTGTATTTTATTCGACGCAAAGTTTTACGGTCCATCATGGACCTCTAGAAGCAAGGTGGTTGTCTCATTGTCATTTAGATCAAACAAGATTATGACTGATAGAGTATATAGAGCTAATAAAAAACTTTGGGGGAGGGGGGCATGTGCCCCCCTCTCCCAACTAACTTTCATTCTGCTTCATTTGTTTCTCATATCACGTTGCTGTTCTATAACCCAAACTCTTCTACATCGCCAAGAATATCTTGCTCTGATGATAGGTGTGCAGATGTCCTAGAAGCAAGGTATGCCATCTGTGATACCTCCGACGTATGCTGATTGAAGTGCTATATCTGGAATATATGTGTCCGACACGATGCATTCCAAAAAAAATCATTGGAAATGAGTGGTCTGCAAATTCATCTGTCTCTATCTTTTTTGGGTTTAATATCTTTTTATCATTAATCTACTTATTTTTTTAATTTGCCATACATAATGGAAACTTGATAAAAATAACTATCAACTTCAGACTAACTAGAGCAATGTGTTAACAAACGTCTTCTAAACATATGCAGCAACTCACGTTCAGGGAGCCTGCTGATAGATGGAATCGTAGGGTTGGAAAAAATGCTATGTCTGTCATCGCACAACTAAACACCCAAGGGAGGTCTCCTAAGGTGTTCTCTCACTTCCTAAAAGGTTCAAAAATGGTGGTGGCATCTTTATTCTTGGTGAAGTTGTCGATCCAGGACTTGTATTTACTCCCCTCGACCTAGTAAGTTTCTTTTTCGTGGAATTTATTCGACAACAAAGTTTTATGGTACAGAGTACCACATGGTTCTCTTTGTTTCATTATCATGCTATTGTTCCCTATTTGGTGCTGCAAATGTAATAGCAGATTCAAACAATTTTGTATGCACAACCTCATTGCCTTATTTTGATTGGTAATCTTATTATATTATAATTGCTAGTTCTATTTATTCACACATTCTATGATTTGCAAGTATTAAGGTTTAGCTTATCTTTATGATCTTTAGTGTGCAAATTTAACATATACAATTATGAAGATTTCTCGCAATTTCTAGTGGTTTTAAGAAGATTACTGCATGTAAGCAATATTTATATTAAACATTTATATTTTTAATTGATTTGTGACCTCAATTTTTATCACTTAGTTGGCATAATCATCCACATAAAAAGATTGCTAACTTTAACTATGGTGTTCTTAATTATGCAATTCTAGCCTCGTTAAAAATACTCCTATTCAGTGGTAAATCTATACCATCATTTGACAGAAGTTATTTTATTCCTTTCTTTTGAGACAGTGTCCCATGCATATATAAAACAAATATCATAATCTATGGGAAAACAATAAAGAAGGAAAAAATCACATTCACAAATGAAATACTTTATGACATTGGCCCGAGTTATAGTGTGTACATGTATTCGTGCATGTGTATTCTAGTATCCTTAAGTATTTTGGTAGAGAACTTTGAAATGGATGGTCTAACCAATATCTTGATAGTTGTTTCTGGTGTATGCTTTAGTCTAAGAAATTAGAAATTATAGAGTACATATTGTTGTTCTGAGGAACATGGCTTGGAATTGTTGGCATGTTATGTTGCTGGTTTTTCTATCAAACGTATATTCCATGTGTTCCAATAGGTTCAATTAGTGGTGGGAAATAGTAGCGGATAGTTCATATTATCCGACATTCAAATTCGGGAAATTAAAAATGGTCATGGCAATATCTGAATCCAGGCGGCATGAAAATGGATATGGTAAATATCCGGATCCATATTTATTAATACTTCCACCATTCTAGTTTTAAGGGCATATTTTGCAAACCTCTGGGTCCTAGACGATCTGTGATTGGTGGTGACATTTGATAATTTATCATCATTTATAAGGCTTGTTAATTTATAAGGAAGCACATGCATTGTCTATTTAGTCTTGGGAATACAAAAACACTCATACAAAACTGCATTCACACATTGCATGCATAAAAATATCCACGCAAAGGTGCTAATTAAACACCTTAAATGCTAATATGCCTAGGAGATGGGTGGATTTTAGGATTGCATAATTTTTAAATTATGCCCTTAAATCTAGGATGGAGTACAAAATATCAGAACTTTTGTCAAGGGAAGAATTGAATGCTAAGCAGTGATCGAGGCTAGGGTGACCCCAACACGTCATCCTCTCAAAGGACTGTGGTGGCTCCACTCGAACCGAAATCTCGCGCCGCACCACCGCCATGTTGCGCTTCGGCATCATCGCCACCGCTGCCAACATGTTGCCAAAAAGAAGATGAAGGTGGAGACGACAGCTCCCAAAGATCAATGACTGTTCTTCCAAAAAAAATCTCAAAGAAAACATCTCCTTTTGTAATCAATTAGTAGAAAGTAAAAAGTAACGTAATGGAATTTTATATCTTGATAAAATAGAAATTACTTTTAGTAGGAACAAATAGATTAGTCGATTATGAGCTAATGATCATAATTAATTTATGTCACGTAAAATTCAACCGAACATGGCATAATTATGCGCCGCACTTATCTATATCGCGATAGTAAATTTGGGCCATCTTTTAATGTACCGTTGTGTTACCCGTATCTGCCACGCTGGAACAAGCTTGACACATGGGGATGCACCATGACAAAGAAAGCGTTGGATCAACACCTTCGTGGGAACAATAATTTCCCCTGACGGCTTTTTTTGCTAGGCTAGAGCGAGCCCAACAATTAGGCGCTTGTCTCGACAAATATAACCGCCAGCGTCAGTGGAGTGGATTTTTAATGAGTAAACTGCAGCTGAATGGAACATGGTTATAAGGTCCCACTCCTTTTGAGATACAACAAAATCAAGTTAGACAATTTCTTAAATGATGGGTACGAAACCGGAGTGCAGGTTCTACAAAAAGAAAAGGAAAGGAAAGGGTTATGAAGCAAATCAACCGCCAGTATTTCAGATATATGTAATTGATTAGTAAAAAGATTATGAAAATTTTCAATGTCAAATCTAATGGCACAATGTATCTAATAAATTACTTCGTCCATCCCAATGGATGTGGCGTCCTTGTTTCCCGTGTTTGAACTATGATCAATAACTGGATTAATAATATATGTATCACATGTCATAAAAACTATACCTATAAAAAAGCTTATTCCAATCCAAAAACAATGGTACACGATTTTTGACACATAATCCATAATTCGGTGGTTAAATTTATGGTCAAACGTAGATCTTTAAAAAACATGTGCGCCACCTAAATAGGGGCATGTATTTTTTTTTATGTAATTAGATGTCAAATATATAGAAGTTTGCATGTTTTGTAGGATGTGGTGAACTTTGGAACAATGGTAAGTAAGTAGTTTCTAAAAATGCTTAACGGTGTCATTGTTGTCGAAAAATAAAGACATTTACAGATCTACGTTCTAAGAGTTTCTTCTTGGTAAGATCTATTTTTTGAAATGTATTAATGATATGTAAATATAAATTGTTAAATTTGGTTTTGTATTCAACTATTTATGTTATAATTTGCAAAAAGACAACTTATATTATACTTAGTGGCTTAATTTCAGTTTCGCACATGGCCTCCAATTTCTCAGGTATAGCCCTCAAGATGTTTGGATTTTGACACCAAATTTGTAACTGGAAATTACAAAATAAACTATAAGTGGTACTTTGGCGGATCCCACTTACAAATTAAATGTATTAGAACCAGAAGAGATTTCCGGTTTTATAATTGATATTGTTGTCTTCTGTGCCTATCATTGGTATCAATGACCGTGAAACTGAATTCACACTTCTAGGATATGAAGGTTCAATCCGTCTTTGGTACTAAGAAGGACGATCGATCCTGTCACCAGAGCAAGTTTTAGTATGATTGGAAGTGGAAGAGTGAGTCTATGGAAAGGTCAATCTCTCCACCGTTTATTCTCGGAGGGAACCAAATCGGCGTCGAGAGGATTCGCTTAACCATATGGAACGTTCATTTCGGGAAAGCAAAACTCACGAGACCGACGCGGAGCTGCCGATGGATTCTCTAGTTTATTTGGACCTCAAAAGCAGACATTGTACCCCAGACATCGCTCGATCCAGCCGGGCGAATTTGCATCAAGGAAGACAATAACCGGCGATATGGAGGATCCCGATCATGTCACCGGAGACGAAGGTCTTTCCTCCGCTGAAACCGGCTCCTACGAGGCCGCCGCCTCCCCGATCCAGCCGGGGAACACCACCGAAACTCCCCCGGTCCAGCCAGAGAAGGCCGCGTCGTTATGGGGAGACGGCTTTGTCCAGCTCGACCCCGCCCTCCGTGCAGCGGGCATCCGCGCCTGGGTATTCATGGCTTTCATGGCGGCCCTGGCCCTCATCATCCCCGTCGTCCTGCTGGTGCTCTTCCAAGGTCAGCAGATGACCCAGGTGTGGATCATATCGGTCAGCCTGTGCTCAAACGTCTTCCTCTTCCGCATATCAGTCTCCAGGTGCACGTCGCTCTACAACGACCTCACCCGCCTCTCCTACGGCCTCCTGCTCGCCTTCTTCGCGGCCACCGTGATCGGCAATCTCACCGCCGTCTTCGTCCTGCACTTCACCACGGTCTGGGCTGCCGGATACCTTGGCTACTATCTCGCCCTGCACCGCCTGGACAACGGGATGGAGCGGGCAATTGACCTGTCGCCTAGCCCCTCCTGCGGTAGCAAGTTCGAGGATGAACAACGCACTGCCTCGATTAAAACTGGAGCTAAAAAATTGTTGGTGGGCTGGACCGCAGTTACGGCCTTGCTTGCGTACCGGTGCCGGGAGGACATGACTCGAGGGCGTGAGCTGACCATGGTCTTGTTCCTCTCGCTCTGCGGCATGCTCTATCTCTATGCCACCCTGGTGTGGGTGCCCCATGTTGCCTTTTCACCGTCGATGCAGGAAGCTCTCATCGGAGACAGGATGCAATGGCTGCTGTTACCATGTCACCTTGTTGGTATGCTCAGCATGTTTGTTTCGGAAGTGATCTTCTCGGCTCTCTACAACTCCCTGTTGCTCATGTTCTTGGTTGCCTACATTGCCTACAATCTTGCCGTTTACATACCCTACTTGCACACTGCTGCACCTGCACCAAGGTACGAGCGCATCATGCATGCGGTTTAGCTGATGGAGCAAACAAGCTTATTAACATGTTTGTTTGTTTGTTTAAATGTGCAATTAATCCACTCTCCACGGAATATTATATCGACTAGCTTAACTAACTCATTACTTTTATTTGCTTTGTCGTCATATATATGTTTTGTAGGGAGAAGCAGGAGAATACACAAGACACTATGCAACACCCCGACCCCCACGATGGGAGACTGAAAGAGATTATTATTGTTGCGACAGGGAATGGCAACGAAGATGGTCTCCAAGAAAAGAGCCTGGATGATGACGAACGAACTTCCACGGGCAGAAAACGACATTTGTCTGGAAGCGGAGAGGCTGGGTGATGACGTCAGCAGAGAGATGGATAGAGTTCAACACAGAGACGTACGTGGTGATGAATGAATACTGCTGGGTTTAATATTTCGACAAACTACGTTATTGTGTTAGAAAACTATTTGTTGCAAAATTTCCGTAAGTTCGAGGGTTAGTGAAACATGTGTACAAAACATTTCCGTTCAATTCAACTCCTATGATAAAGAACATCTGAAATTATTTCCTTAGAGCATCTTCAACTGTGGCTCTAAAATTTAGCGCTGTATAATCGTTTTGCAACACGCTATGTCCACTTTTAGAGCGCGAGGCTATGTTCATCTTCAACAGAAGCTCTAAATTTTGGGCTATAAAAAAATGGATAGTTATTTTTTCTTAGCTGGAGATATAGCGCCTGAGATAGCGTTTTGTCGCGCTATATTTTAGAGCACCCAACACTGGTTTGCAGCCCCTGTTGGAGCACCAATATGAGCCTCCCGCACGCTAAACTAGCATCTTTTTTAGCGCAAGCGCGATATACAACGCATGTTGGAGATGCTCTTTGTTAGAGATATGTCACATTATGTGACATGATTGCTAGAGATATGTCACATTATGTGACATAACTCCCTGATCCTCTAAATCGTGGAGAGTCCTTAATGTTGTGATCTCCCATTTATGATTAGGATTGTAATTCTTTTATAAATAGACATGCAATAGAAAGGCCCAATGTGTGGTCAATTCTCTCACATGGTATCAGCCAAAATTCCTAACGTATCTATAATTTTTGATGCTCCATGCTTGTTTTACACCAATTGCTTTGTGTTTTATTTACACTTTGTGGCGTTTTTATGCCTTTTCCGGAACTAACCTATGAACGAGATGCCACAGTGCCAGTTCCCTGTTTTCTGCTGTTTTTGTGTTTCAGAAAAGTTACACAAGAAATATTCTCGGAATTGGGCAAAACGAAGCCCGAAGTTCCTATTTTCCCGACACGAGACGGAGTCCAAAGCACAGACGGAGAGGGGTGATACGTCCAAAACGTATCTACTTTCCTGAACACTTTTGCTATTGTTTCTCCTCTAATTTGTGTGTTTTGAATACAACTAACACGGACTGACGCTGTTTTCAGCAGAATTGCTCTGGTGTCTCGTTTTTGTGCAGAAATCCAACTTTCAGTAAAAATTCGAGAAAAATTATCAAAAATCTTATTTCACCAGAGGACCCACGGAGCCAGAAGACGAGACGGAGGGGAGGCTCAAGGGCCCCACACACACAGGGGGCACGGCCCAGCCCTGGCCGCGCCCACCTGGTGTGAGGACGCTGATGACCCACAAGTATAGGGGATCGCAACAGTCTTCGAGGGAAGTATTACCCAAATTTATTGATTCGACACAAGGGGAGCCAAAGAATATATGTAAGCCTTAACAGATGAGTTGTCAATTCAGCTGCACCTGGAAACAGTCTTGCTCGCAATGGTTTATCAGTAGCAACAGTTTTATAGTGGTGACAGTAGTGAAACAGTAACAGCAGTAGTAAAATAGCAGCGGTAATAGTAACAGTAGTAAATAGTAGGAACAAATACTGTAGGCATAGGGATGGATTACGGGCGTTGCATGGATAAAATAATTCATGAAATCAATGAGACATGGGCATTGCAGATAAATAATGATAAAGCATCCTAGTACAAATAATCATAGGCATGTGTTCCGTATATAGTCGTACGTGCTCACAAGGAGAAACTTGCACGACATCTTTTGTTCTACCAGCCTGTTGCAGCAGAGCCTCAAGGGAAACTACTGGTAATTAAGGTACTCCTTTTAATAAAGTACCGGAGCAAAGCATTAGCACTCGGTGAACACATGTGATCCTCACATCATAGCCATCCCCTCCGGTTATCCCAATTTCTGTCACTTTGGGGCCTCGGGTTCCGGACAACAATATGTGTATACAACTTGTAGGTAAGACCATAAACAATAAGTATCATCATAGAAATAATAACATGTTCAGATCTGAAATCATGGCACTCGGGCCCAATGTGACAAGCATTAAGCACAACAAGTTGCAACAATATCATAGGCACTAAATAAAGATACTAGGCACTATGTCCTAACAATCTCATATCAAATTACATGAATGATCTCATCCAATCCCCACCATCCCCTCACCTACAGCGGGGGAATTACTCACACATGGATGGGGGAGTCATGGATGGTCGATGGAGTGACGTCGGTGATGATGGTGATGAAGATCTCCTCCAAATCCCCATCGCGACAGGGTGCCAGAACGGAGTTTCTGGTTCCGAATCGCGGTTTCTGATGGCGGCAGCGCAGCGGAAGTCTATCTGGGAAAAACGCCGCCTCCCCGATATTATTATGTCAGGGGGTATATGTAGGCGAGAGGGGAGGTCGAGAGGGCTGCTGGGCCCCCCTCACACCAGGGTGGCGCGGCCAGGACTGGGCCGCGCCACCTGTGTGTGAGGGCCCCTCGAGCCTCCTCTCCGTCCCGTCTTCTGACTCTGTGGGTCTTCTGGTGAAATAGGATTTTTGTTGATTTTTCCCAAATTTTTACTGAAAGTTGATTTCTGCATAAAAACGAGACACCAGAGCAATTCTGCTGAAAACAGCGTCAGTCCATGTTAGTTATATTCAAAACACACAAATTAGAGGAGAAACAATAGCAAAAGTGTTCGGGAAAGTAGGTACGTTTTGGACGTATCAACCCCCCCCAAGCTTAGATATTTGCTTGTCCTCAAGCAATTCAGTTAACAACTGAGAGCGATAAAAGAAACTTTCACGAACACATTTGCTTCATATTTGTATATATACTTACTATATGATCAAGTACTCAAGCAATTCATAATAAGAAATATTCAGCTAATGCTACCTCATAGTTAAGCAAGCTATGAAAGAGTGCCAACATACTAATAAGAAGTAACATGAAAATAAGAAGCTAACAAGATTGTAATATGCATAAATGATATGAAAGAGTGGTATCCCGCTTGCCTTTATTTGTGGAGCAAAACATAAATGCCGAGGCACCTCTGAAGTTCAAAAGAAGACTAGAAGTAGAAATATCAAAGATACAAGCATCAAAGTTATACCACAATTAACCGTGTTCTGGGACAACCACATTACACTAAGAATAACAGCTATACTCTCAAGAAGTGCTTAAAGTTAGAAGATGATGACTCAACATAAAAGTAAGAGATAGGCCCTTCGCAGAGGGAAGCAGGGATTTAACATGTGCTAGAGCTTTTCATTTGTAAAACAGAGATAAAAATTTATTTTGAGAGGTGGTTGTTCTATGTCAACGACTAGCAATGGGGACTTGCTATCTTCCATAATAAACAAGTGAGAGCGGTTCTGAGTTCTTTGAAATTTTGGCACATTGGTGCTCTTTTATAAAGCTTTGGCACTCCTCCCCACGTTTTTCCTTTCTCAAACCATGGCTAACCGATTCCATCGGGTGCCCACCAACTTTCACATTCCATGGAGGAGTGCCTCTTTTTTTTCCTTTTAGAATTAGATTATAATGGTCTGACCAACTCCCTTGCAAAATTAATGACGAGCAGATGAAGCTGCCTAGTCGAGGGGTACTTAATTTAATATGGAAGATAGCAATTCCGACCACTACGTCCCCATGAGCTAAAAACAGTGGCACAAAATGAGAAGTAGTTAAAAGTTTTGAAAGGTAGCACATGAAAATTTACTTGGAATGGCTTTCAAATACCATGTATAGGAATTTATAGTGGACTCTTTGAAAAACTTGGTTTTTGGTAATTGGATGCACGAGTAGAGCTCATACTCAGTATAAGTGAAGGCTAGCAAAAGACTGGGAAGCGACAATCGAGAGAGCAATAACTATCATAATCATGCTTGCGACAAGACAAAATTAATATAGGCATAAAAATGATACAAAAACTCTGAGGCAATTTAGATCATCGAGGCTTAATTGACTTTTTGTTTAGTCATATGCATGCTTGAGCATGTGCCAAGTCGATTCAAATGAAACTTTTCAGAGCTGGATACCACAATAACATACCATATTATGAATAAAACAATGCATGCAAGCGTCTACATGACATGCTACAGACTATTAGTAAATTGAAACTGATCATAAGAAAGCAAGAACTACAAAACATCCATTAGATAACATATACCTTACATGAACCGACTAAGCATGTCCACATGGATGAGTATATGTACAAAAATGAAAGCAAATAGAGTTCATACCAGCCTCCTACCACATCTCGGATTGTCGTATGTTGTCATTATTGCTCTTCACTTCTGTGGCTTGAATAATATAAAGTGAATACCAAGCTCCAATGGAGTAACGGGAGACTGAACTCTGCAACAAACTTTACAAAACCAAAGAAGAACAACAAATATTTTTGGGGTTTTCGATTTTTGAAACAAAAGCAGAAGGAAATAGCAAACGAAGCAAAATATTTTTGGATTTTTCAAATAGCAAATCGAAAATAGCAAGTAAAGCAAACCAAAGGTAGCAAACTTAAAAGACAAACAAAGAGAAACAACGGAAATATTTTTGGTCTTTTTGTGTTTTGGAAAAGTGGAAATAAGAACGAGAACACTAGAGAAAGCGAAACATGGATATACAAAGGACCGACAAAATATGATATGTAGATGAGTGAATCGTCGGCGTACCTCCCCCCAAGCTTAGGCTTTTGGCCTAAGTGGAGATCAATCCCAACTCGGCCAACTCGGCCATGAGGTGGCGCCTCCGTAGTGTGACGAAGAAGCACCATCGTCCTGATATGAGCTAGAGGATGCCCCGGAGTGGTACGTGGTGAAGTGATAGGCCGGCTCCTCCTCTTCCTCTTGGACCACCGCACTGATACGTCTCAAACGTATCTATAATTTTTGATGCTCCATGCTTGTTTTTACACCATTTGCCTATTGTTTCGTTACACTTAGTGGCACTTTTATATATTTTCCGGAATTAACCTATTAACGAAGTGCCACAGTGCCAGTTTCCTGTTTTCTGATGTTTTTGTGTTTCAGAAGTGATACACAGGAAATATTCTCGGAATTGGACGAAACAAGTTCCTGAAGTCATATTTTACCCGGAAGCTTCCAGACATCCAAAGAAGTGTCGGAGGGGGGCCACCAGGGCCCCACACAAGGGGGCGGCGCGGCCCAGCCCCTGGCCGCGCCACCCCTGTGTGAGGGCACCTGGTCCCTCTCCTGACATCGCCCCTTCGCCTATAAGTACCCCCCGACGAGAAAAACCTAAGGCCCGATCAGTTTTCCAGAATACATCGCGATCCGCAGCCGCCGTCGACCCGAAGATCGGGAGGGTCCAGAAGCTCTTCCCGGCACCCTGCCGGAGAGGGGAATCGCCACCGGAGGTCTTCTTCATCGCCATGCTTGCATCCGGAGCGATGAGTGAGTAGTCTACCTTGGACTATGGGTCCATAGCAGTAGCTAGATGGTTGTCTTCTCCACCATGTGCTTCATGTTTAGATCTCATGAGCTGCCCTACATGATTGAGATCACCGTTATGTAATTCTATGATGTTGGTTTGTTGGGATCCGATGAATATTGGTGTTTATGATTAAGTCGCTGTACTGAATTATATCTTTTGTTATCTCTACGTTGTTTATGATCTTGCATGCTCTCCGTTGTTAGTAGCTATCTTGGCCGAGTAGTTGCTAGTGACTCCAAGAGGGGGTATTTATGCTCGATAGTGGGTTCATGTCTCTATTTCACCTGGGGGAGTGACAGAAACCTCTAAGGTGGTAGATGTGCTGTTGCTACTAGGGAGAAAACTACATTCATATGCTCAAGGGCATATGCTTTGTTTACATTACACACTTTGCTTAATACAATTATCTGTTGTTCGCAACTTAATACTTTCGGGGTGTTCGGATTGATATCCCTGGGGGTGGATTATTAGTCATAGATGCAGTTGGATGGCAGTCTATGTATTTTGTTGTAATGCCCAGAGTAAATCTCATAGTGATCTTCTTGACATATCACGTTATCTTTATTCTATCAATTGCCCAACTTTAATTTGTTTACCCAGCATGTTATTCTATCTATGGAGAGACACCACTAGTGAACTGTGGACCCCGGTCCTATTTTAATCATATTGCAATCACCTGTTTACTTTTCCCGCACTGTTTACTTTACTCGCATATACTCTACTGTTTTCCACTCGATACACTCATAGCCTTTGTTTCAAGCAAACCGGTGAGATTGACAACCTCATCGCAAGTTGGGAGCAAAGTATTTGTTTGTGTGTGTGCAGGTTCCACAAACACCTTCAGTCGTCACCGTCTCTCCTCTCCTGTTCGATAAACCTTGGTTTCTTAACTGAGGGAAAACTAGCTGCTATACTCATCACACCTTCCTCTTGGGGTTCCCAACGGGCTGGTCATTCACCACGCATCAAGCTAATTTTCTGGCGCCGTTGCCGGGGAGGAAGAGAAGACTTCTGCGAGGGGAGTTCTTCGCACACACATTCTTTACTTTGTTATTTGTTTTGCTTTACTTTATTTATTTTACCTGCATTGCTTTTTATATCAAAAACCCAAAAAAATTAGAATCCTTGGTAGTTGTTTTTACTTATCTGCTTTTAGTTTTGTTACAATGAGTAATCCTGAAGTAGAAGTTCATAGTTTCAAGCAACAAGGGGGAGAAAGTTTAAAAGATGCTTGGTACCGTATTAACAATGCTCATCATAGGTGTACCAAAAAGCACTCCACCACGATCCTCCTTAGAAATTTTTATGTTGGTATATCTAGCTGGAATAGGTATGTTCTTGATACTCTTATAGGTGGTAATTTTCTGGGTACTCCCGCGGGAGAAGCATGCACTATAATTGAAAGTTTAGTGGGAGTACCACCTATTCATGTTGCTAAGACTGAGACCACCTTGGAAGAGGTGGTAGAAAAGCTCAGCTCCTTAGAAAAAAGTTTGCCAAGTATCCTAGAAAATGCTAGCCGCGTTAGTGAATTAATAGAAAATATTGGTAAGAGAATTACCATTTTAGAGGCTAGCACTACTCATGACAATCAAAACTTAAGGATTGGTAAACTAGAGGAGTCTATGGAAACTCTTAGTTTAATCTTCTCTTCTCTTAAATTTAAGAAGGAGAAAGTGTTTGTTGGAAAAGAGCAAAAATTTATGTATGTTCCCAAGGTTTCTGCGCTTAAATCTCAACATGTTCTTAAGATTGGTAAGACTCTTAGTTCCACTAAGGGTGACTTGCAGGTTGAATCATCTTCGGGAACCTTCAAAGAGCCTACTGAGGTAACTAGCACTTCATCTCTTGATATTACTTGATTCGCAATTTTCTGCGCCTAGCTCAAAGGCGTTAAAGAAAAGCACTCTTGGGAGATAACCCATTATTTACTTTTCAGTACTTTTTCTTTTATTTGAGTCTTGGAAGTCATTACTACTGTAATGACCGCTCCTTATCTTGTTTATTTCGTTTTTGTGCCAAGAGAAGCCTCTAATTTGAGCGAGGTAAAGATTTGGGGTTATTGCTGTCCTGAAACTGTTTTCGGTGCTGCACCGTAAACATTCGTGAAAATTCTCTGTATATCTTTTGGACCTGCGATTTCTTGTGCATATGCCCCAGGTTATATCCAAACTTTTCTTATTTGAACACTTTTTGATTTGAGCAACGGAAAATCCCTCAAAAATTCGTCCATTATCAGCTGTTCAGTTTTGACAGATTTCTGCCAATATTTGTTTTTGCCACTTTATCGCTTTCTTTTGAGTTCTTTTTGATCATGGAACTCTTGTGGAAGTTGCTACAGTAGTATATACTTTATATGTGGTGGTTTTGGGTTGAAACCTGAAGCTAAAAGAGGTTGAATATATTTTATGCTTACACTAATGTTGCTAATAGAATTGTGTTTAGTTTTGTATGAAGGAAATTTTCAAGTGTATGGATTGGAGAATGATGAGATGAGTTGAAGAATGGACAAAAGCTCAAGCTTGGGGATGCCCATGCATCACCCCAAGAAATATCCAAGAAGTACAAGCGTCAAAGCTTGGGGATGCCCCCGAGGCACCCCTTCTTCATCGGCAAAAATCCGGTCACCTTTCAAAACACTATATTTTTATTGCTTCATGCACTATGTGTTTTTCTTGGAGCGTCAGTTGTTTTAGTTTTCTTAGGTTGTTTAGTTTGTTTGTTTTCTGCAATAAATGGTTGGACCCCAACAAATTTTCCTTTGGAGGAGATGTACTCGTTTTCATTTGCAAGGAACGCTCTAGTTTTCACTCTTATTAAAATCGAGAGTTCATCTTTTTCTGCTACTGCTTTTGGTTTTCGTTTTCGCCTTGATATGCGTTCAGATCTTGTTATATCTTTTCATCAAGGTGTATTTTTGCCTCTGATCTTTATTGGTTTTCATCAAAAGAGGTGTTTATAAAAATTTCAAATGGTGTTGGCAAAGAGAAAAAGCTTTGTGCAAAATAGTGGTACAAGAAGGAGCTTGTGTAGACTGCGGCTTAGGCTTTTTCATGTCATGCTTGATGTCTTTTTGATAGTATGCTTAGTAGTTTTGCTGTAGCATGACTTGTCTCAAATAACTGAGATTGCTTAATGAGCCTTTGAAAAAAATCATGCGTTGTTTTTATTATATGGAAGCATTATTTTGGTTTTCTCCTTGATGCTTTATTTGGGTTGACTTGGCGCATGCTCACACGTGTTAGACTCTTACAAAGTCGCCATTAGCCTTCATGATCATTTAGTTTTTGACTTTTGATGCCATCGTATGCTTCTTTAAATGTCGCTTTGTCGCTTTGCATGATTATGGCCATTATTGCTCTCTTAGTTGGTCGCTCCCAGTCTTTTGCTAGCCCTCGCCTTGTACTGAGTATGAGCTCTACTCGTGCATCCAACTCCTAAAAGCCAAGTTTGCCATTGTGTCCACTATAAATTCCTATGCATGGTATTTGTAAGCCATTCCAAAGTAAAATTTTCGTGTGCTACCTTTCAAAAACCTTCAAAATACTTCTCGTTTTGTGACACTGTTTTTTAGCTCATGGGGACGTAGTGGTCGGATTTGCTATCTTCCATATTGCTTATTCCAAAAAGAAAAAAAAGAGAAAAAAAGAAAGAAAAAAGGCACTCCTCCAATGAATGTGAATGTTGGTGGGCACCTGATGGAATCGGTTAGCCATGGTATGTAAAAGGAAAAGGTGGGGAGGAGTGCCAAGTTTTATAAAAAGAGCACAAGAGTGCCAATCTCTCTCTCAAAAACTTGCTTTATTTTTGTATGGAAGATAGTAAGAACCCCATTGCCAGTCGTTGACAAAGGCAACCACCTCTCAAAATCAAGTTTTATCTCTCTGTTTTACAAATGAAAAGCTCTAGCACATGTTTAAATCACTGCTTCCCTCTGCGAAGGGCCTTTCTTTTACTTTTATGTTGAGTCACCACCTTCTTTCTTTATGCACCATTAAGAGAGCATAGTTGTCATTCTTAGTGTGATATGCATTGTCCCAAAGTTCATTGATTGATTCATATTGTTGGTTGCACTTGTTCTTAAATTATTTGTATCTAGTCACCCTCTTAAACTTTGAGGTGTCCTATGCATTTATGTTTTGCTCTCTTTGAAGGACAAGCTGAAAACCATTTGTATGTTTTTCCTTATGATTTGAACACACGTTTGACTTTCATTGTTTCATTATCATGATCTTTTGTTTGTGTTCATTTGCATGTTTACAACATGGTTGCTAAGTTCTTATTGTCATGATTATATCTTCATGCCCATGTTTTAAGTTCTATTGATCCCAGCTCACCAATGCTTACATATATGATCAAGATTGTGTAGGTGCATGTCACCTCAAAAATTATTCTTTGTTATCACTTACCTACTCGAGGACGAGCAGGAGTTAAGCTTGGGGATGCTTGATACGTCTCAAACGTATCTATAATTTTTGATGCTCCATGCTTGTTTTTACACCATTTGCCTATTGTTTTGTTACACTTAGTGGCACTTTTATATATTTTCCGGAACTAACCTATTAACGAAGTGCCACAGTGCCAGTTTCCTATTTTCTGCTGTTTTTGTGTTTCAGAAGTGATACACAGGAAATATTCTCGGAATTGGACGAAACAAGTTCCTGAAGTCATATTTTACCCGGAAGCTTCCAGACATCCGAAGAAGTGTCAGAGGGGGGCCACCAGGGCCCCACACAAGGGGGCGGCGCGGCCCAGCCCCTGGCCGCGCCACCCCTGTGTGAGGGCACCTGGTCCCTCTCCTGACATCGCCCCTTCGCCTATAAGTACCCCCCAACGAGAAAAACCTAAGGCCCGATCAGTTTTCCAGAATACATCGCGATCTGCAACCGCCGTCGACCCGAAGATCGGGAGGGTCCAGAAGCTCTTCCCGGCACCCTGCCGGAGAGGGGAATCGCCACCGGAGGTCTTCTTCATCGCCATGCTTGCCTCCGGAGCGATGAGTGAGTAGTCTACCTTGGACTATGGGTCCATAGCAGTAGCTAGATGGTTGTCTTCTCCACCATGTGCTTCATGTTTAGATCTCATGAGCTGCCCTACATGATTGAGATCACCGTTATGTAATTCTATGATGTTGGTTTGTTGGGATCCGATAAATATTGGTGTTTATGATTAAGTTGCTGTACTGAATTATATCTTTTGTTATCTCTACGTTGTTTATGATCTTGCATGCTCTCCGTTGTTAGTATCTATCTTGGCCGAGTAGTTGCTAGTGACTCCAAGAGGGGGTATTTATGCTCGATAGTGGGTTCATGTCTCTATTTCACCTGGGGGAGTGACAGAAACCTCTAAGGTGGTAGATGTGATGTTGCTACTAGGGAGAAAACAACATTCATATGCTCAAGGGCATATGCTTTGTTTACATTACACACTTTGCTTAATGCAATTATCTGTTGTTCGCAACTTAATACTTTCGGGGTGTTCGGATTGATATCCCTGGGGGTGGATTATTAGTCATAGATGCAGTTGGATGGCGGTCTATGTATTTTGTTGTAATGCCCAGAGTAAATCTCATAGTGATCTTCTTGACATATCACGTTATCTTTATTCTATCAATTGCCCAACTGTAATTTGTTTACCCAGCATGTTATTCTATCTATGGAGAGACACCACTAGTGAACTGTGGACCCCGGTCCTATTTTAATCATATTGCAATCACATGTTTACTTTTCCCGCACTGTTTACTTTACTCGCATATACTCTACTATTTTCCATTCGATACACTCATAGCCTTTGTTTCAAGCAAACCGGTGAGATTGACAACCTCATCGCAAGTTGGGAGCAAAGTATTTGTTTGTGTGTGTGCAGGTTCCACAAACACCTTCAGTCGTCACCGTCTCTCCTCTCCTGTTCGATAAACCTTGGTTTCTTAACTGAGGGAAAACTAGCTGCTTTCTTAACTGAGGGAAAACTAGCTGCTATACTCATCACACCTTCCTCTTGGGGTTCCCAACGGGCTGGTCATTCACCACGCATCACGCACCGTGTTGCATATTGAAACCAAGTAACCTAAGCTGATCGTCCAATTCCTCCTTCGTGCGTGACCATGGACTCACATGAATGCTGAACAAGTTAGGCTGAGGCAAGGGAACTTCCCTTTCCTCTCCATCAATAAATAACATCCTGTAAACTAATTTCCCTGCACAAGAGTTAGCAGTAACAAAATGATGGAGTTTCATGGCAGCAATATCAAGCCTCTGTGGAGCCAACAATACATCATTAGGAGCAATAGAAAGTCCTAGCTCAGCAACAATGCGCGCAGCAATAATACCTCCATAAATAGGTCCCCTAGTGGCTAGGCGATGAGCAATAATAGCACCGAGGTTATACTTCTTACTAACATCAAGAGCGGTAGCTAGAAAAGCTAAATGATAGTTGGAGATATTGCTAGTGTTTTCTCTACCAAGTACACTAGTTGCAAGATAGTAAGTGAAATATCTAATAGCTGGGAGCTGAATGTTTCTTATCTTGCCACGCTGTGCGGTGCGGTCATCATCATTGGTCACCCCTCGGTAAAGCTCCAACAAATCAGCCGGGTGATTTTGTATCCTCTTGGCCGTTCCAAACATGGGAATACCTAAAATAGAACAAAACCTCCCCAAAGACATGGTGATAGACTTATCATAAATCTTAAATGCAATGGAAGGATTGAAATGAGCGTTAATAAATTTAAAATTTCAACGAAAGTCTTTGTAAGCAAAGCATATTGGTTACTTTCATCTGTCATTTAATCAGTCAACCCAACCCTGTTAATAAGGAGCAAGAAATCATCAAGAATCCCTGCATCACTCAAAAGGTTAATACAAGGGAAGGTGGATGGATGTGCATCTCCATCGTCCCCTTCAAGGTTTGGTGACATTAGATCCTCATTATAAGACATCCTATATTGAGCAGTGGATCTTGAGGGCCTTGATGACCTTGGTGCATCACTTTCAAACACTTCTCCATATGTGAAGTTGTCCATCTCCCTTCTTTGAAATTTTTTACAAACTCATAAAAAGTGATTTTAAGACAAGCAAGTGTAGGAAACTACTATAGTGAGTTACTAGAGAGCTAACATGCATCAAAATAACAATTCTAAGCAATAGAACAAGCATGCATACTCATTTATACTATCACCTACAAAGCTAAAATACTCAAGAAATACTTCACCAAAAGAAATTCTACTTGGACAAGCGGAGGAGTCACATACCGGAGAACAAATGCTCCAAATTTCAGCAGAAATGTTGGGTTGAGCAAGGAGATCGAAAAATCGAGGTGAAGAACATTAAGAACTCGGGTTTGAGCTGGGTGTGTCATTGTTTTCGGGAGAGAGAAAGAGCAGGGGAGGAAGAGATAAGTGAGGGGCCAGGTAGGCCCCTCTCACACCAGGGTGGCGCGGCCAGGGCTGGGCCGCGCCACCTATGTGTGAGGTGGCGTGGCAGCCCCTCCCGGTGCCTCCCAGTTGTCTCTCTGCCCCAATTTTGACATAAAAATTTATAAAGAATTTTCTGGAATTTTTCGAGAAACTTTATTTTCAAGGATTTTTTAGGAATTGGCAGATCGATAAAACTCGGAAAGACGAAGATGAAATGATTTCAAGCAAATCAAAACCAAGCATGCAGTAGCTCTGAGATACTCTTAATCATGTAACTACACTAAAGGAATAAAATTGAATAAGTAAATATAAGTGAGGTGGAGTGGATGCGGTGAAAACAAAGTTTCGTTCATATAAAATCACTTTGTTAACAAGGTTGATCAAGTCTTGTTACCAAACTAACTTTATATGAGGCAAAACTTTGCACTTCACTAGAATGCTTATGTTACCTCAACTTTGATAGGTATAGTCCCAACCATAACAATTTGATATTCTTCCTTGGGCTTTTGCTCTGAACAAATAATTTGACCAACTTTGATGGTCTCAACATTCTTGATTGAATCTAGAGCATTCTTCCTATCAATCTTCTTGGGAAAATAAACCGTGTACTCTTTGTCATTGACATTAAAAGTGACTTTTCCTTGATTGCAATTAATAACAGCACCTGCGGTGTTTAGAAAAGGTCTCCCAAGAATAATAGATATATTATCATCTTCAGGCATTTCCAACACAACAAAGTCAGTTAAAATCAAACAGCTGTTAGCAACTTGAACAGGAACATTTTCACATATACCAATAGGAATAGTAGTAGACTTATTAGCCATCTGCAAAGATATATCAGTTGATACTAATTTTTCTAGATCAAGTCTCCTATAAAGAGAAAAAGGCATGACACTAACTCCAGCTCCCAAATCACATAAAGCAATTCTAACATAGTTATTTTTAATGGAGCAAGGAATAGTTGGTATACCTAGATCTCCAAGCTTCTCCGGTACTTTACCATCAAAAGAATAATTAGCAAGTAAGGTGGAAATTTCCTCATTAGGAATTTTCCTTTTGTTAGTGACAATATCTTTCATATATTTTGCATAAGGGGGCATTCTAATAACATCAGTCAAAGGAATTTGCAAAAATAAAGGTCTCATCCATTCACAAAACCTGTTGTAGTGTTCTTCTTCCTTGGACTTGTGTTTCTTACCAGGAAAAGGCATTGGTTTCTGTACCCAAGGTTCTCTCTCTTTACCATGCTTGTTGGCAATGAAGTCTTCTTTGGTGTACTTTGCATTTTTATCAATCTTTTCTGGTTCCTCTTCAACTTCTTCTCTATCGGAAGCATCTCCTGGTTCAGTTTCAGCATCAGAAATAGAAACACTGTTAGGATCTTTACCTGCATCAGATGATTCTATAGTTGTTTTATGCTTCTTCTTCTTCTTCTTCTTGGAAGGAATATCTTCATTTGAAGTACGTTGAGAATCTTGCTCGACCCATAAGTATCTTTATAAGTATCTTCTTCTTCTTCTTCTTGGAAGGAATATCTTCTTCTCTCCCATAAGTATCAGATGCCTCGGCCGTCCCCTCGACCTCTCCTTTCGCCTACATATACCACCTGACTCGATTATATCGGGGAGACGGTGTTTTTCCCAGATAGACTTCCGATGCGCCGCCGCCATCATAAACCGCGGTTCGGAACTAGAAACTCCGTTCTGGTACCCTACCGGGACGGGGATTTGGAGGAGATCTTCATCACCATCATCACCGACGCTCCTCCATCGACCATCCATGACTCCCCCATCCATGTGTGAGTAATTCCCCCGCTGTAGGTGAGGGGATGGTAGGGATTGGATAAGATTGTTCATGTAATTTGATATGAGATTGTTAGGGCATAGTGCCTAGTATCTTTATTTAGTGCCTATGACATTGTTGCAACTTGTTGTGCTTAATGCTTGTCACTTTGGGCCCGAGTGCCATGATTTCAGATCTGAACATGTTATTATTTCTATGATGATACTTGTTGTTTATGGTCTTACCTACAAGTTGTATACACATATTGTTGTCCGGAACCCGAGGACCCAAAGTGACAGAAATTGGGATAACCGGAGGGGATGGCTACGATGTGAGGATCACATGTGTTCACCGAGTGCTAATACTTTGCTCCGGTACTTTATTAAAAGGAGTACCTTAATTACCAGTAGTTTCCCTTGAGGCCCTGCTGCAACAGGCTGGTAGGACAAAAGATGTCGTGCAAGTTTCTCCTTGTGAGCATGTACGACTATATACGGAACACATGCCTATGATTGTTTGTACTAGGATGCTTTATCATTATTTATCTGCAATGCCCATGTCTTATTGATTTCATGAATTATCTTATCCATGCAACGCCCGTAATCCATCCCTATGCCTACAGTATTTGTTCCTACTGTTTACTATCGCTACTATTACCGCTGCTATTTTACTACTGCTGTTACTGTTTCACTACTATCACCACTATAAAACTGTTACTACTGATAAACCACTGCGAGCAAGACTGTTTTCAGGTGCAGCTGAATTGACAACTCATCTGTTAAGGCTTACATATATTCTTTGGCTCCCCTTGTGTCGAATCAATAAATTTGGGCTTTACTTCCCTCGAAGACTGTTGCGATCCCCTATACTTATGGGTCATCAAGACTATTTTCTGGCGCCGTTGCCGGGGAGCATAGCTTTATTTGTAAGTTCACTTGGTATTCATATTGTTCGCTGCAATCCTTTCATCATGGGTAAACCTCGTGATGGAAAAGTTCCTATATTGCCATCCACTACAAGAAGAGGTACGACTCTCAACACTTCTGTTGCTCTTGATTCACCATCTGTTATGAGTAAGTTACTTACACCACCACATGCACACGCTACTGCTACTACTTCTGCTGAGTTTGAAAATGCCACTAATAATTTAGATGATGCTTCTACTGTGCTTGATGAGAGTGGTTCACTAGGTTCCTTTTTAGATGCTACTATTGCTAGAGCTAAGTTGGGAAACACCACTTTTACACCTGTTAGTTCACCTGAGTCTAGGGAATGTCCTAGTGATGATTTTGATGATGATGCTTATATTGAGCTTAATGATGATTTTATTGCTGAAGCACGTGATACTCGTAATGCTGCTGAGGTTAAAGAACTTCTTGCAAGACGTTCTGTTAGATATAATTTGTCTCCTGATCCTAAGTTTGCTGCTTCTCCCATAAATATTAGAGATAAGGATTATGATTTCTTTTTGGATTTATCTTACATATCTATTGTTGAGAAAACTCCTTTTTGTGGAACTAAAGATGAGAGTGCTATGGAGCACATGAAAGAGCTTTCTACTTTGAGTAATTTGTTTTCTGATGATATTAAGCTCCGCACTTACTTTGTTGCTAAGATTTTTCCTTTCTCGCTGAAAGATGCAGCTAAAACTTGGTTTAAAAGCTTGTCTCCTGGATCTCTTAATAGTCATATTGCTTTGGTTAATGCTTTCTTTTAGAAATATTTTCCTGCTAGTGCTCAACATGCTGCTGTGCAGAAAATCTTTGATTTTGAACAGGGAAAAGGAGAGATATTGCCTGAATCTTGGACAAGGTTTTGTTCTTTAATTAGAGCTTTACCTAAAGAACCATTGCCAAAAAATGAACTCCTTGATATATTTTATAATGGACTAACTGATGAATCTAAGTCATATCTGGATAGTTGTGCTGGTTGTGTTTTCAGGGAAAGAACTCTGGCTGAAGCTGAAGAATTGATACGTCTCAAACGTATCTATAATTTATGATGCTCCATGCTTGTTTTTACACCATTTGCCTATGGTTTCGTTACACTTAGTGGCATTTTTATGCATTTTCCGGAACTAACTTATTAACGAAGTGCCACAGTGCCAGTTTCCTGTTTTCTGTTGTTTTTGTGTTCCAGAGTGATACACAAGAAATATTCTCGGAATTGGACGAAACAAGTTCCTGAAGTCTTATTTTACCCGGAAGCTTCCAGAGATCCGAATGAGAGTAGGAGGCGAGGGACCAGGGGCCCACACGCACAGGTGGCGCGGCCAACCCCTGGCCCGCGCCACCCCCGTGTGTGGCCGCCTGGCCCCTCCTCTGACATCGCCCCTTCGCCTATAAAGACCCCCCGACGAGAAAAACCTAAGTACCCGATCAGTTTTCCAGAACACATCACGATCCGCCACCGCCGTCGACCCGAAGATCGGGAGGGTCCAGAAGCTCTTCCCGGCACCCTGCCGGAGAGGGGAATCGCCACCGGAGGTCTTCTTCATCGCCATGCTTGCCTCCGGAGCGATGAGTGAGTAGTCTACCTTGGACTATGGGTCCATAGCAGTAGCTAGATGGTTCTCTTCTCCACCATGTGCTTCATGTTTAGATCTCATGAGCTGCCATACATGATTGAGATCACCGTTATGTAATTCTACATGTTTGGTTTGTTGGGATCCGATGAATATTGGTGTTTATGATTAAGTTGCTGTACTGAATTATATCTTTTGTTATCTCTATGTTGTTTATGATCTTGCATGCTCTCCGTTGTTAGTAGCTATCTTGGCCGAGTAGTTGCTAGTGACTCCAAGAGGGGGTATTTATGCTCGATAGTGGGTTCATGCCTCTATTTCACCTGGGGGAGTGACAGAAACCTCTAAGGTGGTAGATGTGCTGTTGCTACTAGGGAGAAAACAACATTCATATGCTCAAGGGCATATGCTTTGTTTACATTACACACTTTGCTTAATGTAATTATCTGTTGTTCGCAACTTAATACTTCTAGGGTGTTCGGATTGATATCCCAGGGAGTGGATTATTAGTCATAGTTGCAGTTGGATGGCTGTCTATATATTTTGTTGTAATGCCCAGAGTAAATCTCATAGTGATCTTCTTGACATATCACGTTATCTTTATTCTATCAATTGCCCAACTGTAATTTGTTTACCCAGCATGTGCTATTTTATCTATGGAGAGACACCACTAGTGAACTATGGACCCCAGTCCTATTTCCATCATATTGCTATCACCTGTTTACTTTACTCGCATACTTTTACTGTTTTCCACTCGATACACTCATAACCTTTGTTTCAAGCAAACCGGTGAGATTGACAACCTCATCGTAAGTTGGGAGCAAAGTATTTGTTTGTGTGTGTGCAGGTTCCACGTTGCAGTTAGCAAGCAAAGCTTGGACGAGGCGCCATATATAAATTGTCCGCTACTGTCGCAAACTAGCAAGCATCACCTTCAGTCGTCATTGTCTCTCCTCTCCTGTTCGATAAACCTTGGTTTCTTAAACTGAGGGAAAACTTGCTGCTACACTCATCATACCTTCCTCTTGGGGTTCCCAACGGGCTGGTTATCCACCACGCACAAGGACAGTCTGCCCCACATCAACAAGGGATCAGCAAGCTTTTTTCTGGTGCCGTTGCCGGGGAGGAGAGAAGACTTCTGCGAGGGGAGTTCTTCGCACACACATTCTTTACTTTGTTATTGTTTTGCTTTACTTTATGTTACCTGCATTGCTTTTTATCAAAAACCCAAAAAAATTAGAATCCTTGGTAGTTGTTTTTACTTAACTGCTTTTAGTTTTGTTAAAATGAGTAATCCTGAAGTAGAAGTTCGTAGTTTTAAGCAACAAGGGGGAGAAAGTTTAAAAGATGCTTGGTACCGTATTAACAATGCTCATCATAGGTGTACCAAAAAGCACTCTACCACGATCCTCCTTAGAAATTTTTATGTTGGTATATCCAGTTGGAATAGGTATGTTCTTGATACTCTTACAGGATGTAATTTTCTGGGTACTCCCGCTGGAGAAGCATGCACTATAATTGAAAGTTTAGTGGGAATACCACCTATTCAGGTTGCTAAAACTGAGACCACCTTGGAAGAGGTGGTACAAAAGCTCAACTCTTTAGAGAAAAGTTTGCCAAGTATCCTAGAAGATGCTAGCCACGTTAGTGAATTAATAGAAAACATGGGTAAGAGAATTACCATTTTAGAGGCTAGCACTACTCATGACAATCAAAACTTAAGGATTGGTAAACTAGAGGAGTCTATGGAAACTCTTAGCTTAATCTTCTCTTCTCTTAAATTTAAGAGGGAGAAAGTGTTTGTTGGAAAAGAGCAAAAATTTATGTATGTTCCCAAGGTTGCTGCGCTTAAATCTCAACATGTTCTTAAAATTGGTAAGACTCTTAGTTCCACTAAGGGTGACTTGCAGGTTGAATCATCTTCGGGAACCTTCAAAGAGCCTACTGAGGTAACTAGCACTTCATCAACTGATATTACTTGATTCGCAATTTTCTGCGCCTAGCTCAAAGGCGTTAAAGAAAAGCACTCTTGGGAGATAACCCAATGTTTTCTTTTCAGTACTTTTTCTTTTATTTGAGTCTTGGAAGTTATTACCACTGTAATGACCGCTCCTTATCTTGTTTATTTCGTTTTTGTGCCAAGAGAAGCCTCTAATTTGAGTGAGGTAAAGATTTGGGGATGTTGCTGTCCTGAAACTGTTTTCGGTGCTGCACCGTAAAAATTCGTGAAAATTCTCTGTTTATCTTTTGGACCTGCGATTTCTTGTGCATATGCCCCAGGTTATATCCAAACTTTTCTTAGTTTAACACTTTTTTAGTTGAGCAACAGAAAATCCCTAAAAAATTCGACCTTTGTCAGCTGTTCAGTTTTGACAGATTTCTGCCAATATTTGCGTTTGCCACTTTATCGCTTTCTTTTGAGTTCTTTTGATCATGGAACTTTTGGGGAAGTTGCTACAGTAGTATATGCTATATATGTGGTGGTTTTGAGTTGAAACCTGAAGCAAATAGAGGATTGATTATATGTTATGCTTGCACTAATGTTGCTAATAGATTTGTGTTTAGTTTTGTATGAAGGAAGTTTTCAAGTGTAGGGATTGGAGAATGATGAGATGAGTTGAAGAATGGACAAAAGCTCAAGCTTGGGGATGCCCATGCATCATCCCAAGAAATATCCAAGAAGTACAAGCGTCAAAGCTTGGGGATGCCCCTGAGGCACCCCTTCTTCATCGGCAAAAATCAGGTCACCTTCCAAAACACTATATTTTTATTGCTTCATGCACTATGTGTTTTTCTTGGAGTGTCAGTTGTTTTAGTTTTCTTAGTTTGTTTGTTTGCTGCAATAAATGGTTGGACCCCAACAAATTTTCTTTGGAGGAGATGTACTCGTTTTCATTTGCAAAGAACGCTCAGTTTTTTACTCTTATCGTTCATCGTGCGTTCTTCTTTTTCTGCTACTGCTTTTGGTTTTCATTTTCGCCTTGATTTGCGTTCAGATCTTGTCATATCTTTTCATCAAGGTGTATTTTTGCCTCTGATCTTTATTGGTTTTCATCAAAAGAGGTGTCTATAAAAATTTCAAATGGTGTTGGAAAAGAGAAAAAGCTTTGTGCAAAATAGTGGTACAAGAAGGAGCTTGTGTAGACTGCGGCTTAGGCTTTTTCATGTCATGCTTGATGTCTTTTTGATAGTATGCTTAGTGGTTTTGCTGTAGCATGACTTGTCTCAAATAACTGAGATTGCTTAATGAGCCTTTGAAAAAATCATGCGTTGTTTTTATTGTATGGAAGCATTATTTTGGTTTTCTCCTTGATGCTTTATTTGGGTTGACTTGGCGCATGCTCACACATGTTAGACTCTTACAAAGTCGCCAATAGCCTTCATGATCATTTAGTTTTTGACTTTTGATGTCATCTTATGCTTCTTTTAATGTCGCTTTGCATGATTATGGCCATTATTGCTCTCTTAGTTGGTCGCTCCCAGTCTTTTGCTAGCCCTCGCCTTGTACTGAGTATGAGCTCTACTCGTGCATCCAACTCCTAAAAGCCAAAGTTTTCCAAAGTGTCCACCATACATACCTACTAGGAATTTGCTATTCCAAGTAAATTTGACTTGCTTTTATTTTCTCTTCAAATTAAACTCTTACCAGTGTTATGCGAAATTCGGTCAGTAAAGCTCTCACGAACCGGAAGGCACACTTTACTTTTTCCTATTCTTAAAAATTTGACATTGTGGTCTCTTATGTTGAGTTGTTATGCTTGCAAGTTGTAAGTTGGATTCTAGCCCATCCATGCTGTCATGGGGCAATCTTTCAACATTGCACTTTTTATTTGAGTTGATATCGTGATCTTTTGTTTATGGATGCCCGCGGTGTGAAATGAATTGGGAATCTTGTGGGGATCATGGAGTTTGTATATGTGTTAGGGAAACGCCGGGCCGCCAATCTAAGCCATGCATAATTCATGGTGGAAATTTGCAGCATACCCATGGTGAACATTCGACGACGCATCTCACAATAAAAAGCTAAACAAAAGGCAAATAAAAGAGATGTCGAGGTGTTCATTGTCTGCTTGTCCTGTCATTTTGGTGTGGGCTTGTTCCATGTCATCGGGCACGGAGGTACCCCATTGGCGGTTCTCAATGATATACATATACTTACAATGACAAGAGCCTTGCTTGGGACTCTAAGTAAAGTAGCATGAGGTTTGGGTACTCGTATTCACGGGGCACGAGGTTTCCAACTTATGATTTGTCAAGCATATGCATCATAATTGTTCTCGCATTAACTTTAACCATTCAAGATGCTTATGATGGGGGCAATGAGAGCTCAAAGCCGGTAAGTACCATAATTTTTTGAAGGTTATAAAACTTGCAATCACTGCTTCCCTCTGCGAAGGGCCTTTCTTTTACTTTTATGTTGAGTCACCACCTTCTTTCTTTATGCACCATTAAGAGAGCATAGTTGTCATTCTTAGTGTGATATGCATTGTCCCAAAGTTTATTGATTGATTCATATTGTTGGTTTCACTTGTTCTTAAATTATTTGTATCTAGTCGCCCTCTTAAACTTGAAGATGTCCTATGCATTTATGTTTTGCTCTCTTTGAAGGACAAGCTGAAAACCTTTTGTATGTTTTTCCTTATGATTTGAACACACGTTTGACTTTCATTGTTTCATTTTCAGGATCTTTTGTTTGTGTTCATTTGCATGTTTACAACATGGTTGCTAAGTTCTTATTGTCATGATTATATCTTCATGCCCATGTTTTAAGTTCTATTGATCCCAGCTCACCAATGCTTACATATATGATCAAGATTGTGTAGGTGCATGTCACCTCAAAAATTATTCTTTTGTTATCACTTACCTACTCGAGGACGAGCAGGAGTTAAGCTTGGGGATGCTTGATATGTCTCAAACGTATCTATAATTTTTGATGCTCCATGCTTGTTTTTACACCATTTGCCTATGGTTTCGTTACACTTAGTGGCTTTTTTATGCATTTTCCGGAATTAACTTATTAACGAAGTGCCACAGTGCCAGTTTCCCGTTTTTTGCTGTTTTTGTGTTCCAGAGTGATACACAGGAAATATTCTCGGAATTGGACGAAACAAGTTCCTGAAGTCTTATTTTACCCGGAAGCTTCCAGAGATCCGAAGGAGAGTAGGAGGCGAGGGACCAGGGGCCCACACGCACAGGTGGCGCGGCCAGCCCCTGGCCCGCGCCACCCCCGTGTGTGGCCGCCTGGCCCCTCCTCTGACATCGCCCCTTCGCCTATAAAGACCCCCCGACGAGAAAAACCTAAGTACCCGATCAGTTTTCCAGAACACATCGCGATCCGCCGCCGCCGTCGACCCGAAGATCGGGAGGGTCCAGAAGCTCTTCTCGGCACCCTGCCGGAGAGGGGAATCATCACCGGAGGTCTTCTTCATCGCCATGCTTGCCTCCGGAGCGATGAGTGAGTAGTCTACCTTGGACTATGGGTCCATAGCAGTAGCTAGATGGTTGTCTTCTCCACGATGTGCTTCATGTTTAGATCTCATGAGCTGCCATACATGATTGAGATCACCGTTATGTAATTCTACATGTTTGGTTTGTTGGGATCCGATGAATATTGGTGTTTATGATTAAGTTGCTGTACTGAATTATATCTTTTGTTATCTCTATGTTGTTTATGATCTTGCATGCTCTCCGTTGTTAGTAGCTATCTTGGTCGAGTAGTTGCTAGTGACTCCAAGAGGGGGTATTTATGCTCGATAGTGGGTTCATGCCTCTATTTCACCTGGGGGAGTGACAGAAACCTCTAAGGTGGTAGATGTGCTGTTGCTACTAGGGAGAAAACAACATTCATATGCTCAAGGGCATATGCTTTGTTTACATTACACACTTTGCTTAATGCAATTATCTGTTGTTCGCAACTTAATACTTCTAGGGTGTTCGGATTGATATCCCAGGGAGTGGATTATTAGTCATAGATGCAGTTGGATGGCGGTCTATGTATTTTGTTGTAATGCCCAGAGTAAATCTCATAGTGATCTTCTTGACATATCACGTTATCTTTATTCTATCAATTGCCCAACTGTAATTTGTTTACCCAGCATGTGCTATTTTATCTATGGAGAGACACCACTAGTGAACTGTGGACCCCGGTCCTATTTCCATCATATTGCTATCACCTGTTTACTTTACTCGCACTGTTTACTTTACTCGCATACTTTTACTGTTTTCCACTCGATACACTCATAACCTTTGTTTCAAGCAAACCGGTGAGATTGACAACCTCATCGTAAGTTGGGAGCAAAGTATTTGTTTGTGTGTGTGCAGGTTCCACGTTGCAGTTAGCAAGCAAAGCTTGGATGAGGCGCCATATATAAATTGTCCGCTGCTGCCGCAAACTAGCAAGCATCACCTTCAATCGTCATTGTCTCTCCTCTCCTGTTCGATAAACCTTGGTTTCTTAAACTGAGGGAAAACTTGCTGCTACACTCATCATACCTTCCTCTTGGGGTTCCCAACGGGCTGGTTATCCACCACGCACAAGGACAGTCTGCCCCACATCAACAAGGGATCAGCAAGAATTAATGGCTAAAATAAGCCGGAATCATGATGATTGGACTCTAGTTGAGTCAACACCAACGCCATCACCTGCGCCATCCATAGAGCCTACACCGAAGAAGAGAGGGATGATTGAATTAAATGATGAAGTTATGAAAGAAGCTAAGAAATCTCTTAGGCCTTGTTTACCTCTGGTGTATTTCCACCCCCTAGAGGTTTGGGGATGGGAGGGGATTTGGTGAATCCCTCCCTTTCACCCAATCCCCAGTTTTCCCCAAATTTCCCCACATATCCCCTTATTTTCAGTTACTTTGCTTTTTCTGGGATGGGAGGGGGAGGAAGGGGATGGGAGCGGTTTGAGAATTGCTGATAAAAAGGGAAACTTTACACCCACAACATCATATTGAACATAGTCTATCAAGTAAAAAATGTAATCTTTACAATAAATATAAGTGAATGTCTATCAAATTTTGCACAGCATGATAAACATCAGCTTCACGTCATGTAAGTTAAACATTATTACAACCAGATTGATTAAATTTGTAGCTACAAAGCCTCGAGCGCTGAAACAGCTCATTGCCTCACAAACAAAGCCTCAAACACTGAAACAGCTCATCGCCTCAACCTTCCTTGCCTTGCCCTCAGGTTCATCTTGCAAAGCTGAAGAGGGGATCATATAAGCAACAAGGTATATACTGTGATTAACTGGCACAAAGCAAGCTGACAAGCTGACAGCGTAGATATAAAGCAAGCTGACAGAGTCTACTAACACATAACAATGGACTTCAATCTAAACCATCAGACTAGCACACACAGTCTAGATACTTCAAGCTTTTCTTTCATTTTCACATATCTGTCAACTACCTGCACCATCTCATCACTCTTGTTAGCCTTCTTTAATTCCTTCGGTGGGTTTTTCTTTGGCCCACCAGCATGCTTCTTATCCTTCTGTTTCTCACTCTCCATTCTTTCACCAACATTCACTGGATTTAGCAACTACAATTATCAATATACACTTGACAGAATTTGTTATATATATTTAGTCTTGACTGAATGAAATTACCTTGGCTGACTGAACTGCTTGTGCCCTCATCTTTCTTTTGAGTAGGGTCTTCATCCAAAATTTGTATGTCCTCATCAAATTCAGAGATAGCTTCTTGCACTCTCTCTTCTTCAAACTCTTCATCAAGTTGAGATGCCTTGGAGGTGGAGGTGAAATTGTAATTGCCCTCAGCTATTTGTCCTAGATGATACGAGTTTAGTCAGCCAACCATTATAGGAATATGATAACAATTCTACAAGCTAATAACATGAGTGCACTAACCATCATACAGATCTCCAAGCGAATCAAACAATGGGAAGTCGTGTTTCTTGAATTTCACAATTTTTGGGCAGGACTACAAAATAATGGTGAAAGGAAACAATGAGTCTTAGAGCTTACTATGAAACTTGTGTGCAAGTATAAGAATGGAAAAAAACTGACTTACGATTTCAAGGTTATCCCACAAAGCCTGATCAGCTACTATCTTGCATCTCTTCTCATCCCAACCGGCACCGCTTTGCATACGGGCTTCCTTGAGCATCTTGTACTCTCGCTTAAGCTCCTTCTCTTTATCCTGAAGCTGGGATTTGACAAAGTTCACATGCTGGTTACGTTCCTGGAATATTTGAGTCATTCGATTCCACGTGTCCCCACTCCACCCATTTTGTGCTCGGTAATAATCATTATTATGCTCATGAAGTATATCCACCAGAGACTTCTCAAGCCCCAAATTCCATTGGGCTCTTGCTTTTGTTGCTGTACAAAATCAGTATCTAGTAGTTAGTCATATCGTATGCAAAATAGTATGATCAGTACTTGTTATAGCAAGCAGCAGCTAGTAATAGTATGCAGATGTAGAAAGAGGAAGCACATACTAGCAATAGTCAGCACACCATTTGTTAACAGTACCTTTTGGAGACTTCTTTTTCTTATTGGTTGGTGGGGTTTTTTTCACACCAATGGAAGCCCTTTTCATGTTAAACTTGGGCGTCCCCACTGGATGCAAACTCGGCTTCATATCTGTTTCATAAGAATAGTATTTGTTAGACAAAAAAAGGCAAACATAAGACAGGAATAAGTATTAGTAGTGGACAGGAACAAGTGGCAAACATGAGTCAGGAACCATAGTACACTGATTCCATTACAAACATAGTGGCAAACATAAGAACTCATTCCATTATTACATCAACAAATTACTACTAGAAACATAGTGGTTAACATAAGAACTTATTACATCAACAAATTACTACTACATGATAAAAGAGCTACTCATGTGGGAAATCATTCCACATCTGCATTGCTATTTGATCTCTCAAGGTATTGCCTGCATGGTTGTTTCCTTGGTGGTTATCATCCCCATTGGGCATATCAACATGGGTAGCAACAGGAATAAGGTCTTCATCTTCATGGTCAAGCCACTCTTCATCACCATGTTGCCTTCTGATTATGTTGTGTAAGATCGCAGTAGCCGCAGGGATCTTCACTTGGTTGTTGAGTTGGTGGAAAGTGGCAACATGTAGGATAGGAAACCTCTTCTTAAGTATTCCTATGTCTCTTTCCACACTATTTCTCATCAGAGCATGACGGTGATTAAATAACTCTTGGGGGTTCTGTGGGCGATGGTGACCATGGCCCCATTCCTTCAAGTGATACCGCACACCACGGTATGGGGTGAGGAATGACTCTGTGTTTGCGTATCCTCCGTCAACTAGGTAAAACTTGCCAGGAGGTACTGTAAAACCAGTGGCCTTTGCAGAGCGAAGCACTCGAGCATCTGTGGCCGAACCCTCCCAACCACAAGAAATGTATGTGATGTTAAGGTCAAAGTCACACGCTATCATTACGTTGTGGCTGAGGGTTCCCTTCCTATTTCGGAATGGTGCAGCAAGGTGGGGTGATATGGAAATAGGCACGTGCGTTCCATCAATTGCCCCTATGCAATTCTGCAAAGTAACAAAGAAGTGGTGATATAAATAAGGATGTGAATCAAGGTAAGGAAGAAGTTTGGGTTTCAAAATAAGAACCTCGAAATAGGGGAAGAATCTGTCATCATTAGCTATTCTTGGATGTGGATGGTCAATAATGGGAGGCTTCAGAAATCGCCTACTTAGGACAGGGATGATATTGAAGAACTCTCTTATACATTTGTGGAAGGTGCGGTTGCTGTGTTGGAACTCCAATTGTAGGGCTTCAAAAGAGGCATTGCGTGACAACATGTAGAGGAAAAAAGCGAGTTTCTCTTCAACCTTAATCCTCTTGTCCTTCAATAATTTTTCTCTTCTAAGATAGGATGCCAAGGATCTGAAAATGTGTGGCTCCATCCTATAGGCTACCCGGCAATTCTTAACATGTCCGTCAAGGATTCCTTGAACACGCTGCATGCCATATAGGACAGAGCTATGCCGCTGCGTTCTCTCTACTTGCCCTCTTCTACTCCTTTTGTGATAGTGCAATATTGGTAAAAGTAAGAACATAAACTCATCATCGTCTTCCTCTCTCCTCTTCCTAATAAGCTTTAGTCTTTGTGTATTCATTGCAACACTAAAGCAATAGCAAATAAAGGCGGACAATAAGAATACAAAAGCTAGATTGCATGGTTTCACATCAAAAACAATAGCAGTAAATATGATTCATACCAAAAACAGGAGTTCTCACAGGATCCCAAGATGGAGGTGGTTGATCTAAGCCAACAATAGGCCAAGGAGCAGGTATCTACCAAAAAAAGAAGAAGCTAAATTAAAAACACAGGGGCAGAGATTAATGGATAAGGTTTTCAATTATGAGAATACTGTGCTGACTTTTCATACATAGTGCCCAGATGGACTGACAAGTACAAACATGATTCTCAAGCTGAAGGTTAAAAACATACAAATCAGAGAATTCATCAGACTTGCATAGCACCGCAATACAATATATATTCTGCTTGTGAAGAAGACATTTACTATGCATATAAAGTGAATGAAAAACATACTTAGCGCATGGCCGTGCTATAACGCTTTTTCCTGAGTTGTATGCCAGTTCATGTCATGTCAGTAATAATGAATTGCAGCCAAGGATCTTGAATCCAATACTACACAAATTCATTGTAAGAGGCAGATACTACTTCCCAGGGGTAACCAAGACCCTAAGCATCATAATAAAAGGTGGCTTATCTGATCAATCTGTGCTACTTCCTGCTAAATCATGCCCTGCTTTCAGAGCTCTGTTTTATTGTCACAGCTGCTGAAGGTGTTGATCTAATAAACCACTCATTCACTCCTCAAAATGCACCAATCAACAAGTAATCGAAACCACTGCCACAGAGAGGTTGAGCATGCCGCTCCAAGGCCTTCTCAACCTGCAGCGCTTCCTCCATCGACTACCAACACAGCGGCTGGCACGGCTGAGCTCGGGATGACGAGATGAGCGGCCGCTCGGGACAGGAACATGAGGCACCAACCGCTGGGCGTAGGTGGAGGTCGCGACGGCAGAGCTCATCTCGTTGGAGCCGCGAGCTCCTGGAGCTCCATCGCGGACGGCGGCGAGCAAGAAACCCTAGGGAAGACGGGAAAAGGGAAGGAGGTGCGAGAACTCACCGGGGACCACTCGCCGGAGGAGTATCTCGTCGGCGCCGTCTTGATTTGCTCGGCGTTTCCCCGCCGCCGTCTCCTTTCCCCGCCGCCGTCGGCTGCTATCGCCGCCGTCACTTCTCTCTCTCCCTTCCACGAGTAGAAACACGAGGGTAGCCTCGTGGGTGAAAATACCAGAGGATGGAGGTTATCGGGCCGGGAAATTTGGGGATGGGCCGGGAAATTCCCTAAAAATACCTGAGAAGTAAACGGGCTGTTGGGGAACTTTCGGGATTTGCTCGTGGGCCGGGAATTTCCACTTCCAACCCCAAAAAACCCTGAGAAGTAAACAAGGCCTTAAGGAGAAAGGTATTAAGGCCGAAGATGTGAAGAATTTACCTCCTATAGAAGAACTATGTAAGCCAATCCCTCATCCATCAACTATTGAGGTACACTCTCTCCAGCGCTTTGATGAAAGAGATATTCCTTATTCTAAACCTCCTGATCAATGCTTAGATGAATTTGATAATTTTATTGTTAAGCAAGAAAATTTTAATAGAATGGTGCATAATCATCTGTTGGAAAATTCTAGAGCTATTAATAAGTTGCAGGATATTGTGGAGAGAACCGCCAATGATGTGAAGATACTTGTTAAACATTTTCAAATGGTACAAACACAAATTGATCAGCTTACCAAGGTGCAAAAAGACTTGCTAGTTAATGCCGCAAGAGAGAAGCAAGCATGTGAAATATGCACAAGAAGTGGCGCTGCTACTCAAGATCCATTATATCCTGAAGGACATCCTAAGAGGGTCGAGCAAGATTCTCAACGCACTTCAAGTGATGATATTCCTTCTAAGAAGAAGAAGAAGAAGCATAAAACAACTACAGAATCATCTGATGCAGGTAAAGATCCTAATAGTGTTTCTATTTCTGATGCTGAAACTAAACCAGGAGATGCTTCCGATAAAGAAGAAGTTGAAGAGGAACCAGAGAAGATTGATAAGAATGCAAAGTACACCAAAGAAGACTTCATTGCCAACAAGCATGGTAATGAGAGAGAACCTTGGGTGCAGAAACCAATGCCTTTTCCTGGTAAGAAACACAAGTCCAAGGAAGAAGAACACTACAACAGGTTTTGTGAATGGATGAGACCTTTATTTTTGCAAATTCCTTTGACTGATGCTATTAGAATGCCTCCTTATGCAAAATATATGAAAGATATTGTTACTAACAAAAGGAAAATTCCTAATGAGGAAATTTCCACTCTACTTGCTAATTACTCTTTTGATGGTAAAGTACCGGAGAAGCTTGGAGATCCAGGTATACCAACTATTCCTTGCTCCATTAAAAATAACTATGTTAGAACTGCTTTATGTGATTTGGGAGCTGGAGTTAGTGTCATGCCTTTTTCTCTTTATAAAAGACTTGATCTAGAAAAATTAGTATCAACTGATATATCTTTGCAGATGGCTGATAAGTCTAATACTATTCCTATTGGTATATGTGAAATGTTCCTGTTCAAGTTGCTAACAGTTGTTTAATATTAACTGACTTTGTTGTGTTGGAAATGCCTGAAGATGATAATATGTCTATTATTCTTGGGAGACCTTTTCTAAACACTGCAGGTGCTGTTATTAATTGCAATCAAGGAAAAGTAACTTTCAATGTCAATGATAAAGAGTACACGGTTTATTTTCCCAAGAAGATTGATAGGAAGAATGCTCTAAATTCAATCAAGCATGTTGAGACCATCAGAGTTGGTCAAATTATTTGTTCAGAGCGAAAGCCCAAAGAAGAATATAAGATTGTTATGATTGGGACTATACCTATCAAAGTTGAGGTAACATACGCATTTAGTGAAGTGCAAAGTTTTGCCTCATATAAAGTTAGTTTGGGAACAAGACTTGATCAACCTTGTTATCAAAGTGATTTTATATGAACAAAACTTCGTTTTCATCGCATCTACTCCACCTCACTTTTATTTACTTGTTCAACTTTATTCCTTTAGTTTAGTTACATGATTAAGAGTATCTCAGAGCTGCTGCATGCTTGGTTTTGATTTGCTTGAAATCATTTCATCTTCGTTTTTCTGAGTTTTTATCGATATGCCAATTTCTGAAAAATCCTCAAAAATAAAGTTTCTCGAAAAATTCCAGAAAATTCTTTATAAATCTTTATGTCAAAAATGGGACAGAGAGACACCTGGGAGACACCAGGAGGGGCTGCCATACCACCTCCCACATAGGGGGCGCGGCCCAGCCCTGGCCGCGCCCACCTGGTGTGAAAGGGCCCCACTTGGCCTCTCACTTATCTCTTCCTCCCCTGCTCTTTCTCTCTCCCAAAAACAATGACACACCCAGCTCAAACCCGAGTTCTTGCTGTTCTTCACCTCAAATTTTCGATCTCCTTGCTCAGCCCATCATTTCTGCTGAGATTTGGAGCATTTATTCTCCGGTATGTGACTCCTCCGCTTGTCCAAGTAGAATTTCTTTCGGTGGAGTATTTCTTGAGTATTTTAGCATTGTAGGTGGCAGGATAAATGAGTATGCATGCTTGTTCTATTGCTTAGAAATGATATTTTGATGCATGATAGCTCTTTAGTAGCTCACTATAGTAGTTCCCTACATTTGCTTGTCTCAAAATCATATTTTATGAGGTTTGTCAAAAATTTCAGAAATGGAGGAGAATGCTTATCAACTTTTTCAACATGAACTAGAAGTGCATGAAGTTATGAAAGTTCACCGTGAAAAGAGGGTCTTTCCCTCACACTATCCATGTTCAGAGTTCATGCATGCTGCCGGAATTCTGCAGGATTTCCAAACCTTACTCTCTAATGCAGGGTTGGAACATTTTACTGAGGGTGAACCTCCCCAATATGTTAAACTAACAATGTCGGTGGTGCAGGATTTCAGATTTAGTTGGTCCACTTCCAACCCCATGGTTCATTATAAAATCTATAACAAATCTGTGGACTTGCCTCTTGATGTTTTCTGTACAGCTATTAGAGTACCACAGTGGGGATCGTTCGAGAAGATAAGGGGACAGCCTAGGCCATTGTTGGAATTATATGAGGAGATTTGCCAAGGAAGAAGCTTCATAGGAGAGGGTGGTAAAACTCGAAATATTCATTTCCCATCCATTCGATATTTTGCCTTCTTTATTACCAAATGTGTTCTTGCTAGGAAATCTGCAAGTAAACTATCTCTCCATGATCTAGCTTTTATTGCTGCTGCTTTGAGGCGTGATAGGACTTACCATTTGGGTGCCTTAATAGCTTTCCATCTTGATGTTAATCGTGAGAAAGGGGGAACTTGTGGGGGACTTATAGCTTCACGCCTATTAGCTTTGCATGGTGTAATGCCTCATTTTCTAGATCTGCAGTTCCCCGAGGAGAAACTTGATCTTAGTTCTATGATTCATCATAAGTTTATTTCTCCTCCTGCTAGTTTGATTAATTTAACATTTGAGCTAACCTTTTTCAAGAAGACTACCTGGAAGGTAGTAAAGACTGATCGATCAGTCCGTTTGCCTACACCTCTTTTGTTTAACCTTGATCGTAGAAATGGATGGTCGCTCACGGAGGATGAGCTCGATGCATACGTAGAGGAGCACCCGCCGCCTGTGCACGATGAGGAAGGCGCCGAGGAGTCGGATCAGCCCTCCAACATTGCGAATTTCCCATACGAGCAACCTTATTATGATTATGCGCCATCAGCTTCATCTTCATGAGAGTCGGGGTACGATTACACCCATGATGACCCACCAGCCTGGAGCAGCTACCAGGGTCGGGATTGATCTCCACTTAGGCCAAAAGCCTAAGCTTGGCATATCATATTTTGTTGGTCCTATGTGTATCCATATTTCGCTTTCTTTATTGTTCTCGTTCTTATTTCCACTTTTCCAAAACACAAAAAGACCAAAAATATTTCCGTTGTTTCTCCTTGTTCACTTTTTAGTTTGCTACCTTTGGATTGCTTTACTTGCTATTTTCGGTTTGCTATTTGAAAAATCCAAAAATATTTTGCTTTGTTTGCTATATCCTTCTGTTCTTGTTTCAAAAATCGAAAACCCAAAAATATTTGTTGTTCTTCTTCGGTTTTGTAAAGTTTGTTGCAGAGTTCAGTCCCCCGTTACTCCATTGGAGCTTGGTATTCACTTTATATTATTCAAGCCACACAAGTGAAGAGCAATAATGACGACATATGACAATCCGAGATGTGGTAAGAGGCTGGTATGAACTCTATTTGTTTTCATTTTTGTACATATACTCACCTATGTGGACATGCTTAGACGGTTCATGTAAGGTATATATTATCTAATGGATGCTTTGTAGTTCTTGCTCTCATATGATTAGTTCCAATTTACTAATAGTTTGTAGCATGTCATATAGACGCTTGCATGCATTGTTTTATTCATAATATGGTATGTTATTGTGGTATCCTCCTCTGAAAGCTTCATTTGAATCGACTTGGCACATGCTCAAGCATGCATATGACTGAACAAAAAAGTCAATTAAGCCTCGATGATTTACTTTGCCCCAGAGTTCTTGTATCATTTTTATGCCTATATTAACTTTGTTTTGTCGCAAGCATGATTATAACAGCTATTGCTCTCTCGATTGTCGCTTCCCAGTCTTTTGCTAGCCTTCACTTGTACTGAGTATGAGCTCTACTCGTGCATCCAATTACCAAAAACCAAGTCTACCAAAGAGTCCACTATAAATTCCTATGCATGGTATTTGCAAGCCATTCCAAGTAAATTTTCATATGCTACCTTTCAAAACTTTCAACTACTTCTCATTTTGTGCCACTGTTTTTAGCTCATGGGGACGTAGTGGTCGGAATTGCTATCTTCCATATTAAATTGAGTACCCCTCGACTAGGCAGCTTCATCTGCTCGTCATTAATTTTGCAAGGGAGCTGGTCAGACCGTTATAATCTTAATCTAAAAAGAAAAAAAAAGAACACTCCTCCATGGTATGTGAAAGTTGGTGGGCACCCGATGAATCGGTTAGCCATGGTTTGAGAAAGGAAAAAGGTGGGGAGGAGTGCCAAAGCTTTATAAAAGAGCACCAATGTGCCAAAATTTCAAAGAACTCAGAACCGCTCTCACTTGTTTATTATGGAAGATAGCAAGTCCCCATTGCCAGTCGTTGACATGAAACAACCACCTCTCAAAATAAGTTTTATCTCTGTTTTATAAATGAAAAGCTCTAGCACAAGTTAAATTCCTGCTTCCCTCTGCGAAGGGCCATTCGTTTACTTTTATGTTGAGTCATCATCTTCTAACTTTAAGCACTTCTTGAGAGCATAGCTGTTATTCTTAGTGTAATGTGCTTGTCCCAGAACATGGTTAATTGTGGTATAACTTTGATGCTTGTATCTTTGATATTTTTACTTCTAGTCTTCCTTTGGACTTCAGAGGTGCCTCAGCATTTATGTTTTGCTCCACAAATAAAGGCAAGCTGGATACCACTCTTCCATATCATTTATGCACATTACAATCTTGTAGCTTCTTATGTACATGTTACTTGTTATTAGTGCATTGGCACTCTTTCATAGCTTGCTTGACTATGAGGTGATATTAGTTGCATATTTCTTATTATGAATTGCCTGGGTATTTGATCACATAGTTAGTATATATACATCATATGAAGCAAATGTGTTCGTGAAAGTTTCGTTTATCGCTCTCAGTTGTTAACTGAATTGCTTGAGGACAAGCAAATAACTAAGCTTGGGGGGAGTTGATACGTCCAAAACGTATCTACTTTCCCGAACACTTTTGCTATTGTTTCTCCTCTAATTTGTGTGTTTTGAATACAACTAACACGGACTGACGCTATTTTTAGCAGAATTGCTCTCGTGTCTCGTTTTTGTGCAGAAATCCAACTTTCAGTAAAAATTCGGGAAAAATCATCAAAAATCCTATTTCACCAGAGGACCCACGGAGCCAGAAGACGAGATGGAGGGGAGGCTCGAGGGCCCCACACACACAGGGGGCGCGGCCTAGCCCTGGTCGCACCCACCTGGTGTGAAGACGCCGCGGCCGTCCCCTCGACCTCTCCTTTCGTCTACATATACCCCCTAACTCGATTATATCGGGGAGACGGCGTTTTTTTAGATAGACTTCCGCTGCGCCGCCGCAATCAGAAACCGCGATTCGGAACCAGAAACTCTGTTTTGGCACCCTGCTAGGACGGGGATTTGGAGGAGATCTTCATCACCATCATCACCGACGCTCCTCCATCGACCATCCATGACTCCCCCATCCATGTGTGAGTAATTCCCCCGCTGTAGGTGAGGGGATGGTAGGGATTGGATGAGATTGTTCATGTAATTTGATATGAGATTGTTAGGGCATAGTGCCTAGTATCTTTATTTAGTGCCTATGACATTGTTGCAACTTGTTGTGCTTAATGCTTGTCACTTTGGGCCCGAGTGCCATGATTTCAGATCTGAACATGTTATTATTTCTATGATGATACTTGTTGTTTATGGTCTTACCTACAAGTTGTATACACATATTGTTGTCCGGAACCCGAGGCCCCAAAGTGACAGAAATTGGGATAACCGGAGGGGATGGCTATGATGTGAGGATCACATGTGTTCATCAAGTGCTAATGCTTTGCTCCGGTACTTTATTAAAAAGGAGTACCTTAATTACCAGTAGTTCCCTTGAGGCCCCGCTGCAACAGGCTGGTAGGACAAAAGATGTCGTGCAAGTTTCTCCTTGTGAGCACGTACGACTATATACGGAACACATGCCTATGATTGTTTGTACTAGGATGCTTTATCATTATTTATCTGCAATGCCCATGTCTCATTGATTTCATGAATTATCTTATCCATGCAACGCCCGTAATCCATCCCTATGCCTACAGTATTTGTTCCTACTGTTTACTATCGCTACTATTACCGCTACTATTCTACTACTGTTGTTACTGTTTCACTACTATCACCACTATAAAACTGTTACTACTGATAAACCACTGCGAGCAAGACTGTTTCCAGGTGCAGCTGAATTGACAACTCATCTGTTAAGGCTTACATATATTCTTTGGCTCCCCTTGTGTTAAATCAATAAATTTGGGCTTTACTTCCCTCGAAGACTGTTGCGATCCCCTATACTTGTGGGTCATCAAGGGGCCAGGAGGCAACCACACCAGGTGGTGGCGTGGGTGCCCCTGGCCTTGCCACCCTGTGGTGTGGGGCCCCTGGGTGCCCTCTGATACGTCCATTTTGCATCACTATTCTATATCATAATTTACTGTTATTCATTGATATATTTCATATTTAGAGATAATACTTATGTTATTTCCTCCATTTTTGCATGTTCGATGATTATTGGAGAATTCACTATCGGAGTCAAGATTCTGATGGAAAAAGGACCATCAAGATACAATATTTCGGAAGACCAGCACTTCCAGAAAAATATCCAGAAATTCTTATTTCGCCGGAGGATGGAAGTAGCCAGAAGGAGAGGCAGAAGTGAGCCACCAGGGGCCCACACCACTTGGTGGCGCGGGCTAGCCCTAGGCCATGCCACCTGGTGGTGTGGTCGCCCTGGCCCACCTCTGCCATCGCCCCCTCATGTATATCGTCTCCCCGAAAACCTAAGACTAGAGGAAGAATCGCAGATAGACTCCACCACCACTTCGGGGCGGAAAACACACAGAGAGAGAAAGCTCTCTGGCAGGCAGAAATCTGTCGGGGAAATTCCTTCTTGGAGGGGGAAATCGTCGCCATCGTCATTGTCATCGAGCTGGCCTTCATCGGGATCATCATTATCATCATCACCATCATCACCAGCACCTTCATCATCTTCATCACCACGCCATCCCGCTGTAACATCTTGGGGTTAATCTTGTCCAGTTCATAGGGGAAACTTTCCCGGTGTTGATTACTCTTGTAGTTGATGCTATTGAGTGAACCCGTTGGATTAAAGTTTATGTTCAGATTGTTATTTATCATTATTTCACCTCTGATCATGATCCATATGATGTCTTGTGAGTAGTTCGTTTAGTTCTTGAGGACTTGGGAGAAGTCAAGATGTTAGTAGCAGAACTATGTTGAGTAATATTTAATGGTTTGATATATATGTGTTGTGGTGCTATTTTACTAGTGGTGTCATGTGAACGTCGACTACATGATACTTCACCTTTATGGGCCTAGTAGAATGCATTGTGTATTTGGCTACCAATTGTGGGGTTGCCAGAGCGACAGAAACCTAAACCCCCATTAGGAAACCAGTGCACCAGGGAGTGTAGGATCTCAGAGTTTAAGGCTGTGGTTAGATTTATCTTAATTACTTTCTTGTAGTTGCGAATGCTTGCAAGGGTATAATCACAAGTGTGTATTAGTCCAAGTTGGGGTAGTGCATTAGCATAGGTTCACCCCCATAACACTTAGCAAACCAATGAAGATTATTCAGCTATATGAAGCGAACGCGCTTGACAGAAACTCCCGTGTGTCCTCAGGAACGTTTGGTAATCATAAGTAACACAACCGGCTTATCCCTTGCTCTAGAAAGGATTGGGCCACTCGCAGCAATTATTACTATTGTCTTTTATTTACTCGTACTTTCTTTACTTGCATTATCAAATACCCCCTCAAAACCCGTTTGCTAGTATTTACAGTGAATCCTTAATCAAAACTGCTTGTCAACACCTTCTGCTCCTCGTTGGGTTCGACACTCTTATTTATCGAAAGTACTACGATACACCCCCTATACTTGTGGGTCATCACCCTCTGACATCGCCCCTCCGCCTATATAATCTCTCCGACGCGAAAACCCTAAATCAATCGGTGTTTTCCCAGAAAAGTTCCACAGCGCCGCTGCCATTGAAGACCAATTTCGGGGGACAGAAGTCTCTGTTCTGGCACCCTGCCGGGATGGGGAATTGCCTCCGGAGCCATCTCCATCGACGCCACTACCATCTTCATCACCGTTGTTGTCTCCCATGATGAGGAGGGAGTAGTTCTCCCCCGGGGCTGAGGGCTCTACTGGTAGCTATTTGGTTCACCTCTCTCTCCCATGATGTGATCTATATGTGATCATGAGCTGTGTATCTAGTTGAATTGGTAGATGTTGTTCTTCATATATTATGCTACTCCAGTGCTTTATTATTGTAATCTCCGGAGACACCTTGTAGCATGATGTGAAGGTGACAGTGTGCGCATTATGTGTGTCTCTTTGGCTAGTGTCTCTATGAATTGTTGGTGTTTATTGGAACCATCTAGTGCACTCAAGGTGATAGTGTGGGGCAATCTAGTTTGGGGAAATGCAAAATTTGAGGAGTGCTTCGTAGCCCTACACATGATTAGTGTTTGTTATCCATCGGAGAATAGTTTAGAATAGCATAGTGAAGAATGGTATTTATGTGTTTAATTATGTTATCTTTGTTGAGAGTGCCCACTAGTGAAAGTATGATCCCTAGGCCTTGTTTCTAAGCATTGAAACACTGTTTGCATTTAGTTATGTTATATGTTTGCTTGCAGCAATATTTATTTCAGATTGTATTTACTACTTATAATCATCCATATTACTTGTATTTCACTATCTCTTCACCAAACTAGTGCACCTATACATCCGACAAGTGTATTGGGTGTGTTGGGGACACAAGAGACTTCTTGTATCTTAATTGCAGGATTGCTTGAGAGGGATACCTTTGACCTCTTCCTCCCTGAGTTTGATAAACCTTGGGTGATCCACTTAAGGGAAAATTACTGCTGTTCTACAAACCTCTGCACTTGGAGGCCCAACACTGTCTACCAGAATAGAAGTGTTCATAGACATCAAGCTCTTTTCTGGCGCCGTTGCCGGGAAGGTAAGGTAAAAGGTACTCACATCCATCTTCTAGTACTGTTGCTTGTGTGTGGGTGCTCGAAGTTATTTCCTTTAGATTCTGCAATTATATCTTTTTGTTTCTTGTTTTTATTTTCACTAGTTAGGCTTAATGGAAAACAAAGAGCTTTATAGTATTTTTCCTGAGTTAGGACATGAAGTGTTTGAAGAGAAAATTGAAAAACCTATGGAAATTTATTTGCATGCTAATAGTAATGTTGTTAGTATGAATTCTTTGAGCACCGTTATTACTAATGCAATAGAAAAGTCTAAGCTTGGGGAAGCTGGTTTTGATAAGCATGATATTTTTAGTTCCCCAGCTTTAGAGGAGAAAATTCGCTCTGATGATACTTTATCTCCCATATGTGATAATTCTAATGATGCTTGTGGTCCTCATACTGGAAGTATCTTTTTTAAAATACCTATGAAAATTGTTGAACGTGCTATGAATAACTGCTACTTTGCAGATGGAACTGTCCATCCTGGTGATCATTTACTCTTTATACATGAATTATGTGAGTTTTTCAAGTGTGCAGGTATTTCAACAAGCCAGGTTAAGAGGAAGCTATTATCTTTATCACAAAAGGGCAGAGCTGCGGAATGGTATAAGATGTTGAAGAATGGCCGACCTGTTGGCTGGGAGGAAATTGTACCTCTCTTTTATTTTAAATTCTATCCTTCTAGTGAGATTCATAAAGATAGGAATTATATTTATAATTTTCATCCTCATGATGGAGAAAGCATTGCCCAAGCGTGGGGAAGATTGAAGTCACTAATGCTCAAATGTCCCATTCATGATCTCCCCTGTAATATTGTTATTAATAATTTTTATGCAAGGCTTTCAGGACATTACAAGGACTATCTAGATGCCTGTTTAGAGGGATCTTTCACAAGTAAGGAGGTTGAAGCCAAGTGGAATCTGCTTGAAACAATTCAACAAAATACCAAAGATTGGGATTGTGACAAAGGTAAAGAATCAGGTATAAACTATGAGTATGATTGCATTAAGTCTTTCGCTGAAACTGCTGATTTTCAAGAGCTTAGTGCTAAATATGGTCTTGATCCTCAAATTATGGTTGATTGCTATAGAGCCTTTGCTTCTCATATTAATGTTCCTAAAGAAAATTGGGACGTGTATCATGAACCTTTTAAAGTCACTTGCATGGAAAGTGAAATTGTTATTGATGATTGCAATAAACATGCTCAAACTTCTGAAAGTACTTCTTATAAGCATGTTAATTTTGTGGAGCACTTAGACCTTGTGAAAAGAATCAAATCAAGGAAGATAATTGTATCCACCACAGGAATGAAAAAACTAGAATGTGGGACAGGGCTCTAAATGAGCTCGATGAAAAGGTGAAAGGACGAGATGTCACCTAGAGGGGGGGTGAATAGGCGTTTTAAAAACTATTACGGATTTGGCTTGTAAGAATGCGGAATTAAACTAATGCTTATTTTACAAGCACAAAACCTAAATAAGCTAGGCTCAACTAAGTGCACCAACAACAACTAGAGCTAAGCAAGATAGCACAAGATATAATTCACAAGTGATAAACAAGATATAAGTACTTCAAGCACGATGGCTATCACAAGGAAATAAACTCGGGTATAGAGATAACCGAGGCACGCGGAGACGAAGATGTATCCCGATGTTCACTTACATAAAGTAAGCTAATCACCGTTGGAGAGATGCGGGCAACCACGAAGGCCCCCGAATGCCACGAAGGCTCACCTTCTTCTCCGAGTCCCCCACGAAGCTAGGGACCCCTTCTTATGGTTAGCTTTTCCTCCACTCCGGAGATGGCAAGCTCCACAACCACTTCACAACTCCCACGAAGGGGAAGCCCGGGCCTCTTCACAATCTTCCACAAAGAGGTCACCGAGGCACCAACCGCCAAGCCAACTAGGAGGTCACCCTCCAAGAGTAACAAGCTCACGGTCTCACACTCGAACAAATCGTAATGGAGAGCTCAACACTATGCAAGGATGCAAAGCAAGAACACAAGAGGAAGTGCTCAAATCCTTCTCTCTCAAATCCCACCAAGGCAACAAATGCTATGGAGGAGTTAGAGAGGAAGAACAAGGGTGGAGGTCAACCAATGACTCCAAGATCTAGATTCAAAGGATTCCCCTCACTTAGAGGAGGAATGATTTGGTGGAGATTGTAGATCCAGATATCCTCTCTCAAATCCCTCAAAAAGATGCAAGAATCATTGGAGGAAAGAGGGAGGAGGAAAGCTCAAGAGGGTCAACAATGGAGGTGTATTTCGTGCTCAAGAACCATAGAACATTTGGGGAAGAAGACCCCTTTTATAGTCCTCAAGGAAAACTAGCCGTTTGGGGCGAAACTGGAATTCCCAGTTGAATTCTCGGTTTGACCGGAAATTCAACCGGAAATTTCCGGTGGAACCGAAAATCAAATCGGAGATTTCCGGTTCAAACCGAGCCTGGGACCGAGACCAAACCGAGCCAGCCCAAAAACACGTCTGGGCCTGGCTGAGCTAGTCCGGTCCAAAGTCCGGTTGAAACCGAAGATTTCCGGTTGGATTTCCGGTGGGATTTCTGGTCAAACCGGAAACTAAACCGAAAATATAAGAAAACAGTTCTGCAACTTTTTCGGTTGAATTTCCGGTCCAAACCGATCTCGGAACTGGCAGAAAAAATCCTCACGAAAAATGCGATAACTTTTACATCCGGACTCGGATTTTAGCAAACTTGGGCTTTTTGAAAAGCTAAGAAAAAATATCTATCCAATGGAGACCATAAAACCCAAGAAGTAGTAAGAGATAAAATACCAAATAAGAAGAGGTAAAAACCTCTTTTAAGAAAGAACCGGTAAAACCTCCAAACTCAAAAACGCGATAAAAGATGCATACGGATTCCGTTTTCGATGAACTTGGACTTGTTGGAAAGCTAGCAACAAGCACAAGAACCTCACATAGAGAAACACCAAGAAGCAACAAACTAGGAAGATGCAAAGTATGCAAAGGATTGAGCTTCCTAAGACGATGTGATCAAGTTACCCAACCGAAGGCCCCTCTTGATAGTGCGGCTATCTATCCTATAACCCGTTCTCTCAACAAACACCTTGAGACTGGTAAAAGGAAAACCTAGCAAGGACAAACCTTTGCCTTGCGCACCCCGCTTCATCTTGATGATGATGCTTCATGCTTCCGTCAAGCCGGAATGCTTCACTTGATCATTGTTGCTTCGTGAAGACTTCCAATATGCTCCCCCATACACCACTATGGGATACCTTCACTAAGGCATGTCTTCACAATTCTATTATCACCAAATGGATGACAAGCTTCAAGCATATGATCTTCTCGAGATGCTTATCTTGAAACTTGCACTTCACAACCTTGATGACAACCACCACTTGATGTCATCCTTTCATGGGATATATGAAATCTCACTAGTGATGCATATCCATGACACAATACCTAACCCACATAGATAACACAAACACACATATATAATGAGTTAGTTCACAAAGCATAATTGACAAACCATACCATACCACAAGATTGATTGGTCCCATGTGGCACATTCCTTATGCTTCATGTGTTGACCAAACTAGAATCCAATCTTTGATCTTTGCCTTGGTCAACCTTGAATCTTCTCATGCTCTATCACAATATCTTGAGCCACATAAAGAATTCTTCATTTGATTGCATGCTCTAGGTATTAGTCAATCATATCTCAACTCATGAGACCATCATGACCTCAACATAGAGCCATATCTTGAATTCTTCTCATGTAACCAAACTCTCAAGATCTTGAGACTCCTTGGCTTAACACATAAGCTAGAGCATGGATTACTTGAATTCTACACAAGAACTACAACTCTATTTCTTCTTCTTGATCATATTGGATTCATCTCTTCTATTCAATGATCTTGATGCCAATACTTAAGATATATCATTATCTTCATGGCATCCAAGCTTTGAATCCAACACATAGACTTCAAGCAATTCCTATGAACAATTCCTTCACAAAAAGCTCAATGAAAATATTAGTCCATAGGGATTGTCATTAATTACCAAAAACACACTTGGGGGCAATTTACCCTTACAATCTCCCCCATTTTGGTAATTGATGACAATCTCAATAAGAGGGTTTATATAATGAATGATAGAAACTAATATGCAACTTATCCGAGAATAAATTGCATACAAGAGGTTGTATTTGATATGGTCAAGTAACACAAAGCTACTACCGCATATCAAAATCAATTGTACTCACGTAAACTACAACAAATATGGTTGATGTGAGTGCAACCAAAATATATAGAGCAAACTCCCCCACAATATATGCACGTGTGATGAACTTGAATTTCATTGCATACATTGTCAAGATAAACCTTTGATGGAGTTTACACTATATATTCAACCATGCAAAACATCTAACAAAGAAGAGATGCATGAAAGGTAAAACACTTAAGCACAAACCAAACTTAAGTATAAAAACCATTTTCCTTAAACCCTCTAAACTTCTCCTCCATTGGCAATGATTGCCAAAATGGATGAAGGAATTTAGAAGGCCAATATAGTATGAGTTCCTCCCCAAGATGTGCATTTCTCATAAAAATGAGTGAAATCATATGCACTTATCAAATTAACAATATTTGGAGGAAGTCAAACCATATTGAGGATCAAAGATTGCAAAAAGATGACATAGTGAAGGAAGCTTCAACGAATGAAGCAAGCAAGCAATCAAGAGACCCAAAGAACCAATTGGACACAAGAAGAAGTGATGATAAGAGCTACTAGGTGCTTTAAATGAAATAAGGAAGCTCCCCAAGGTTCATGCATAAATTTGAATTTTTGTTGCATTTGAATACAATATGCACAAACATGGAATCCTCACTCCCTCTATATCATTTAAAACAAAACATGAGCACGAAAGAATACAAAAGGATCAATACGCTTATCAAAGTGAACTTTAGTCCAAAAAGATTCACGAGATATGAGTGCGAGAAGAAGCAATAAAGAATAAACAAGCACTCATAAATCAAGTTCTTACCAAGACCATCAAGAACAAAATGGATAAGAAAGATGGTCGGCAAAGAACGAGGATATCAAGGGAAGAAATTAACACTCTTATGCATATATATTTCTAAGTGGACAAAAAGTCATGATGAACAATCCACAAAGGAACATGTATACACAATAGGTTAGTTGAAATTAAGGAAGACATGATATCCAAGAGAGAGTCATAGAATATACCAAATAGCTTTGCTAGAAAGCATATATAGCTCAAGGCCCCATTTTCCATTATGGTATATTAATAAACTCCCCACGCAAAATCATCAAAGCCATCACAACTAGCAATAAGGGATCAAAAGATAGTCGGGATGCTTTGAAAGGCAACAAGCATAATAAAGAAGGGTACAACTTGCAACATTATCTATATCGCACATGAGAGAGCGTTGATGAATTAATATGCAATAAATTGCTAAAAAGGCATATTTGGGATTGGTGAATCATAAACATGATTTTATATACTTCCCATCATATGCAATCATCTCAACTTGCTCGCATATGAAATAAAGATATTTCTTTATAAGACCTTTGCAAGAACCGCAACATTTGCAAATAAATATTATCATGCCAAGAACCAACCTACATGACTTGGGATGCTAGAAAAGTATGCATGAATGTTATACTTGTTACCGAGATAGCAATGGTGTGATGTAGTAGATAAGAGTTCACCGGTCATCCTAGCTTGGCTCCAATAATCATATGGTGATAACACCTTCCTTATAAATGAGACAAGCATCCATTGCATCTCCAATGTACCTAAGACACATTCAAGTACATCTTGGTCCCCAAACTTATTGGGTCCAAAGTGGTTAGACTAACCAAAATACATATGATAGACTCCATATAAATATGTGCATAGTTAGAGATGAAATTTGAATTTCATCCACATCTTAGCCATTTAGGATTTGATGGAGTATAACATATATATTGGATCAAAGAAAGCAACTAAGATACAAAATTAAGCATAAAGAGAATATGCATGCACCTAGCTTTCAAGAACCAAAGAAGATATAATTTAGACAAAAGCACCAAGAGTACAAGGAGGTATAAAAGGTGTGGTAAAACACATTTGTTGTCCAAATAGTATCAAGGGAACAAATCAACAAATGATTTATTCATAAAATTCAACAGATGAACCTAACAACTTATTGAGCATGAAAGAATAAATAAATAAAAGCATGCTCAAAGATTTATCTCATTCAAGAAAATAAATCATAGAAGAAGGAATGAGATAACTAACTCCCAAAAGAGCAAGGTTCCAACAAATAAACCAAACCCTCTACACTCTTCACAATGGCACAAGTACCAAAAGAAAAAAACGGTTTGTCTTACATCAACACACACTTGTTGGGGATCAAGAGATGAGACAAAGTCAAGCAAAAAGATCCTCAAGAAGGCAATAAGACAATGGGAGTCAAGAAAAATTTTCTTGGCAAGAAATATGGGCAATAAGAGGCAAATTCCAAGGTGAAGATGATCTAGAGGAATTACCACGCATATATATGAATACCAATTGTCAAAGACAAGATGTTCATATTGGAATTATTTTCCGGTGGTGTATTGCAAAGATATTCAAGATCAACTTCACAATAAAAAGCATATGGTTAAATATTCAAATTAAGCACCATGCACAAAAAAGGATTCTTGGTAGCTCCAAAAATAGTCAAACAATCATGCAAAGCAATGATTAGAGTAACTAGAAGCAAACGGCTTCCTACTTATGATATATATATATATATATATATTTGAGTGAAACCGCACCAAGAATTCTTACTCAAACCAAGACAAAAGAAATGAGCTATAAAAACTTTTAAGAGAGAGCGGAGCTTGTTTGAGCTAACATGCCACCTAGGAACAAGATAATTAACAATATCAACACTAAGTGGCAATACCTCAAAAGTTCACATTTCCTAGTATTGTGATATGCACAAGGCATATTACTCCCCCATAATGTGATATTCAATTCTTTACTACAAGAGGCAAATAAAATCCAACTAGAGATAATTAATGGAGATATAGAATTTGAAGTTCTCATGAGCATGGCATACCACATAGTGACTAGGTAATCTTGCAATATCAATACTAAGTGGTATTACTCATGTGCACACATTTATAGGATTGTGAGGTGCCAATGGCAAATCACTCCCCCAAAATGGTATGTTCCATTAATCACTCGATAAGAGCCAAATAAGATACCAACAAGATGCATTAGAGGCTCAAAGCAAACACACAAGTATATGATGTGCCAAACAACCAACACCTACTTGAATACACAAGTTAAGAAGGTATAAGGAACAACATATACAAACACATACTTGGTACAAAACCAAAACATGCAAAGGGGCAAGTAACTTACAATGTAAAGAGGTTAAGTACAAGTTACCGCAAAGAGGCACATTGGATATAAGATGATAGTGTCAATGACTTGGCTTGATGAAATAAAATTAATGAAGATCCCTTAATTCTTCATGAGGTAGCCAAGTCTCCAATGCCCTCCACTAACACCTATTGATCAATTTTTAGCTTGTTGGTCCCCAACCAAGTTGGGTCCAAAGAGGTTAGTAACAATAGGCTTGGCAACCCAAATGGTTCTTTTCTTGACACCACTTTGAGTTCCAACAAACTTGGCAAACACATTGCCATCCTTATCTTTCCTAAGAGAATAATCAACATCAACAATGATAGGATTAGATAAGGTACCGCTTAAGCATGAAGAAGCAAAGTGCCCCTTCTCACGGCAAATATAGCAACAAGTGCTTCCCTTTCTCTTCTTCATTGATTTCTTGATTTGGGAAGCTTCATGTTGTTTCTTGTTGGGAAGTGGCCTATCTTCAACTTGAGGTCGTGCTTGAGCTTGACCTTGTGGCCACTTCCCTTGTTGCTTATCACTCAAGTGCTTCTTCTTCAATGGGCAAGATCTCACATGATGCCCTTCAATCTTGCACTTGAAGCAAACAATCTTGGCCAAATTCTTGACTTGGTGTTGGCCCTTCTTCTTCTTGTTGCTCTGGGACTTATTCTTGTTATTGGAGTTGAATCCAAGTCCACACTTGTCATTAGGGGATTTTTGCACACTCAAAATATTATCGAGTGTGGATTTCCCTTCATGACGCTTCTCCAAGTCTTTCTCCAAACTAGTGACTTGGGCCTTGAGCTCTTTGATTTCCTCTACAAGGTTAGTAGTAACACAAGAACTAGAGGAAGTAGAAGCTTCACTGTTAGAGCAACAATACATAGCAAGTAATTCATCACAAGATGTAGAAATATTTTGCCTAGACAAATTACTATAACTAGCACATGGTAATATAGCATTTTGGTTTAAAGTAGTGCTAATATCCAAATGAGGCTCACAAGATGTTTCCTTAGTGATACTTGCCTCATGAGCTAACTTTAGCCCATTATAAGAGATTAGGAGATCCCCATGAGAGCCCGAGAGCTTTTCATGGCTTTCCTCCAATTTCTTATAATTGCTTGTTAGCAACTCAAGTTGAGCCCTTAGCTCAACATTATCCTTTAATATAGATGCTTCACAAGAAGTAGAGTTAGTAGCACAAGCATCATTAATAGATTTAGCATTAGCAAGCTCACAAGATTTAATAGATTGAGATAGGGAAGAATTAGTATGCTTCTCTTCGAATAGCTCTTGCTTGAGGAGATTGAATCTCCATTTCCCCTCATTAACAAGGGAGTTCAATTCCTTAATGGTCTCCTTGTGTTCAAACAAGGTTTCCATTAAGTGTTCGACTTTAGCACAAGCATCATTATTACCACGAAGAGAGGCATACACAATTCCCATCTCATGCAAGAAAGCTTCAACATCATCATCATCATCATCACTCTCAACATAAGGAGATGTGTCGGGATTCAAAGTAGGAGTTACCTTTGAACCTCTTGCCATAAGGCACATGTGAACTTGCATATATGATGATGGAACATCAATAAAAGCACATTCTTCATTTTCAAATGTAGGACAAGCTCTTGCGAGATGTCCATACTCGTGGCATTCATAGCATTGCCTTCTCTTGATAGAAATCTTCTTGGTTCTTCTATTGATTTCTTCTTTAATTATGTGACCCAATTTTTCTTTAATTTCCTCTACATGCTTAGTCATACAACAACTAGAGGAAATAGAGTCATTTTGATCATGGTCACAACTAGAGACAAGCATATCATCACAACATTTAATCAAGCAAATTTTAGGAGATATGTAAGGACCTTTAACACAAGAATGAGTAAAGAATTTCTTGCAAGAAGTGTTTAGATCCAAACTCTCTACACCAATAGGATTTATAGAAATATAATCATTGGTGCAAAGAACAAGACTACCATCATCATATATGATTTCTTCACTCACCATATCATTACCTTGTGACAAGTCACATGTTGGTGAGGTAGAAGAAATTGACCAATCATCACGACCGGATGTGGAAGCAACTTGGAGCTCTTCATGATGTGAAGGTGAAGAGAGCTCCTTGGGTTCACTTTCAACCTCAAGTGAAATGGACCCACCAAATGACTCTTCTAGCTTGGTCCATATCTCATGAGACGTCTTGCACTTTGAACCCATCAAGCAAACATAAACTATGGAGCTCACAGACAATAAAATTTCATTAGATACTTGAGCTTCCAGATGTAAATTTTTCTCATCCTCAATAGATAGATTTTGAAGATCCATCGGAGGAGAAAAATGTACATCTAGAAATCGCTCTATATTTGGACACAAAGTCCGAAGATTACAAAGCATGCGATTTCTCCATAAGTTATAATTTGTGCCATCAAAAATAATTGTGTCATTGTGCACTAAATAACTAGCCGACATCTTTACTCTCAAGGCGGTGAAGCCTAAACAAGGAGAGACCTTGCTCTGATACCAATTGAAAGGACGAGATGTCGCCTAGAGGGGGGGGGGTGAATAGGCGTTTTAAAAACTATTACGGATTTGGCTTGTAAGAATGCGGAATTAAACTAACGTTTATTTTACAAGCACAAAACCTAAATAAGCTAGGCTCAACTAAGTGCACCAACAACAACTAGAGCTAAGCAAGATAGCACAAGATATAATTCACAAGTGATAAACAAGATATAAGTACTTCAAGCACCATGGCTATCACAAGGAAATAAACTCGGGTATAGAGATAACCGAGGCACGCGGAGACGAAGATGTATCCCGATGTTCACTTACATAAAGTAAGCTAATCACCGTTGGAGAGATGCGGGCAACCACGAAGGCCCCCGAACGCCACGAAGGCTCACCTTCTTCTCTGAGTCCCCCACAAAGCTAGGGACCCCATCTTATGGTTAGCTTTTCCTCCACTCCGGAGATGGCAAGCTCCACAACCACTTCACAACTCCCACGAAGGGGAAGCCCGGGCCTCTTCACAATCTTCCACGAAGAGGTCACCGAGGCACCAACCGCCAAGCCAACTAGGAGGTCACCCTCCAAGAGTAACAAGCTCACGGTCTCTCACTCGAACAAATCGTAATGGATAGCTCAACTCTATGCAAGGATGCAAAGCAAGAACACAAGAGGAAGTGTTCAAATCCTTCTCTCTCAAATCCCACCAAGGCAACAAATGCTATGGAGGAGTTAGAGAGGAAGAACAAGGGTGGAGGTCAACCAATGACTCCAAGATCTAGATTCAAAGGATTCCCCTCACTTAGAGGAGGAATGATTTGGTGGAGATTGCAGATCAAGATCTCCTCTCTTAAATCCCTCAAAAAGATGCAAGAATCATTGGAGGGAAGAGGGAGGAGGAAAGCTCAAGAGGGTCAACAATGGAGGTGTATTTCGTGCTCAAGAACCATAGAATATTTGGGGAAGAAGACCCCTTTTATAGTCCTCAAGGAAAACTAGCCGTTTGGGGCGAAACTGGAATTCCCGGTTGAATTCTCGGTTTGACCAGAAATTCAACCGGAAATTCCCGGTGGGAATTCCGGTGGAACTGAAAATCAAACCGTTGATTTCCGGTTCGAACCGAGCCTGGGACCGAGAACAAACCGAGCCAGTCCAAAAACACGTCTGGGACTGGCTGAGCTAGTCCGGTCCAAAGTCCGGTTGAAACCGAAGATTTCTGGTTGGATTTCCGGTGGGATTTCCGGTCAAACCGAAAACTAAACCGAAAATATAAGAAAATAGTTCTGCAACTTTTTCGGTTGATTTTCGGTTGAATTTCTGGTCCAAACCGAGCTCGGAACCGGCAGAAAAAATCCTCACAAAAAATGCGATAACTTTTACATCCGGACTCGGATTTTAGAAAACTTGGGCTTTTTGAAAAGCTAAGAAAAAATATCTATCCAATGGAGACCATAAAACCCAAGAAGTAGTAAGAGATAAAATACCAAATAAGAAGAGGTAAAAACCTCTTTTAAGAAAGAACCGGTAAAACCTCCAAACTCGAAAACGCGATAAATGATGCATATGGATTCTGTTTTCGATGAACTTGAACTTGTTGGAAAGCTAGCAACAAGCACAAGAACCTCACATGGTGAAACACCAAGAAGCAACAAACTAGGAAGATGCAAAGTATGCAAAGAATTGAGCTCCCTAAGACGATGTGATCAAGTTACCCAACCGAAGGCCCCTCTTGATAGTGCGGCTATCTATCCTATAACCCGGTCTCTCAACAAACACCTTGAGACCGGTAAAAGGAAAACCTAGCAAGGACAAACCTTTGCCTTGCGCACCCCGCTTGATCTTGATGATGATGCTTCATGCTTCCGTCAAGCCAGACTGCTTCACTTGATCATTGTTGCTTCGTGAAGACTTCCAATATGCTCCCCCATTCACCACTATGGGATACCTTCACTAAGGCATGTCTTCACAATTCCATTATCACCAAATGGATGACAAGCTTCAAGCATATGATCTTCTCGAGATGCTTATCTTGAAACTTGCACTTCACGACCTTGATGACAACCACCACTTGATGTCATCCTTTCATGGGATATATGAAATCTCACTAGTGATGCATATCCATGACACAATACCTAACCCACATAGACAACACAAACACACATATATAATGGGTTAGTTCACAAAGCATAATTTACATACCATACCATACCACAAGATCGATTGGTCCCATGTGGCACATTCCTTATGCTTCATGTGTTGACCAAACTAGAATCCAATCTTTGATCTTTGCCTTGGTCAACCTTGAATCTTCTCATGCTCTATCACAATATCTTGAGCCACATAAAGAATTCTTCATTTGATTGCATGCTCTAGGTATTAGTCAATCATATCTCAACTCATGAGACCATCATGACCTCAACATAGAGCCATATCTTGAATTCTTCTCATGTAACCAAACTCTCAAGATCTTGAGACTCCTTGGCTTAACACATAAGCTAGAGCATGGATTACTGGAGTTCTACACAAGAACTACAACTCTATTTTTTCTTCTTGATCATATTGGATTCATCTCTTCTATTCAATGATCTTGATGCCAATACTTAAGATATATCATTATCTTCATGGCATCCAAGCTTTGAATCCAACACATAGACTTCAAGCAATTCCTATGAACAATTCCTTCACAAAAAGCTCAATGAAAATATAGACTTAAGGGATTGTCATTAATTACCAAAAACACACTTGGGGGCAATTTACCCTTACAAAAGGTTTGTGCCCTCTATCCTTTTATTTGTGAACTTTGCTATAAAGTGGGTCATTTCAATTTTCAATGCTTAGGATATGATAATAGCCTTTCTAATCCAATGAGTACTGCAAGTTTTATTGTGATGGCATGATCACTTCCAATCAGCATGATGAGCTTACTTTATTTTTGGGGTGTGAAGAGTTATCAAGAAAAACTTCTTTGGTAGATATGAGTGCTTTTAATATAAATAGCGTCCTGCATGTTTGTCATCTTTATTGTGTTGATGATTGCCATGCAAATACTTACATACAAAATGTTATAAAAGATGATGATTTACCAAAATATGACAGGACTAATATGTGTTTTGTTCTTATTAATGAAAAGGAGGAATCCTCCAAAGTGTAGAGAAGCATCTAGCCGGATTTCAACCGCCGCCTACGAAATGTCGGTAAGAACCTTCAATCCCCTTCTTGTACATTTGGTCTCCCTTCATGATGTTTGTAGGCGCATGCTAGATGACATGCATAGCGGATCTGCTAGGTTTAGGGTTCAATGTCAGTACTGTAGTGCCAGGGTTTGTTCCCCTTTCGTCGTGCCGATGATCTGCGCAGCTGCTAGGGTTAGGGTTCGATCTGTTAGATGGCGATGATGCCGATGATGAACAGCCTTTGTTAGATCTGTTTCGATAGCATATCATGGCGATGATGAACACCATTTGTGCGCAGACCATAGTGAGGTAGCAAGCATTTAACATGTGCTCTGCTCACCAAAGTATGGTGTGCTTGGCCACATGTTAAATGTTTGATTATCTCAGTAATCTGACCAGACGTTTGCCACAATTCGTTCTATTCAACCTTGTGTGTAGAACAAAAATCAGTCCTTGTTCAACACACATGGTTGAATAGCATCAATTGTGGCATCTACCACGCATACACTGTTTGAGGCAAGCTGTTTTGATGTGCTTTTTTGCTCAGTCATATCTGTGATTAGCCAATGATTCAAATAGGCCTGGATATTAGTGTCTGGATGATCTTTCTGGAACTTATGCACTGCACATTTCATCTATAATGAGCACTGATACGTCTCAAACGTATCTATAATTTTTGATGCTCCATGCTTGTTTTACACCATTTGCTTCATGTTTTGTTTACACTTTGTGGCATTTTTATGCGATTTTCGAAACTAACCTACTAACGAGATGCTACAGTGCCAGTTCCCTATTTTCTGCTGTTTTGTGTTTCCGAAAAGCTACACAGGAAAGATTCTCAGAATTGGACGAAACGAAGACCCAAACTCCTATTTTTCCCGGACAAAGGACGAGGACCGAAAGAGAGCCGGAGGGGGGCCAGAGGGCAGCCTCACCATGAGGGGGCGCGGCCCAACCCCTAGCCGCGCCCACCTGTGGTGAGACCACCCTGGTCCACTCCTGACGACACCCCTTCGCCTATAAAGAGCCTCCCGACGGAAAACCCTAAAATAGTCGGTGTTTTTCCATAAAAAGTTCCGCAGCGCCGCCGCCGTTGAAGACAAATTTTGGGGGACAGAAGTCTTTATTCTAGCACCCTGTCGGGATGGGGAAGTGCCCCCGGAGCCATCCCCATCGGTCTCCATCGCCGTCTCCGCCGTCTCCATCGACCTCACCGCCATCTCCATCGTCGTTGCTGTCTCCTATGATGAGGAGGGAGTAGTTCTTCCCCGGGGCTGAGGGCTCTACCAGTAGCTAAGTGGTTCACCTCTCTCTCCCATGATGTGATCTTTATGTGATTGTGAGCTTTGTATCTAGTTGAATTGGTAGATGCTATTATTCAGATATTATGCTACTCCCATGCTTTATTATTGTAATCTCCGGAGATACCTTGTATCATGGTGTGACGGTGACAGTGTGCGCATCATGCGTGTCTTTTTGGTTAATGTCTCTATGAATTGTTGGTGTTTGTTGGAACCATCTAGTGCATTCATGGTGATAGTGTGGGACAATCTAGTTTGGGAAAATACGTACTTTAAGGAGTGCTTCGTAGCCCTACGCATGATTAGTGTTTGTTTTCCATTGGAGAATTGTTTAGAGTGGCATATTGATGTTAGTATCTATTGGTTCAATTATGTTATATTTGTTGAGAGTGTGTCCACTAGTGAAAGTATGAAACCTAGGCCTTGTTTCCAAGCATTGCACACCGTTTCCTTTCAGTTTTGTTACATGTTTGCTCGCAGCGATATTTATTTCAGATTACATTTACTACTTATAATCATCACTACTACTTGTATTTCACTATCTCTTTGTCGAACTAGTACACCTATACATCTGACAAGTGTATTGGGTGTGTTGGGGACACAAGAGACTTTCTGTATCGTAATTGCAGGGTTGTTTGAGAGGGATAGCTTTGACCTCCTCCTCCCTGAGTTCGATAAACCTTGGGTGATCCACATAAGGGAAACTTGCTGCTGTTCTACGAACCTCTGCACTTGGAGGCCCAACACTGTCTACAGGAATAGAAGCGTGCGTAGACATCAAGCTCTTTTCTGGCGCCGTTGCCGGGGAGGTAAGGTAAAAGGTACTCACATCCTCTTGTGTGAGTGCTCGAAGATATTTCCTTTAGATTCTGCAATTATATCTTTTTGTTTCTTGCTTTTATTTTCACTAGTTAGGCTTAATGAAAATAAAGAGTTTTATAGTGTCTTTCGTGAGTTTAGATTTGAAGTGCTTGAAAAACCTTTGGAGCCTATTTCGCATAGCAACGTTATTTGTATGAATTCTTTGAATACCGTTATTGCTAATGCTATAGAAAGGTCTAAGCTTGGGGAAGCTGGTTCTGGTAAGCATGATATTTTTAGTTCCCCAGCTTTAGTGGAGAAAATTCGCTCTGATGATATTTTATCTCCCATATGTGATGAGTCTCATGATGTTTGTGATCCTCGTTCTTTTAAAATACCTATGAAAATTGTTGAACGTGTTATGAATAACTGCTATTCAGGAGATAGAACTGTCCATCCGGGTGATCATTTACTCTTTATACATGAATTATGCGAGTTGTTCAAGTGTGCAGGTATTTCATCAAGCCAGGTTAAGAGGAAGCTGTTCTCTTTTTCACTGAAGGGCAGAGCTGCGGAGTGGTATAGGTTGCTAAAGGATGGTCCATCTATTGGCTGGGAGGAAATTGTATCTCTCTTTTATTCTAAATTCTATCCTTCCCATGAGGTTCATAAAGATAGGAATTATATTTATAATTTTCATCCTCTTGATGGAGAAAGCATTGCCCAAGCGTGGGGAAGATTGAAGTCACTAATGCTCAAATGTCCTATTCATGAGCTTCCCCATAATATTGTTATTAATAATTTTTATGCAAGTCTTTTAGGATATTACAAGGATCATCTAGATGCATGCTTTGATGGGTCTTTCACGAGCAAGGATGTTGACGTCAAGTGGGATCTGCTTGAAACAATTCAAAACAATATTGAAGGTTGGGATAGCGACAAAGGTAAAGGATCAGGTATAAATTATGAGTATGGTTGCATTAAGTCTTTCGCTGAAACTTCTGATTTTCAAGAGCTTAGTGCTAAATATGGTCTTGATCCTCAAATTATGATTAATTGCCTTAGAGCCTTTGCTTCCCATATTAATGTTCCTAAGGGAAATGGGGACGTGTATCATGAACCTTTTAAAGACACTTGCATAGAAAGTGGTATTGTTATTGACGATTGCAATAAACATGCTCAAACTTCTGAAAGTACTACTTCTTATAAGCATGTTAATTTTTGTGGAGTACTTAGACCTTGTGAACAGAGTTACGACAAATAAGATTATTGTATCCACCACAGGAATTAAGAAACCCGAATGTGGGATAAGGCTCTAGATGAGCTTGGTAAAAAGGTTTGTGAGCTTTATCCTTTTATTTGTGAACTTTGCCATGACAAGGGTCATTTTAATTTTCAATGCTTAGGCCATAATAGTGACTTGTCTAATCGAATGAGTACCACAAGTTTGTATTGTGATGACAAGATCACTCTCAATCAGCATGATGAGCTTACTTTGTTTTTGGGGTGTGAAGAGTTATCTAGAAAAACTTCTTTGGTAGATATGAGCATTTTTTAAAATATTAGCATCCTGCAGGGTTGTCGTCTTTATTATGTTAAAGATTGTCGCACAAATACTTACTTACAAAATGTTATAAAACCTGATGTTTTGCCAAGCTATGACAGGACTAATATATGTTTCCATCTTATTAATAGAGAGGAGGAATCCTCCAAAGTTTCTTCTGTTGTTTCTGTCAGTAAATCAGATTATGTGGAGAAGATGCCTTTCAAGCCTCTCCCTCCTAAAGAAGAGAGTAAGAAGACGAAGAAGAAGAGGAGTAAAAGGCGAGAGGAAACGGTATCTTCCCCTAAGCATGTTGCTACTATTACAAATTATGATGATTCTGAACTTGATGATGTGTTTATGCCTGTTACTTATGTTAGTAATCATGATTGGGAAAAGCACTCTATTTTCGATATTGAAAATCTTTTTGGCACCAATTCTAAAAATTATGAGGTTAAAAATTGATGTACCATTAGTGATATCCATGTTCCTTCCTATGATGATATGTTTGATGAATATGCTTTGGAAGATAGCTATTCTATTGCTTATGATGATTACAATGATGAGTATAATATTTTCAGTTCACGTACTATTGAGGAGGAAACAAGGTATGATTACAATATGCCTCCTATTTTTGATGATTGTGGTGATGATAATAATTTTGTTGAATTTGCTCCTACTACAATTGTTCATGTGGGGAGTATTAATCCTTTTGTGCATGTGGCTCATCATAAAGATGTTTTATGTGGTAGTTATATTGTTAATTCTATTCATGATGCTACTGAAAGTTACTATGAGAGAGGGAAACATGGTTTGATGGATCTCAACAATATTAAGTTTCCCCTTTTTATGTTGCAAATCTTGAAGTTGCACTTGTTTTATCTATCCATGTTTGTTACTATGTGCTTAGTTGATCTATTCTCTTACAAGATTCCTATGCATAGGAAGTGGTTTAGATTTAAATGTGTTTCATATTTGCTTTTTGATGTTCTCTCTTACTTCAAGTTCTTATATGGCGCCTTTGCCTTAAGCTCTTTTATGGCGCCTACATGAGCATCTTTTCAAATCACTGCGCCTAGCTCAAAGGCGTTAAACAAAAGCACTCTTGGGAGATAACCCACTGTTTTTTTAGTACTTTTTCTTTTATTTTAGTCTTGGAAGTTATTACTACTGTAATAACTGCTCCTTATCATTTTTATTTTGTTGTTGTGCCAAGAAGAACCTCTAATTTGGGGGAGGTAAGATTTGGGGAAGTTGCTATCCTAAAACAGATTTCTGCGCTGTACCGTAAAAATTTGTGAAAATTCTCAGAATATCTTTTTGATCTGAAATTTCTTGAGTATATGCCCTAGGTTATATCCAAACTTTCAGTAGTTTTGCACTTTTCGATTTGAGCAACAGAAGGTCCTCGAAAAAATCGACCTTTGATTTCTGCCACTATTTGTGTTTGCCTCTCGATCGCTTTCTTTTTGAGTTCTTTTGATCACGGAACTTTTGAGGAAGTTGCTACAGTAGTATATGCTTTATATGTGGTGATTTTGAGTTTGAAACTGAACCAAAAAGGGTTGATTTACTATTATATTTATGCTAACGTTGCCAATAGAATTGTGTGAAGTTTTGTATGAGGGAAGTTTTCAAGTGTAGGGATTGGAGAATGATGAGATGAGATGAAGTATGGACAAAAGCTCAAGCTTGGGGATTCCCATGTCACCTGATACGTCTCCAATGTATCCATAATTTTTGATGCTCCATGCTTATTTTTACACCATTTGCTTAGTGTTTCGTTACACTTCGTGGCATTTTTATGCATTTTTCAGAACTAACCTATTAACGAGATGCCACAGTGTCAGTTCCCTGTTTTTTGCTGTTTTTGTGTTTCAGAAAAGTTACATAGGAAATATTCTCGGAATTGGACGAAACCAAAGCCAGAAGTCCAGATATTTCACGGAGCTTCCAGAACACCGAAGAGGAGCCGGAGGAGAGCCACTAGTGGGCCACACCACTAGGGGGCGCGGCCTGGGGCTGGCCTGCACCCCCCCCTATGGAGTGCCCTACCAGGACCACTTCTGACGACGCCCCTTTGCCTATAAAGACCCCCCGACGGGAAAAACCTAAATACCCGATCACTTTTCCAGAACACATCGCGATCCGCCACCGCCGTCGACCCGAAGATCGGGAGGGTCCAGAAGCTCTTCCCGGCACCCTGCCTGAGAGGGGAATTGCCACCGGAGGTCTTCTTCATCGCCATGCTTGCCTCCGGAGCGATGAGTGAGTAGTCTACCTTGGACGATGGGTCCATAGCAGTAGCTAGATGGTTGTCTTCTCCACCATGTGCCTCATGTTTAGATCTCGTGAGCTGCCTTACATGATCGAGATCACCGTTATGTAATTCTACTTGTTGTGTTTGTTGGGATCCGATGAATATTGGTGTTATGATTGAGTTGATGTACTAAATTTTATCTTATGTTATCTCTATGTTGTTTATGATCTTGCATGCTCTCCGTTGTTAGTAGCTATCTTGGCCGAGTAGTTGCTAGTTACTCCAAGAGGGGGTATTTATGCTCGATAGTGGGTTCATGCCTCTATTTAATCTGGGGGAGTGACTGACAAGGGTATAGCTAATAGAGCATGCTAGTTGAGTACCTGATACGTCTCAAACGTATCTATAATTTTTGATGCTCCATGCTTGTTTTTACACCATTTGCCTATTGTTTCGTTACACTTAGTGGTACTTTTATACATTTTCCGGAACTAACCTATTAACGAAGTGCCATAGTGCCAGTTTCCTGTTTTCTGCTGTTTTTGTGTTTCAGAAGTGATACACAGGAAATATTCTCGGACTTGGACAAAACAAGTTCCTGAAGTCATATTTTACGGGGAAGCTCCCAAACATCCGAAGACCTGACGGAGGGGGGCCATGTGGCCCCCACACACAGGGGCGGCGCGGCCACCCCCCTGGCCGCGCCGGGCCCACGTGAGGGGCCGTGGTCCCTCCTCTGACATCGTTCTTTCGCCTATATATACCCCCTGACGAGAAAAACCTAAGGGCCCGATCAGTTTTCCAGAATACATCGTGATCCGTCACCGCCGTCGACCCAAAGATCGGGAGGGTCCAGAAGCTCTTCCCGGCACCCTGCCGGAGAGGGGAATCGCCACCGGAGGTCTTCTTCATCGCCATGCTTGCCTCCGGAGCGATGAGTGAGTAGTCTACCTTGGACTATGGGTCCATAGCAGTAGCTAGATGGTTGTCTTCTCCACCATGTGCTTCATGTTTAGATCTCATGAGCTGCCATACATGATTGAGATCACCGTTATGTAATTCTATGATGTTGGTTTGTTGGGATCCGATGAATATTGGTGTTTATGATTAAGTTGCTGTACTGAATTATATCTTTTGTTATCTCTATGTTGTTTATGATCTTGCATGCTCTCCGTTGTTAGTAGCTATCTTGGCCGAGTAGTTGCTAGTGACTCCAAGAGGGGGTATTTATGCTCGATAGTGGGTTCATGTCTCTATTTCACCTGGGGGAGTGATAGAAACCTCTAAGGTGGTAGATGTGCTGTTGCTACTAGGGAGAAAATAACATTCATATGCTCAAGGGCATATGCTTTGTTTACATTACACACTTTGCTTAATGCAATTATCTGTTGTTCGCAACTTAATACTTTTGGGGTGTTCGGATTGATATCCGCGAGGGTGGATTATTAGTCATAGATGCAGTTGGATGGCGGTCTATGTATTTTGTTGTAATGCCCAGAGTAAATCTCATAGTGATCTTCTTGACATATCACGTTATCTTTATTCTATCAATTGCCCAACTGTAATTTGTTTACCCAGCATGTTATTTATCTATGGAGAGACACCACTAGTGAACTGTGGACCCCGGTCCTATTTTAATCATATTGCAATCACCTGTTTACTTTTCCCGCACTGTTTACTTTACTCACATATTACTACTGTTTTCCACTCGATACACTCATAACCTTTGTTTCAAGCAAACCGGTGAGATTGACAACCTCATCGCAAGTTGGGAATAAAGTATTTGTTTGTGTGTGTGCAGGTTCCGCGTTGCTGCTGGCCGAAGACGAGTCAACAAGTATCGTTAACGGCGCCCTTGTTGAAGTGTTACTAAGCCAGTCCGCATCACCTTCAGTCGTCACCGTCTCTCTTCTTCAAGATCGACATTAAACCTTGGTTTCTTAACTGAGGGAAAACTAGCCGCTGCACTCATCATACCTTCCTCTTGGGGTTCCCAACGGGCTGGTCATTCACCACGCACAAGGACTGTCTGTTGCCACATTCACCTGAAGCATCAGCTACTTTTCTGGCACCGTTGCCGGGGAAGAGAGAAGACTTCTGCGAGGGGAGTTCTTCGTACACACATTCTTTACTTTGTTATTTGTTTTGCTATACTTTATTTTATTTTACCTGCATTGCTTTTTATATAAAAAATCCAAAAAAATTAGAATCCTTGGTAGTTGTTTTTACTTTACTTTAGTTTATCATGCTGTTCCCTAAGTTCGTTCTGGAGGACCTCTCAGTAGGTAGTGGTTCGATTATTTGCAAAAGTAACATTGAGGAGTTCTTTAATCACATTAGTATGCATGAGGAAGTTCAGGAAAAGTCTGGGGTTGAGCTTGCTCCTAGTATTGAAGTTGCTTCTGCTCATTTAGTTCGCATGTTAGAAGCTAGGTTTGCTAGTCTTAATTCTTTTATGCAATACATGTTCCTTAAGCTTCATGAAATTGAGGATCCCGAAAAGAAAGCTTTCATCTTAGAAACCTTACGCACGGAATTTAGAGATGTTGCAATTGAGGCTAGGAAGGTTTTTAAGAAGTTTAATAAGCTTGGCTCGCCTGTTAAGGTTGTTGGTACGCCTGATGATTTTAAAACACCAATACCTTATGAACTTATAGGAATTCATGATGCTTGGGAAAAGAATTCTAGTTGGATTTGCCCTGAAAATATTTTCGATGAAAGTAGTGTGCCAAAGCGTGATCGTAAAGGAGTTCCAAAAACTCAGTTGAACACATTTTCCTTCATTGTTGAAAAGATCGCTGCTGTTGATCTTAATGCTTCATCACTTGATAATACTTGATTCGCAATTTTCTGCGCCTAGCTCAAAGGCGTTAAAGAAAAGCACTCTTGGGAGATAACCCATTGTTTACTTTTCAGTAATTTTTCTTTTATTTGAGTCTTGGAAGTCATTACTACTGTAATGACCGCTCCTTATCTTGTTTATTTCGTTTTTGTACCAAGAGAAGCCTCTAATTTGAGTGAGGTAAAGATTTGGGGTTATTGCTGTCCTGAAACTGTTTTCGGTGCTGCACCGTAAAAATTCGTAAAAATTCTCTGTTTATCTTTTGGACCTGCGATTTCTTGTGCATATGCCCCAGGTTATATCCAAACTTTTCTTAGTTGAACACTTTTTGATTTGAGCAACGGAAAATCCCTAAAAAATTCGTCCATTATCAGCTGTCCAGTTTTGACAGATTTCTGCCAATATTTGTTTTTGCCACTTTATCGCTTTCTTTTGAGTTCTTTTTGATCATGGAACTCTTGTGGAAGTTGCTACAGTAGTATATACTTTATATGTGGTGGTTTTGGGTTGAAACCTGAATCTAAAAGAGGTTGAATATATTTTATGCTTACACTAATGTTGCTAATAGAATTGTGTTTAGTTTTGTATGAAGGAAGTTTTCAAGTGTAGGGATTGGAGAATGATGAGATGAGTTGAAGAATGGAAAAAAGCTCAAGCTTGGGGATGCCCATGCATCACCCCAATAAATATACAAGAAGTACAAGCGTCAAAGCTTGGGGATGCCCCCGAGGCACCCCTTCTGCATCGGCAAAAATCAGGTCACCTTTCAAAACACTATATTTTTATTGCTTCATGCACTATGTGTTTTTCTTGGAGCGTCAGTTGTTTTAGTTTTCTTAGTTTGTTTAGTTTGTTTGTTTGCTGCAATAAATGGTTGGACCCCAACAAATTTCCTTTGGAGGAGATGTACTCGCTTTCATTTGCAAAGAATGCTCTAGTTTTCACTCTTATTAAAAATCGAGCGTTCTACTTTTTCTGCTACTGCTTTTGGTTTTCGTTTTCGCCTTGATATGCGTTCAGATCTTGTCATATCTTTTTATCAAGGTGTATTTTTGCCTCTGATCTTCATTGGTTTTTATCAAAAGAGGTGTCTTTAAAAATTTCAAATGGTGTTGGAAAAGAGAAAAAGCTTTGTGCAAAATAGTGGTACAAGAAGGAACTTGTGTAGACTGCGGCTTAGGCTTTTTCATGTCATGCTTGATGTTTTTTTGATAGTATGCTTAGTGGTTTTGCTGTAGCATGACTTGTCTCAAATAACTGAGATTGCTTAATGAGCCTTTGAAAAAAATCATGCGTTGTTTTTATTGTATGGAAGCATTATTTTGGTTTTCTCCTTGATGCTTTATTTGGGTTGACTTGGCGCATGCTCACACATGTTAGACTCTTCCAAAGTCGCCATTAGCCTTCATAATCATTTAGTTTTTGACTTTTGATGCCATCGTATGCTTCTTTTAATGTCACTTTGTCGCTTTGCATGATTATGGCCATTATTGCTCTCTTAGTTGGTCGCTCCCAGTCTTTTGCTAGCCCTCGCCTTGTACTGAGTATGAGCTCTACTCGTGCATCCAACTCCTAAAAGCCAAGTTTTCCAAAGTGTCCACCATACATACCTACTAGCAATTTGCTATTCCAAGTAAATTTGACTTGCTTTTATTTTCTCTTCAAAGTAAACTCTTACCAGTGTTATTCGAAACTCGGTTAGTAAAGCTCTCACGAACCGGAAGGCACACTTTACTTTTTCCTGTTCTTAAAATTTTGACATTGTGGTCTTTTATGTTGAGTTGTTATGCTTGCAAGTTGTAAGTTGGATTCTAGCCCAGCCATGCTGTCATGGGGCAAGCTTTCAACATTGCACTTCTTTTTGAGTTGATATCGTGATCTTTTGTTTATGGATGCCCGCTGTGTGAAATGAATTGGGAATCTTGTGAGGATCATGGAGTTTTTATATGTGTTAGGGAAACGCCGGGCCGCCAATCTAAGCCATGCATAATTCATGGTGGAAATTTGTAGCATACCCATGGTGAACATTCGACGACGCATCTCACAATAAAAAGCTAAACAATATAGCAAATAAAAGAGATGTCGAGGTGTTCATTGTCTGCTTGTCCTGTCATTTTGGTGTGGGCTTGTTCCATGTCATTGGGCACGGAGGTACCCCATTGGCGGTTCTCAATGATATGCATATACTTACAATGACAAGAGCCTTGCTTAGGACTCTAAGTAAATTAGCATGGTTTGGGTACTCGTATTCACGGGACACGAGGTTTTCAACTTATGATTTGTCAAGCATATGCACCATAATTGTTCTCGCATTAACTTTAACCATTCAAGATGCTTATGATGGGGGCAATGAGAGCTCAAAGCCGGTAAGTACCATAATTTTTGAAGGTTATAAAACTTGCAATCACTGCTTCCCTCTGCGAAGGGCCTTTCTTTTACTTTTATGTTGAGTCACCACCTTCTTTCTTTATGCACCATTAAGAGAGCATAGTTGTCATTCTTAGTGTGATATGCATTGTCCCAAGGTTCATTGATTAACTCATATTGTTGGTTTCACTTGTTCTTAAATTATTTGTATCTAGTCGCCCTCTTAAACTTTGAGGTGTCCTATGCATTTATGTTTTGCTCTCTTTGAAGGACAAGCTGAAAACCATTTGTATGTTTTTCCTTATGATTTGAACACACGTTTGACTTTCATTGTTTCATTATCATGATCTTTTGTTTGTGTTCATTTGCATGTTTACAACATGGTTGCTAAGTTCTTATTGTCATGATTATATCTTTCATGCCCATGTTTTAAGTTCTATTGATCCCAGCTCACCAATGCTTACATATATGATCAAGATTGTGTAGGTGCATGTCACCTCAAAAATTATTCTTTGTTATCACTTACCTACTCGAGGACGAGCAGGAGTTAAGCTTGGGGATGCTTGATACGTCTCAAACGTATCTATAATTTTTGATGCTCCATGCTTGTTTTTACACCATTTGCCTATTGTTTCGTTACACTTAGTGGTACTTTTATACATTTTCCGGAACTAACCTATTAACGAAGTGCCACAGTGCCAGTTTCCTGTTTTCTGCTGTTTTTGTGTTTCAGAAGTGATACACAGGAAATATTCTCAGAATTGGACGAAACAAGTTCCTGAAGTCATATTTTACGGGGAAGCTCCCAAACATCCGAAGACCTGACGGAGGGGGGCCACGTGGCCCCCACACACAGGGGCGGCGCGGCCACCCCCCTGGCCGCGCCGGGCCCACGTGAGGGGCCGTGGTCCCTCCTCTGACATCGTTCTTTCGCCTATATATACCCCCTGACGAGAAAAACCTAAGGGCCCGATCAGTTTTCCAGAATACATCGCGATCCGCCGCCGCCGTCGACCCGAAGATCGGGAGGGTCCAGAAGCTCTTCCCGGCACCCTGCCGGAGAGGGGAATCGCCACCGGAGGTCTTCTTCATCGCCATGCTTGCCTCCGGAGCGATGAGTGAGTAGTCTACCTTGGACTATGGGTCCATAGCAGTAGCTAGATGGTTGTCTTCTCCACCATGTGCTTCATGTTTAGATCTCATGAGCTGCCATACATGATTGAGATCACCGTTATGTAATTCTATGATGTTGGTTTGTTGGGATCCGATGAATATTGGTGTTTATGATTAAGTTGCTATACTGAATTATATCTTTTGTTATCTCTATGTTGTTTATGATCTTGCATGCTCTCCGTTGTTAGTAGCTATCTTGGCCGAGTAGTTGCTAGTGACTCCAAGAGGGGGTATTTATGCTCGATAGTGGGTTCATGTCTCTATTTCACCTGGGGGAGTGACAGAAACCTCTAAGGTGGTAGATGTGCTGTTGCCACTAGGGAGAAAACAACATTCATATGCTCAAGGGCATATGCTTTGTTTACATTACACACTTTGCTTAATGCAATTATCTGTTGTTCGCAACTTAATACTTTTGGGGTGTTCGGATTGATATCCCCGAGGGTGGATTATTAGTCATAGATGCAGTTGGATGGCGGTCTATGTATTTTGTTGTAATGCCCAGAGTAAATCTCATAGTGATCTTCTTGACATATCACGTTATCTTTATTCTATCAATTGCCCAACTGTAATTTGTTTACCCAGCATGTTATTTATCTATGGAGAGACACCACTAGTGAACTGTGGACCCCGGTCCTATTTTAATCATATTGCAATCACCTGTTTACTTTTCCCGCACTGTTTACTTTACTCACATATTACTACTGTTTTCCACTCGATACACTCATAACCTTTGTTTCAAGCAAACCGGTGAGATTGACAACCTCATCGCAAGTTGGGAACAAAGTATTTGTTTGTGTGTGTGCAGGTTCCGCGTTGCTGCTGGCCGAAGACGAGTCAACAAGTATCGTTAACGGCGCCCTTGTTGAAGTGTTACTAAGCCAGTCCGCATCACCTTCAGTCATCACCGTCTCTCTTCTTCAAGATCGACATTAAACCTTGGTTTCTTAACTGAGGGAAAACTAGCCGCTGCACTCATCATACCTTCCTCTTGGGGTTCCCAACGGGCTGGTCATTCACCACGCACAAGGACTGTCTGTTGCCACATTCACCTGAAGCATCAGTACCCCTGAGGCCCGTTAAGGTAGGCCCAATTGTAATAATAGTCGAGATACGAGTTCTTACCGTATGTCGATATTGTAATCTATATCGGACCCTGCCCGATCCTCGAGACCTGGCTACCTATATATAGGGGCCAGGAGGGGACGGTATAGGTTAGATTGAAAGCAAGCAAGGTTGAATGCCCAAGCTTACTTTCGACATACACATGTTTCCGACTAACCTCACCTTCGAGTTCATCCGACGCCCTGTCTCCCCGATCATAAGTCCTTTATTTAGGACATTTGTCGAGTTAACCCCTCGTCAATTGGCGCCGACCATGGGGATCCTGGGCGTTGGAATCATGAATTCAATGGCTTTTTCGCTTTTAGCCAACATCAGTGCAGGAATCGACAAAAGTCAAGAGATGGAGTTGACGATCGGAAGTCTAAGCATCTTAATCGGACCCTCGGGTTCGACCCGCCTCTCGGATTCGACGAAGCCAGATCCGTCGGCGAGTGAGCCCGAGACAGCAGCAATGATGGAATCATCTGAAGGAGGTAAACTCGCCGGTCAGCTTAGGAGAAGCAAAAATCACATAAGGCGACGAAATTTGGGAAAAACTCGACACGGAAGTAAAAGCATTTAAAACACACAGTAGTACAAGGGACTTCGCCGCTGGAAGTAGTGGTATCTCCAAAAAAGTACACCAGTTATGCGTCATTATCATTGAAGCAGAAGAAGAAAACAATAACGACGGAAATGAAGGGGTCGACAGGCAAGTCGACAAGATAAGGGAGCACAACAAAAAGGAGAAGGAGAAAATTCACATCTCAGCCGGAGAGTGGAGGATCATCATGTCAGCTATCAATCATGGCACAGAAGTACCCGAAGGCTCAAGAAGAGAAGTTCTAATGGGATATCAGTACGCATTACACCAGCACAAGAAGAAACTGAGAGAGGAAAGAGACATGTTTGTGAGAAGTCGAGATAATAATAATATGTCAAGGGAAGAGTATTGGGATGATTATAGTGATGATTCAGAATACAACAGGGAAAGGCGCGGAGACCCAAAACACAACAGAGGGATAACGGCACAGAGTAGAGAGGAAAGGTAGTCAAGAAGTATGACTCCACAGCTAGAGGAGGAGGAAGAAGACTTTGTACATGAAACATCGGAAGCAGCGCTGATAGCAGCACATGCATATCTACTAACCACGCGGCCAGAACCCGGAGATCCACGGGAAGAAATGCACCAGGCCGCAATACGAAGCCTCGGGATAGTGGAGGACAAAATCATGGGAAAAGGTCTAGAGGCAAAGTGGGCAAGCTACAAGGAAAGGCGAAAGGAGGAGTTCAAGCACAAAATCACACGAAACGAGTCTAGCGAATCATCAGAAGAAGAGAGGCGACAAAAGAGGAAGGAGGACGCAAGAAATATAATAGCGCAGGCTTGAGTAAATAAATCGCGTCACGCCTGGAGGGAAGAAAATTATGAGGACGACAAAAAAGAGATGGGCGCATTGTGCTTTACCCGCAGGGTTCACAAAACACGGGTACCCAAAGGATTCAAGTTATCGCACGACCAGCAAAAATATGATGGGTCGCAAGAACCTACTCTATGGTTATCGGATTACCTGCAGGCAGTACAGATATTAGGGGGAACAAAAGCGACAGCAATGCAAAGTTTGCAATTACACCTCACCGGCGCAGCACGGTCCTGGTTGAATACCCTGCCCAATGAATCCATCGGAAGCTGGGGAGAACTCAAAAGCCAATTCGTAAGAGATTTCCGCTCGACATATAAGCGCCCAGCGTCACTGGAGGAAGTCAAAGCGTGCGTGCAAAGGAAAGGCGAAACTCTACGTTCTTATATACAACGATGGAGTGTAATCAAAAACTCAGCAGAGGACGTCTCTGACGAAAGAGCAATAGACGCTTTTTCGGCTGGGCTTCGTCGCTCAGACCTCGTGGAAGAGATAGGAAGAACAAGGCCAACAACAGTAGCCGAGTTAATGGAAGAAGCCAACAGATTTGCTGACGAAGAGGATGCATATAACAACAAAAGAGGACGTTCACCAGAAATCGACAAAACAAGTAGACAGAGGAGAAGACACCGCAGCAGGGATAACCAAGGAAGGCGAAATCAGGTAGCCACGGGGTATGAAGCAAAGGAAGAGACAGGTTATGAAAATAGGAAGTTTCAAGCAAAAGGAGTAGAAAAACCAAGATACTCCGGCCCTTCGGCTGAAGACATGCTATATGGGCCTTGTCGAATCCACTACGCATATCTTGATGGAAAGAGAGTCTCAAACCACCAGATGAAGGATTGTAGAACTTTCCTGAGGTTACAAAGCACCATGGGTTCAAGCCAAGGGGGATGGCAAGGAGAAAAATACACAAGTCAAGGATATCAAGTACAAAGGCTATCGAGGCACCTAGAGTCGAAAGTTTACATATCGGCAATGATTCAACCGGTGCCCAAATCAAAGAAAGAGCGAAAGAACATATCCAGGCAAGTAAACCTAGCAATATCATCGCCACCAGCCACTATGGAGTACTTATGGTGGTCAGATCACCCAATTAAGTTCAGCAGAGCAGACCACCAAGGAAAGTTCCCAGGCCGGGCCACTCGCCAATGGTGTTAAAAGCGCATATAGGAGGGTACGACATCGGGAGAGTATTCATGGATGCAGGAAGTGGCATAAACCTAATATATGCTAGAACTCTGAAGGCAATGTGTATCTCGTTGTCAAGCCTGAAGCCAACAGATTGTTCTTTCCATGGAATAGTACCAGGAGCCGCAAATTACCCTCTGGGGAAAATAGAACTCGACGTCTGCTTCGGCAGTAGCAACAACTATCGCAGGGAGAAGTTGGAATTTGAAGTTATGGACTAGCCCTCACAGTATCACGCAATTCTAGGGCACCCAGCATTTGCAAAGTTCATGGCAGTACCTCACTACGCATATCTAACGCTAAAAATTCTAGGACCCAAAGGAACGATTACAGTACAAGGGAGCTTCGAAGTAGCCAACACTTGCGACAAAGAATTAAATAGAATGGCGCAAACTTTTGGCATGACAGCAGAATATGAGAGACTGAAAGGAGAAACCAATCATAATGTGCTACCCGACGTTGGACGATCCCAGCCAGATCAGGCTTTCGACACAACTCAGGACTCGAAGAAAATCCAGGTCCACCCTACGGACCCAAACAAGACAACATCGATTGCGGTAAACCTGGATCCCGCATAGGAAAGCGCGCTCATCGAGTTCCTCTGTGAGCGCTGGGAAAACTTCGCCTGGTGTCCTTCAGACATGCTAGGGGTTCCCAGGGAACTCATCGAGCATGAATTAAATGTAGATCCTAAAGCAAAGCCAGTCAAGCAACCATTGCGACGATTTGATGAACCCAAAAGGAAGGCGATAGCATCAGAATTGCACAGGCTAGAAAACGACGGATTTATCAGAGAAATAAAAACTTCGAGTTGGGTATCCAATCCAGTCATCGTACCCAAGAAAAACACAGATGTACAAAGAGTGTGTGTCGATTACACATCTCTCAATAAGTACTGTCCAAAGGATCCCTTCCCTCTACCCCGCATTGATCAGATAATTGATTCAACAGCGGGATGTGCAAGGCTTTGCTTTCTGGATGCATATTTTGGTTACAACCAGATCAAGTTGAAGAAAGAAGACGAAGAAAAGATAGCTTTCATTACGCCATATGGGGTGTTTTGCTATCAAGTGATGCCTTTTGGCCTAAAAAATGCACGAGCAACTTATCAACGGATGATGCAAAACTGCCTTGGGAGCCAAATAGGACGCAACATCCAAGTCTATATTGCCGATGTAGTCATTACCACAAGAAAGGAGGAATCCCTAATCAGCGACTTGGCAGAAACCTTCGACAACCTGAGCAGGTACAAGCTTAAGCTTAACCCGACAAAGTGTTCCTTTGGCGTATCGGCAGCACAACTTTTAGGGTTCCTGGTGTCAGCACGAGGAATAGAGGCGAACCCAGAGAAGATCCAAGCAATTTTAACAATGGGGAATCCCATGAAACTACACGACGTACAGAAACTCGCAGGACGCGTCACGGCACTAAGTCATTTTGTTGCTCGATTGGAAGAGAAAGCACTCCCTTTCTATGCACTTATGAAGAAATCAGATGATAAATTTGAGTGGACAGAAGAAGCAGATGTAGCTTTTGTGCAGTTGAAAAAAGTGCTTTCTATGCCACCAGTGCTGGTCGCACCAAAAGAAGAAGAGCCACTACTACTCTACATCGCCGCAACCCACCAGGTGGTGAGTATAGTATTAGTAGTCAAAAGAAGTGAAGAGGGAAAAGCCCACGGTGTCCAGAGACCAGTATATTTCATCAGTGAAGTACTTTCTCTGACAAAGCAAAGGTATCCGCACTACCAAAAACTCGAATATAGTGTCTTCACAACAGCACGAAAATTGTGACAATACTTTGCAGTGCACCCAATCATAGTGGTCAATGAAGCACCATTATCGAACATATTGAACAATCCTTCAGCAACAGGACGTGTCTCTTTATGGGGAATTGAATTATCTCCCATGGACATCACGTATGAAAAAAGAAAGGCGGTCAAGTCGCAAATCTTGCCAGATTTCACAGCAGAGTAGTTGGAGTTACAGAGCATGGGACCGCCGGATTTATCGAGTGTCTGGACAATGTACTTCGACGGTTCTAAAAGAATCCAAGGCGCAGGTGCAGGAGTAGTCTTGATATCACCACACGGCGACAAACTGAAGTACGTTTTAAGGATGAGTTTTCTGTAGGCCTCTAATAATGAAGCAGAATACGAGGCTTTACTGCACGGAATGAAGATGGCCAAGGTATGCGGAGCAACTCACTTAAAAATATTCGGAGATTCAAACCTCGTCGTCCAACAAGTTATGAACAGATGCGACACAATCAATGACAACATGATGGCCTACAAGAACTTATATCACTATCTCAAAGGAACATTTGATGGGTGCGAAGTCTCGCATGCCAGCAGAAACAGCAACGAAGAAGCCGACACTCTGGCAAATATCGGGTCACAGTGCCTGCCCGTGCCATGTGGAGTCTTCTGGGAAGAAATAGTGGAAAGGTCGATAAAAAGCGCCAAAAGTTCGACTACTGCAGTAGGCTCGGGGGCTGATGCGAAAAATGACGAGAGTACACCAGAACCCGAGGAAGTCATGATGATAGAAGAAGCCTGGATGCAGCCATATCTCGCATACATAATAAATAAGAAGTTACCAGAAGATGCAGTGGAAGCCAAAAGAATAACTCGACGATCGAAAGCATTTGTCGTGTTGCAGGGAAAATTATATAAAAAGAGCATAACTGGCGTTTTGCAGCGTTGCATAACACCTCAAGAAGGACAAGTAATATTAAAAGATATACACGCTGGAGTATGTGTCCATCATGCTAGCAGCAGGGCAATCACGGCGAAAGCGTTTCGAGTAGGATTCTATTGGCTAACAGCCATCAAAGACGCGAAAGATATAGTTCGAAAGTGTGAAGCATGTCAAAGATTCGCGTCTCGACCACACGCGCCAGCAGCAGAGTTACAGCCAATACCATTGTCCTGGCCCTTTGCACAATGGGGCCTCGATATGGTAGGGAAGTTGCACAAATCCTGGCCAGGAGGACATGTCTACATGTTAGTGGCAGTCGACAAATTTACCAAGTGGGTAGAAGCGGCCCCGGTAACAACTCAAGATTCGACAGCAGTAATCAATTTCATTAAGTCAATAGTATTTCGCTTTGGTGTACCATACAGTATCATCATGGACAACGGGACAAACTTCACTTCAAAGGAATTCAAGAATTACTGCGAAGGTTTGGGAATCAAACTCAAGTTTGCATCCGTAGCACATCCGAAGACGAATGGGCAAGTCGAAAAAGCTAATGGCCTAATATGCAACGGGATAAAAAAGAGGCTCTTAGCACCTCTCGAGAAAGCCAAGAGCGCTTGGGTAGACGAACTGCACTCCGTTCATTGGATTCTAAGAACTACGCCTAACGCAGCTACTCAAGAAACGACTTTTTTCCTAGTCCACGGCGCAGAAGCCGTGCTTCCAGTCAAGATTACACATGAATCTCCAAGAGTGACAGCATACGACGAAGTAACCTCAACAGAAGCGTTACAAAATAATGTTGATGCACTGGATGAAGCAAGAGATAAAGCACTGGAAAGAGCCACGCAATATCAACAGAGCCTGCGAAACTACCACAGTAGTCGAGTTCGTCTGTGATCCTTTGTGGTGGGAGATTTAGTCTTACGACTCAAGCAGGACAGCCACGACAAGTTAGAGTCTCCTTGGGTGGGACCTTACATCGTCACAGAAGTAATACCAGTAGGAGCTTATCGACTACAAACGGGAAAAGACGAAAGCAACCCGTGGAATGCGGAGCAGCTACAGCATTTTTACGCATAGAAGAAATCTAGTGGCATCAGTAACTTCGAAGTTGACCCTCTGAACCCAGAACAAGAGGCCACAGGTCGGGTTCCTTGGGTTAACTCAACAAATTGTACAAATATTTTACTTTTCCACTCGGGGGCTTCAACCCTCGGGTCGTACGAAAGAAAGTTCAATACAATATGGAGATCTTTAAAGACATACTACTGATACGTCTCAAACGTATTTATATAGTTTTTGATGCTCCATGCTTGTTTTTACACCATTTGCCTATTGTTTCGTTACACTTAGTGGCATTTTTATACATTTTCTGGAACTAACCTATTAACGAAGTGCCACAGTGCCAGTTTCCTGTTTTCTGCTGTTTTTGTGTTTCAGAAGTGATACACAGGAAATATTCTCGGAATTGGACGAAACAAGTTCCTGAAGTCATATTTCACCGGGGAGCTCCCAAACATCCGAAGACCTGACGGAGGGGGGCCACGTGGCCCCCACACACAGGGGCGGCGCGGCCTGGCCCCTGGCCGCGCCACCCCCTTGTGAGGACGCGTGGCTCCACCTCTGACATCCCCCTTTCGCCTACATATACCCCCTGACGAGAAAAACCTAAGGGCCCGATCAGTTTTCCAGAATACATCGCGATCCGCCGCCGCCGTTGACCCGAAGATCGGGAGGGTCCAGAAGCTCTTCCCGGCACCCTGCCGGAGAGGGGAATCGCCACCGGAGGTCTTCTTCATCGCCATGCTTGCCTCCGGAGCGATGAGTGAGTAGTCTACCTTGGACTATGGGTCCATAGCAGTAGCTAGATGGTTGTCTTCTCCACCATGTGCTTCATGTTTAGATCTCATGAGCTGCCCTACATGATTGAGATCACCGTTATGTAATACTATGATGTTGGTTTGTTGGGATCCGATGAATATTGGTGTTTATGATTAAGTTGCTGTACTGAATTATATCTTTTGTTATCTCTATGTTGTTTATGATCTTGCATGCTCTCCGTTGTTAGTAGCTATCTTGGCCGAGTAGTTGCTAGTGACTCCAAGAGGGGGTATTTATGCTCGATAGTGGGTTCATGTCTCTATTTCACCTGGGGGAGTGACAGAAACCTCTAAGGTGGTAGATGTGCTGTTGCTACTAGGGAGAAAACAACATTCATATGCTCAAGGGCATATGCTTTGTTTACATTACACACTTTGCTTAATGCAATTATCTGTTGTTCGCAACTTAATACTTCTAGGGTGTTCGGATGATATCCCCGGGGGTGGATTATTAGTCATAGATGCAGTTGGATGGCGGTCTATGTATTTTGTTGTAATGCCCAAAGTGAATCTCATAGTGATCTTCTTGACATATCACGTTATCTTTATTCTATCAATTGCCCAACTGTAATTTGTTTACCCAGCATGTTATTTATCTATGGAGAGACACCACTAGTGAACTGTGGACCCCGGTCCTATTTTAATCATATTGCAATCACCTGTTTACTTTTCCCGCATTGTTTACTTTACTCGCATATACTCTACTGTTTTCCACTCGATACACTCATAACCTTTGTTTCAAGCAAACCGGTGAGATTGACAACCTCATCGCAAGTTGGGAACAAAGTATTTGTCTGTGTGTGTGCAGGTTCCACAAACACCTTCAGTCGTCATCGTCTCCCTTCTCCTGTTCGATAAACCTTGGTTTCTTAACTGAGGGAAAACTTGCTGCTGCACTCATCATACCTTCCTCTTGGGGTTCCCAACGGGCTGGTCATTCACCACGCACAAGGACTGTCTGTTGCCACATTCACCGGGAGCATCAGCCTCTTTTCTGGCGCTGTTGCCGGGGAAGGAAGAGAAGACTTCTGCGAGGGGAGTTCTTCGCACACACATTCTTTACTTTGTTATTTGTTATTTGTTTTTGCTTTACTTTATTTTATTTTACCTGCATTGCTTTTTATATCAAAAACCCAAAAAATTTAGAATCCTTGGTAGTTGTTTTTACTTTACTTTAGATTATCATGTCGTTTCCTAAGTTCGTTCTGGAGGACCTCTCAGTAGGTAGTGGTTCAATTATTGGCAAAAGTAACATTGAGGAGTTCTTTAATCACATTAGTATGCATGATGAAGATGAGGAAAAGTCTTGGGTTGAACTTGCTCCTAGTATTGAAGTTGCTTCTATTTATTTAATTGACATATTGGAAACTAGGTTTGCTAGTCTTAATCCTTTTATGCAATATATGTTCCTTAAGCTTCATGAAATTGAGGACCCCGAAAAGAAAGCTTTTATCTTGGAAACTTTGCGTTTAGAATTTAAGGATGTCGTTATTGAAGCTAGGAAGGTTCTTAAACGTTTTAATAAACTCGGTTCACCTATAACGGTTATTGATACACATGATGGGGAGGCCGAGATACCTATACCTTGCAAGCTTTTGGGATTGAATGATGCTTTCGAAAACAATTTTGCCTGGATTTGTCCTGAAAATCTTTTTGATGAGAATAGTGTACCAAAGCATGATCACCAAGGGTCTTCAAAAACTTATGTGGATGAAATACAGTGCCTTATTGACAAGACCTCTTCTGTTGATCTTAATGCTTCATCACTTGATATTACTTGATTCGCAATTTTTCTGCGCCTAGCTCAAAGGCGTTAAAGAAAAGCACTCTTGGGAGATAACCCATTGTTTACTTTTCAGTATTTTTTCTTTTATTTGAGTCTTGGAAGTCATTACTACTGTAATGACCGCTCCTTATCTTGTTTATTTCGTTTTTGTGCCAAGAGAAGCCTCTAATTTGAGCGAGGTAAAGATTTGGGGTTATTGCTGTCCTGAAACTGTTTTCGGTGCTGCACCGTAAAAATTCGTGAAAATTCTCTGTTTATCGTTTGGACCTGCGATTTCTTGTGCATATGCCCCAGGTTATATCCAAACTTTTCTTAGTTGAACACTTTTTGATTTGAGCAACGGAAAATCCCTCAAAAATTCGTCCATTATCAGCTGTCCAGTTTTGACAGATTTCTGCCAATATTTGTTTTTGCCACTTTATCGCTTTCTTTTGAGTTCTTTTTGATCATGGAACTCTTGTGGAAGTTGCTACAGTAGTATATACTTTATATGTGGTAGTTTTGGGTTGAAACCTGAAGCTAAAAGAGGTTGAATATATTTTATGCTTGCACTAATGTTGCTAATAGAATTGTGTTTAGTTTTGTATGAAGGAAGTTTTCAAGTGTAGGGATTGGAGAATGATGAGATGAGTTGAAGAATGGACAAAAGCTCAAGCTTGGGGATGCCCATGCATCACCCCAAGAAATATCCAAGAAGTACAAGCGTCAAAGCTTGGGGATGCCCGCGAGGCACCCCTTCTTCATCGGCAAAAATCAGGTCACCTTTCAAAACACTATATTTTTATTGCTTCATGCACTATGTGTTTTTCTTGGAGCGTCAGTTGTTTTAGTTTTCTTAGGTTGTTTAGTTTGTTTGTTTGCTGCAATAAATGGTTGGACCCCAACAAATTTTCTTTGGAGGAGATGTACTCGTTTTCATTTGCAAAGAATGCTCTAGTTTTCACTCTTATTAATCGAGCATTCTAGTTTTTCTGCTACTGCTTTTGGTTTTCGTTTTCGCCTTGATATGCGTTCAGATCTTGTCATATCTTTTCATCAAGGCGCATTTTTGCCTCTGGTCTTTATTGGTTTTCATCAAAAGAGGTGTCTTTAAAAATTTTAAATGGTGTTGGAAAAGAGAAAAAGCTTTGTGCAAAATAGTGGTACAAGAAGGAGCTTGTGTAGACTGCGGCTTAGGCTTTTTCATGTCATGCTTGATGTCTTTTTGATAGTATGCTTAGTGGTTTTGCTGTAGCATGACTTGTCTCAAATAACTGAGATTGCTTAATGAGCCTTTGAAAAAATCATGCGTTGTTTTTATTGTATGGAAGCATTATTTTGGTTTTCTCCTTGATGCTTTCTTTGGGTTGACTTGGCACATGCTCACACATGTTAGACTCTTCCAAAGTCGCCATTAGCCTTCATGATCATTTAGTTTTTGACTTTTGATGCCAACGTATGCTTCTTTTAATGTCGCTTTGTCGCTTTGCATGATTATGGCCATTATTGCTCTCTTAGTTGGTCGCTCCCAGTCTTTTGCTAGCCCTCGCCTTGGACTGAGTATGAGCTCTACTCGTGCATCCAACTCCTAAAAGCCAAGTTTTCCATTGTGTCCACTATAAATTCCTATGCATGGTATTTGTAAGCCATTCCAAAGTAAAATTTTCGTGTGCTACCTTTCAAAAACCTTCAAAATACTTCTCGTTTTGTGACACTGTTTTCAGCTCATGGGGACGTAGTGGTCAGATTTGCTATCTTCCATATTGTTTATTCCAAAAAGAAAAAAAAGAGAAAAAAAAGAAAAAAGGCACTCCTCCAATGAATGTGAATGTTGGTGGGCACCCGATGGAATCGGTTAGCCATGGTATGTGAAAGGAAAAGGTGGGGAGGAGTGCCAAGTTTTATAAAAAGAGCACGAAGTGCCAATCTCTCTCTCAAAAACTTGCTTTATTTTTGTATGGAAGATAGTAAGAACCCCATTGCCAGTCGTTGACAAAGACAACCACCTCTCAAAATCAAGTTTTATCTCTGTTTTACAAATGAAAAGCTCTAGCACATGTTTAAATCACTGCTTCCCTCTGCGAAGGGCCTTTCTTTTACTTTTATGTTGAGTCACCACCTTCTTTCTTTATGCACCATTAAGAGAGCATAGTTGTCATTCTTAGTGTGATATGCATTGTCCCAAGGTTCATTGATTGACTCATATTGTTGGTTTCACTTGTTCTTAAAGTATTTGTATCTAGTCGCCCTCTTAAACTTTGAGGTGTCCTATGCATTTATGTTTTGCTCTCTTTGAAGGACAAGCTGAAAACCATTTGTATGTTTTTCCTTATGATTTGAACACACGTTTGACTTTCATTGTTTCATTATCATGATCTTTTGTTTGTGTTCATTTGCATGTTTACAACATGGTTGCTAAGTTCTTATTGTCATGATTATATCTTTCATGCCCATGTTTTAAGTTCTATTGATCCCAGCTCATCAATGCTTACATATATGATCAAGATTGTGTAGGTGCATGTCACCTCAAAAATTAGTCTTTGTTATCACTTACCTACTCGAGGACGAGCAGGAGTTAAGCTTGGGGATGCTTGATACGTCTCAAACGTATCTATAATTTTTGATGCTCCATGCTTGTTTTTACACCATTTGCCTATTGTTTCGTTACACTTAGTGGCATTTTTATACATTTTCTGGAACTAACCTATTAACGAAGTGCCACAGTGCCAGTTTCCTGTTTTCTGCTGTTTTTGTGTTTCAGAAGTGATACACAGGAAATATTCTCGGAATTGGACGAAACAAGTTCCTGAAGTCATATTTCACCGGGGAGCTCCCAAACATCCGAAGACCTAACGGAGGGGGGCCACGTGGCCCCCACACACAGGGGCGGCGCGGCCTGGCCCCTGGCCGCGCCACCCCCTTGTGAGGACACGTGGCTCTACCTCTGACAGCCCCCTTTCGCCTACATATACCCCCTGACGAGAAAAACCTAAGGGCCCGATCAGTTTTCCAGAATACATCGCGATCCGCCGCCGCCGTCGACCCGAAGATCGGGAGGGTCCAGAAGCTCTTCCCGGCACCCTGCCGGAGAGGGGAATCGCCACCGGAGGTCTTCTTCATCGCCATGCTTGCCTCCGGAGCGATGAGTGAGTAGTCTACCTTGGACTATGGGTCCATAGCAGTAGCTAGATGGTTGTCTTCTCCACCATGTGCTTCATGTTTAGATCTCATGAGCTGCCCTACATGATTGAGATCACCGTTATGTAATACTATGATGTTGGTTTGTTGGGATCCGATGAATATTGGTGTTTATGATTAAGTTGCTGTACTGAATTATATCTTTTGTTATCTCTATGTTGTTTATGATCTTGCATGCTCTCCGTTGTTAGTAGCTATCTTGGCCGAGTAGTTGCTAGTGACTCCAAGAGGGGGTATTTATGCTCGATAGTGGGTTCATGTCTCTATTTCACCTGGGGGAGTGACAGAAACCTCTAAGGTGGTAGATGTGCTGTTGCTACTAGGGAGAAAACAACATTCATATGCTCAAGGGCATATGCTTTGTTTACATTACACACTTTGCTTAATGCAATTATCTATTGTTCGCAACTTAATACTTCTAGGGTGTTCGGATGATATCCCCGGGGGTGGATTATTAGTCATAGATGTAGTTGGATGGCGGTCTATGTATTTTGTTGTAATGCCCAGAGTGAATCTCATAGTGATCTTCTTGACATATCACGTTATCTTTATTCTATCAATTGCCCAACTGTAATTTGTTTACCCAGCATGTTATTTATCTATGGAGAGACACCACTAGTGAACTGTGGACCCCGGTCCTATTTTAATCATATTGCAATCACCTGTTTACTTTTCCCGCATTGTTTACTTTACTCGCATATACTCTACTGTTTTCCACTCGATACACTCATAACCTTTGTTTCAAGCAAACCGGTGAGATTGACAACCTCATCGCAAGTTGGGAACAAAGTATTTGTCTGTGTGTGTGCAGGTTCCACAAACACCTTCAGTCGTCATCGTCTCCCTTCTCCTGTTCGATAAACCTTGGTTTCTTAACTGAGGGAAAACTTGCTGCTGCACTCATCATACCTTCCTCTTGGGGTTCCCAACGGGCTGGTCATTCACCACGCACAAGGACTGTCTGTTGCCACATTCACCGGGAGCATCAACTACTAGGTTGTGAAACAACCCGATATTTCTTCGAATGATATAATTGGTTCAAAGGAACCCGATAATATATATATAGCATACCTCGGAATGACGATTTGTTCCCATGGTCTATTAAATACAAGCATAAAACCAAATACGATTATTTATTGCAGCTAGCACGACAACAAGGCAACTCGAAAAGGAGATTACATAAGGAGATTCTAGTGGAAGTATACTTTAGCCTCGTACTCCTTCTGGCATTGAGTACCATCGAAGATCTTCACGTCAAACTTCGACGTACCAATATGATAGTCGAAGGACATGAAGAAACCTCGCTGGATGTCGTGATCATCCACAAACTGGGACCAGCTGCCCTTGAAGTATTGTTCGCCAGCACCGTCATACCAGACTTCCACCTCGTAGGGAGTTCCTCCCCCAGAATGTTCACGAAGAATTGCTTCACGCAACTCCCGCCCATCCATGAACTTGGTGAACTTTAGCGGCAGCCGTTGAATTTCACGGCACTGCGCGTCGGCAATACAGAAAAATGAGTATATCCTCAGCTAAGGAGGAGAGGTGTTACCAGGAGGTGCGCTTGGACCTGGGATAGCGCGAGGCACCTTTGGTTTGTTCTTAATCCCGACCGGACGGCCGGGACGCCGCTTCACTGGAACGGACGATGAAGATCCTACGGCATCTGGTGCTGTCTTATTCTTGCTGCCACGAGGGCGGCCGCGACCCCGCGGCGCCGTCGGGGAGCCGAGGTTCAGACGGGACCCATCTGCATTAGCCATGGAGACAAGTTGGCAGAAAAGAAACCCTAGATAAAGAAGAAGATGATGCGGCAGAGGAGGAATCTGTTTAGGGTTTTTACCCTCGCCAAGTGTGCTTTATTTATAAGCACATAGTAACGGGCCGCCGCGAAAACAAGGCCCATAAAATATTTACAAAGGAGTTAAATTCTGCACATAGCAGACGATAATAAAAAGAATATCAAAGAAAGTACGGGAAACCTCGCCTTGGACTCGGAGGCTTATGACTTCAAGGGAAAAAGAGAAGGTAATGAGTGCACTAGGAAGAATTTATATCCTTTGAGCCTATACCCAGGAAAAATTTCTCAGCTATAGCCTCGGGGGCTACTCCCATCGGGAGCGCTGAGCGCGCACCCGGTAGAGAATAGAAAAGCAGCAATAAAGATGAAGAAGTTACGGTTAAAGAGTTACTGGATACGGTACGAGTCGCCAAATATTTCGACAACAATGAAACTTTGACTACGTAGTCGACGAGATATAGAGCGATTACTCCCATTGGGAGCTACTCATGAGAAGTTAATATAAATTCAAAAGATTTTGGATATTACATCAGTCAAATAAAAGACTGCGACATATGATTCTCGAGTTGCGTTATCGCAACGAAACTCGAATGCCATGATTTATCATGAAGGTAAGACCCCGGGATCCGTCCTGTGTGGCCTAGTATACGCACATGGATGCGCTCTGCTGGTATGTATCCGTGTCTATGATGCGAAGAAAATCCAAGTGGACGCACTGGGTACCCTGAGAACTACTGGGATTCATTCTTTGTAAGTCCTAAATGCGGCAAAAGAGTGGGTTTGACCGGTCTCCCGAATTCAAGGCCAAGGGGATTGAATTTGAAGTAGATGGCAAGTATCTGTTCCGGCAGTTAACTGACCTCTTGATCCGTCAGAGTTGTCAGGCTTGTTCATGAAAACCCCTTGCGAGCTATTATCATGAAAATAAGTCAAAAGATCAAGTCGAAGATTTGAAGATATGAAGAAATCAAAGAATTGATCAAGTCGAAGGCTTAAAGATTAGAGATTCAACCCGAATCTGCAATTCTGGTAGAATCTCAGGGCTACTGACAACGGTATAGCTAATAGAGCCCACTAGTTGAGTACCCCTGAGGCCCGTTAAGCTAGGCCCAATTGTAATAATAGTCGAGATACGAGTTCTTACCATATGTCGATATTGTAATCTGTATCGGACCCTGCCCGATCCTCGAGACCTGGCTACCTATATATAGGGGCCAGGAGGGGACGGTGTAGGCTAGATGGAAAGCAAGCAAGGTTGAACGCCCAAGTTTACTTTCGACATACACCTGTTTCCGACTAACCTCACCTTCGAGTTCATCCGACGCCCTGTCTCCCCGATCCTAAGTCCTTTATTTAGGACATTTGTCAAGTTAACCCCTCATCTATGACAGAAACCTCTAAGGTTGTAGATGTGTTGTTGCTACTAGGGGGAAAACAATATTCATATACTCAAGGGCATATGCTTTGTTTACATTACACACTTTGCTTAATGCAATTATCTGTTGTTCGCAACTTAATACTTGTGGAGTTCTCGGATTGATTCACCACAAGTGGATTATTAGTCATAGATGCAGTTGGATGGCGGTCTATGTATCTTGTTGTAATGCCCAGAGTAAATCTCATAGTGATCCTCTCGACATATGCACGTTGTCTTTATTCTATCAATTGCCCAACTATAATTTGTTTACCCAGCATGTGTTATTTTATCTTATGGAGAGACACCACTAGTGAACTGTGGATCCCGGTCCTATTTCCTTTATATTGCTATCACCTGTTTACTTTACTCGCACTGTTTACTTTACTCGCATACTATTATCACTTTCCACTTGATACGCTCATACCCTTTGTTTCAAGCAAACCGGTGAGATTGACAACCTCATCGTAAGTTGGGAACAAAGTATTTGGTTGTGTTGTGTGCAGGTTCGACATTGTCGCTCGCAAAGCAAAGCTTGGACGAGGCACCCTATAAATTGTCTGACGCTGTCGTGAAGCTAGTGGGCATCACCTTCAGTCGTATTGTCGTCCTCCTACTGGATTGATAACCTTGGTTTCATAACTGAGGGAAAACTTGCTGCTATCTTCATCAAACCTTCTCTTGGGGTTTCCAACTGGCCGGTCATTTACTACACACAATCAAGTTTTCTGGCATCATCATCACCACGCCATCAACAAGTTTTCTGGCGCCGTTGCCGGGGAGGAAGAAGACTTCTGCAAGGGGAGTTTTCGCACGCACATCCTTTACTTTGTTTATTGTTTTGCTTTACTTTATTTTTACTTGCATCGTTTTATCAAAAACACACAAAAAAATTAGTATCCTTGATAGTTGTTATTTCTTATTTCTAGTTCATTATGTTGTTCCCTAAGTACGTTTTGGAGGGCCTCTCAGTAGGTAGTGGTTCAATTATTCGAAAAAGTAACATTGAGGAGTTCTTTAATCATATTAGTATGCATAAAGATGTTGAGAAAAAGTCTTTGGCTGAGCTTGCTCCTAGTTATGAAGTTGCTTCTGCTTATTTAATTTACATGTTAGAAGCTAGGTTTGCTAGCCTTAATCCTTTTATGCAATACATGTTTCTTAAGCTTCATGATATTGAGGATCCTGAAAAGAAAGCTTTTATCTTGGAAACTTTGTGCATAGAATTTAGAGATGTTGCCATTGAAGCTAGGAAAGTTCTTAAGCGTTTTAATAAGCTTGGTTCCCCTATAATGGTTGTTAGTACAAACAATGAGGGAACCGAGATACCTATACCTAGCAAACTCTTGGGATTGTATGAAGCTTTTGAAAATAATTTTGATTGGATCTGTCCCAAAAATCTTTTTAGTGATTTGAGTGAACCAAAGCGTGATCACAAGGGGTCTTCAAAAACTTATGTGGATGAAATACAATGCCTTATTGAAAATACTTCTGCAGTTGATCTTAATGATTCACTTGATATTACTTGATTCGCACTTTCAGCGCCTAGCTCAAAGGCGTTAAAGAAAAGCACTCTTGGGAGATAACCCAATGTTTTTACATTCAGTTATTTTTCTTTTATTTGAGTCTTGGAAGTTATTACTACTGTAATAACCGCTCCTTATCCTTTTTATTTCATTTTTGTGCTAAGAGAAGCCTCTAATTTGAGCGAGGTAAGATTTGGGGATGTTGCTGTCCTAAAACAGTTTTCGGTGCTGCACCGTAAAAATTCGTGAAAATTCACTGTATATATTTTTGACCTGTCATTTCTTGTGCATATGCCCCAGGTTATATCCAAACTTTCGTTAGTTGAAAACTTTTTGATTTGAGCAACAGAAAACACTCTAAAAATTCGACCTTTGTCAGCTGTTCTGTTTTGACAGATTTCTGCCAATATTTGTGTTTGCCGCTTTATCGCTTTCTTTTTGAGTTCTTTTGATCACGGAACTTTTGGGGAAGTTGCTACATTAGTATATACTTTATATGTGGTGGTTTTAGGTGGAAACCTGAAGCAAAAAGGGTTGATTCAATGTTATGCTTACACTAATGTTGCTAATAGATTTGTGTTTAGTTTTGTATGAAGGAAGTTTTTAAGTGTAGGGATTGGAGAATTATGAGATGAGTTGAAGAATGGAAAAAAGCTCAAGCTTGGGGATGCCCAGCACCCCAAGAAATATCCAAGAAGTACAAGCGTCAAAGCTTGGGGATGCCCCCGAGGCACCCCTTCTTCATCGGCAAAAATCAGGTCACCTTTCAAAACACTATATTTTTATTGCTTCATGCATTATGCGTTTTTCTTGGAGCGTTAGTTGTTTTAGTTTTCAGTTTAGTTTAGTTTTGTTTGCTGCAATAAATGGTTGGACCCCAACAAATTCCTTTTGGAGAATTTGCCTTGCTTTTCATTTGCCAAGAACACTCTATTTTTCATTCTTATAATTTTAACGAGTGTTCTCTTTTTCTAGAACTGCGTTTAGCTTTCGATTTTCGCCTTGATTTTTGTTTAGATCTTGTTATATCTTTTCATCAAGGCGTATTTTGACCTCTCGTCCATGTTGGTTTTCATCAAAAGAGTTGGTTATAAAAAGTTCGAATGGTGTTGGAAAAGAGAAAAAGCTTTATGCAAAAAAGTGGTTCAAGAAGGAGCTTGTGTAGACTGCGGCCTAGGCTTTTGCATGTCGTGCTTGATGTCTTTTTGATAGTATGCTTAGTGGTTTTGCTGTAGCATGACTTGTCTCAAATGACGGAGATTGCTTAATGAGCCTTTGAAAAAATCATGCGTTGTTTTAATTATTTGGAAGCATTATTTTGGTTTTCTCCTTGATGCTTTATTTGGGTTGATGATGCGTTTGATGGCGCCCAGTTGACGAGGGAGATTATTCTTCTGCGTTCCCCGGCAATGGCGCCAGAAAAGAGGCTGCTGGCGTGTAGCAGACGGTCCTTGTGCGTGGTGAATAACCAGCCCATTGGGAACCCCAAGAGGAAGGTGTGATGAGTATAGCAGCTAGTTTTCCCACAGTTCAGAAACCAAGGTTTATCGTTCTTGGAGAGGAGAGGCAAACGACTGAAGGTGATGCTTGCTAGCTTGCGACAGCTTCGGACAATTTATATATGGCGCCTCGTCCAAGCTTTGCTTGCTAGCTGCAACGCGGAACCTGCACACAAACAACCAAGTACTTTGTTCCCAACTTGCGATGAGGTTGTCAATCTCACCGGTTTGCTTGAAACAAAGGTTATGAGCGTATCGAGTGGAAAACAATAGAGTATGCAAGTAAAGTAAATAGTGCGAGTAAAGTAAACAGGTAATAGCAATATGATGGAAATAGGACCGGGGTCCACAGTTCACTAGTGGTGTCTCTCCATAAGATAAATAACACATGCTGGGTAAACAAATTACAGTTGGGCAATTGACAGAATAAAGATAAACGTGATATGTCAAGAAGATCACTATGAGATTTACTCTGGGCATTACAACAAAATACATAGACCGCCATCCAACTGCATCTATGACTAATAATCCACTTGTGGTGAATCAATCCGAGAACTCCACAAGTATTAAGTTGCGAACAACAGATAATTGCATTAAGCAAAGTGTGTAATGTAAACAAAGCATATGCCCTTGAGCATATGAATGTTGTTTTCTCCCTTGTAGCAACAACACATCTACAACCTTAGAGGTTTATGTCACTCCCCCAGATTAAATAGAGGCATGAACCCACTATCGAGCATAAATACCCCCTCTTGGAGTCACTAGCAACTACTCGGCCAAGATAGCTACTAACAACGGAGAGCATGCAAGATCATAAACAACATAGAGATAACAAAAGATAATATTCAGTACAGCAACTTAATCATAAACACCAATATTCATCGGATCCCAACAAACCAAACATGTAGAATTACATAACGGTGATCTCAATCATGTAGGGCAGCTCATGAGATCTAAACATGAAGCACGTAGTGGAGGAGACAACCATCTAGCTACTGCTATGGACCCATAGTCCAAGGTAGACTACTCACTCATCGCTCCGGAGGCAAGCATGGCGATGAAGAAGACTTCCGGTGGCAATTCCCCTCTCCGGCAGGGTGCCGGGAAGTGCTTCTGGACCCTCCCGATCTTCGGGTCGACGGCGGCGGCGGATCGCGATGTGTTCTGGAAAATTGATCGAGCCCTTAGGTTTTTTCCGTCGGGGGGTCTTTATAGGCGAAGGGGCGATGTCAGAGGAGGGACCAGGTGGCCTCATGCCAGGCTCGCGCGGCCAGGGGCCTGGCCGCGCCGCCCTGGCGTGTGGGCCCCTGGTGGCCCACCTCCTTCTCTCCTTCGGATCTCTGGAAGCTTCCGGGTAAAATAAGACTTCAGGAACTTGTTTTGTCCAATTCCGAGAATATTTCCTGTGTATCACTTCTGAAACACAAAAACAGCAGAAAACAGGGAACTGGCACTGTGGCAACTCGTTAATAGGTTAGTTCCGGAAAATGCATAAAAGTGCCACGAAGTGTAACGAAACAATAGACAAATGGTGTAAAAAAAGCATAGAGCATCAAAAATTATAGATACGTTGGAGACGTATCAAGCATCCCCAAGCTTAACTCCTGCTCGTCCTCGAGTAGGTAAGTGATAACAAAAGAATAATTTTTGAGGTGACATGCACCTACACAATCTTGATCATGTATGTAAGCATTTGTGAGCTGGGATCATAAGAACTTAAAACATGGGCATGAAGATATAATCTTGACAATAAGAACTTAGCAACCATGTTGTAAACATGCAAATGGACACAAACAAAAGATCATGAAAATGAAACAATGAAAGTCAAACGTGTGTTCAAATCATAAGGAAAAACATACAAATGGTTTTCAGCTTGTCCTTCAAAGAGAGCAAAGCATAAATGCATAGGACACCTTCAAGTTTAAGAGGGCGACTAGATACAAATAATTTGAGAACAAGTGAAACCAACAATATGAATCAATCAATGAACTTTGGGACAATGCATATCACACTAAGAATGATAACTATGCTCTCTTAATGGTGCATAAAGAAAGAAGGTGGTGACTCAACATAAAAGTAGAAGAAAGGCCCTTCGCAGAGGGAAGCAGTGATTGCAAGTTTTATAACCTTCAAAAATTATGGTACTTACCGGCTTTGAGCTCTCATTGCCCCCATCATAAGCATCTTGAATGGTTAAAGTTAATGCGAGAACAATTATGATGCATATGCTTGACAAATCATAAGTCGAAAACCTCGTGCCCCGTGAATACGAGTACCCAAACCTCATGCTACTTTACTTAGAGTCCCAAGCAAGGCTCTTGTCATTGTAAGTATATGCATATCATTGAGAACCGCCAATGGGGTACCTCCGTGCCCGATGACATGGAACAAGCCCACACAAAAATGACAGGACAAGCAGACAATGAACACCTTGACATCTCTTTTATTTGCCTTTTGTTTAGCTTTTTATTGTGAGATGCGTCGTCGAATGTTCACCATGGGTATGCTGCAAATTTCCACCATGAATTATGCATGGCTTAGATTGGTGGCCCGGCGTTTCCCTAACACATATACAAACTCCATGATCCCCACAAGATTCCCAATTCATTTCACACCGCGGGCATCCATAAACAAAAGATCACGATATCAACTCAAATAAGAAGTGCAATGTTGAAAGCTTGCCCCATGACAGCATGGCTGGGCTAGAATCCAACTTACAACTTGCAAGCATAACAACGCAACATAAGAGACCACAATGTCAAATTTTTAAGAACAGGAAAAAGTAAAGTGTGCCTTCCGGTTCGTGAGAGCTTTACTGACCGAATTTCGCATAACACTAGTAAGAGTTTAATTTGAAGAGAAAATAAAAGCAAGTCAAATTTACTTGGAATAGCAAATTGCTAGTAGGTATGTATGGTGGACACTTTGGAAAACTTTAGCTTTTAGGAGTTGGATGCACGAGTAGAGCTCATACTCAGTACAAGGCGAGGGCTAGCAAAAGATGGGAGCGACCAACTAAGAGAGCAATAATGGCCATAATCATGCAAAGCGACAAAGCGACATTAAAAGAAGCATAAGATGGCATCAAAAGTCAAAAACTAAATGATCATGAAGGCTATTGGCGACTTTGTAAGAGTCTAACATGTGTGAGCATGCGCCAAGTCAACCCAAATAAAGCATCAAGGAGAAAACCAAAATAATGCTTCCATGCAATAAAAACAACGCATGATTTTTTCAAAGGCTCATTAAGCAATCTCAGTTATTTGAGACAAGTCATGCTACAGCAAAACCACTAAGCATACTATCAAAAAGACATCAAGCATGACATAAAAAAGCCTAAGCCGCAGTCTACACAAGCTCCTTCTTGTACCACTATTTTGCACAAAGCTTTTTCTCTTTTCCAACACCATTTGAAATTTTTATAGACACCTCTTTTGATGAAAACCAATAAAGATCAGAGGCAAAAATACACCTTGATGAAAAGATATGACAAGGTCTGAACGCAAATCAAGGCGAAAACGAAAACCAAAAGCAGTAGCGGAAAAAGAAGAACACTCGATTTTTAATAAGAGTGAAAACTAGAGCGTTCTTGGCAAATGAAAAGCAAGGAAACTTCTCCAAAAGAAATTTGTTGGGGTCCAACCATTTATTGCAGCAAAAAAACAAACTAAACCAACTAAGAAAACTAAAACAACTGACGCTCTAAGAAAAACACATAGTGCATGAAGCAATAAAAATATAGCGTCTTGAAAGGTGACCTGATTTTTGCCGATGAAGAAGGGGTGCCTCGGGGGCATCCCCAAGCTTTGACGCTTGTACTTCTTGGATATTTCTTGGGGTGCTGGGCATCCCCAAGCTTGAGATTTTGTCCATTCTTCAACTCATCTCATCATTCTCCAATCCCTACACTTGAAAACTTCCTTCATACAAAACTAAACACAATTCTATTAGCAACATTAGTGCAAGCATAACAAATCAATCCTCTTTTTGCTTCAGGTTTCAACTCAAAACCACCACATATATAGCAAATACTACTGTGGCAACCTCCCCAAAAGTTCCGTGATCAAAAGAACTCAAAAGAAAGCGATAAAGTGGCAAACACAAATATTGGCAGAAATCTGTCAAAACTGAACAGCTGACAAAGGTCAAATTTTTGAGGGGTTTTCTGTTGCTCAAATAAAAAAGCGTTCAACTAAAAAAAGTTTGGATATAACCTGGGGCATATGCACAAGAAATCGCAGGTCCAAAAGATATACAGAGAATTTATACGAATTTTTACGGTGCAGCACCGAAAACAGTTTCAGGACAGCAACATCCCCAAATCTTTACCTCACTCGAATTAGAGGCTTCTCTTGGCACAAAAACGAAATAAACAAGATAAGGAGCGGTCATTACAGTAGTAATGACTTCCAAGACTCAAATAAAAGAAAAAAGTACTGAAAATAAAACATTGGGTTATCTCCCAAGAGTGCTTTTCTTTAACGCCTTTGAGCTAGGCGCAGAAAATTGTGAATCAAGTATTTTCAGGAGATGAAGTACTAGGATCAGCGCGTGCCTTACGTCTTCCTTTCTTACCTTTGTTCTTGACTCTAGGAAAGACATGGTTATTGCAAGGTGGAGAGATAAATCTTATATTGCCTTTTCCCACATCAATGACGGCGCCCAGGAGCTTCAAGAGGGATCTTCCAAGTGTGATTTGTCCTTTCCCTACACATTCAATAACAAGATAATCAGTAGATATCATTCTTCCTAGGACTTTTGTAAAAACTCCTTCAGCTATTCCAATGGGAAATATAGTGGCATTGTTAGTAAGAGAAATTCCTTCTCCCCCCTCAGAAAGCTTCCAAAGGCTCAAAGATTCATAAACATCCTTTGGCATGAGACAAAATTCAGACATAATATCACAACGAGCATGAAAAGTTTCACCACTAATGGTGATTTTTATCGTAGGATACCAACTCGAAGGTTTAGAATTTGTTGGCACATAATCAAAATGCTGGCGCAAAGTATTATAGCAAGAATTCAAGCTAGCAGTGCGAGTCTCAAGAGTATCAAGTCTATTAAAAATGCACACAAGAGAGGAATCAAAATAGGTTGGCATGCTATAAATTGTAATCAACTTTTTTATAATGTTGAAGGCTTGATCTCCATCGCAATGAAGGAAATCTCCTTCTGCAGTAGCATCCAAAGCATATCTATAACGAAGAGCAAGCCCAAAGTAAAAGCTACTAAGAAGCAAACTCAAGGCCATTTTAGGTTCAGTTTTTCCATGCGAATCATAAATTCTAGACCAAGCTTCTTTAAAGCTTTCCTCATCTTTCTGCTTAAAAGTAAAAATCATGTCCTCGGGCAACATAGTAGTAGCAACTGAACTAGACATAATAAACTAAAGTAAAGAAATAGCAACTACCAAGGATTCTAATTTTTTTGGGTTTTTGATATAAAACAATGCAGGTAAAATAAATAAAGTAAAGCAAAACAATAACAAAGTAAAGGATGTGCGTGCGAAAACTCCCCTCGCAGAAGTCTTCTACTTCCTCCTCGGCAACGACGCCAGAAAAGAAGCTGATGCGTTTGATGGCGCCCAGTTGATGAGGGAGATTATTCTTCTGCGTTCCCCGGCAACAGCGCCAGAAAAGAGGCTGCTGGCGTGAAGCAGACGGTCCTTGTGCGTGGTGAATAACCAGCCCGTTGGGAACCCCAAGAGGAAGGTGTGATGAGTATAGCAGCTAGTTTTCCCTCAGTTAAGAAACCAAGGTTTATCGTTCTTGGAGAGGAGGGACAAACGACTGAAGGTGATGCTTGCTAGCTTGCGACGGCTCCGGACAATTTATATATGGCGCCTCGTCCAAGCTTTGCTTGCTAGCTGCAACGTGGAACCTGCACATAAACAACCAAGTACTTTGTTCCCAACTTGCGATGAGGTTGTCAATCTCACCGGTTTGCTTGAAACAAAGGTTATGAGCGTATCGAGTGGAAAACAATAGAGTATGCGAGTAAAGTAAACAGTGCGAGTAAAATAAATAGTGCGAGTAAAGTAAACAGGTAATAGCAATATGATGGAAATAGGACCGGGGTCCACAGTTCACTAGTGGTGTCTCTCCATAAGATAAATAACACATGCTGGGTAAACAAATTACAGTTGGGCAATTGACAGAATAAAGATAAACGTGATATGTCAAGAAGATCACTATGAGATTTACTCTGGGCATTACAACAAAATACATAGACCGCCATCCAACTGCATCTATGACTAATAATCCACTTGTGGTGAATCAATCCGAGAACTCCACAAGTATTAAGTTGCGAACAACAGATAATTACATTAAGCAAAGTGTGTAATGTAAACAAAGCATATGCCCTTGAGCATATGAATGTTGTTTTCTCCCTAGTAGCAACAGCACATCTACAACCTTAGAGGTTTCTGTCACTCCCCCAAATTAAATAGAGGCATGAACCCACTATCGAGCATAAATACCCCCTCTTGGAGTCACTAGCAACTACTCGGCCAAGATAGCTACTAACAACGGAGAGCATGCAAGATCATAAACAACATAGAGATAACAAAAGATAATATTTAGTACAGCAACTTAATCATAAACACCAATATTCATCGGATCCCAACAAACCAAACATATAGAATTACATAACGGTGATCTCAATCATGTAGGGCAGCTCATGAGATCTAAACATGAAGCACATAGTGGAGGAGACAACCATCTAGCTACTGCTATGGACCCATAGTCCAAGGTAGACTACTCACTCATCGCTCTGGAGGCAAGCATGGCGATGAAGAAGACCTCCGGTGGTGATTCCCCTCTCCGGCAGGGTGCCGGGAAGAGCTTCTAGACCCTCCCGATCTTTAGGTCGACGGCGGCGGCGGATCGCGATGTGTTCTGGAAAATTGATCGGGCCCTTAGGTTTTTTCCGTTGGGGGGTCTTTATAGGCGAAGGGGTGATGTCAGAGGAGGGACCAGGCGGCCTCACACCAGGCTCGCGCGGCCAGGGGCCTGGCCACGCCGCCCTGGCGTGTGGGCCCCTGGTGGCCCATCTCCTTCTCTCCTTCGGAGATCTGGAAGCTTCCGGGTAAAATAAGACTTCAGGAACTTGTTTCGTCCAATTTCGAGAATATTTCCTGTGTATCACTTCTGAAACACAAAAACAGCAGAAAATAGGGAACTGGCACTGTGGCAACTCGTTAATAGGTTAGTTCCGGAAAATGCATAAAAGTGCCACGAAGTGTAATGAAACAATAGACAAATGGTGTAAAAACAAGCATGGAGCATCAAAAATTATAGATACGTTGGAGACGTATCAGTTGACTTGGCGCATGCTCACACATGTTTGACTCATACAAAGTCACCATTGCCTCTATGATCATTTAGTTTTTCACTTTTGATGCCATCTTATGCTTCTTTTAATGTCGCTTTGTCACTTTGCATGATTATGGCCGTTATTGCTCTCTTAGTTGGTTGCTCCCAGTCTTTTGCTAGCCCTCATTTTGAACTGAGTATGAGCTCTACTCGTGCATCCAACTTCTAAAAACCAAGTTTGCCATTGTGTCCACTATAAATTCCTATGCATGGTATTTGTAAGCCATTCCCAAGTAAATTTTCATGTGCTAACTTTCAAAACTTTCAACTACTTCTCGTTTTGTGCCACTGTTTTTAGCTCATGGGGACGTAGTGGTCGGAATTGCTATCTTCCATATTAAACTAAGTACCCCTCGACTAGGCAGCTTCATCTGCTCGTCATTAATTTTGCATGAGAGCTGGTCAGACCATTGCAATCTAATTTTAAAAGAAAAGAAAAAAGGCACTCCTCCATGGTATGTGAATGTTGGTCGGCACCCAATGGAATCGGTTAGCCATGGTTTGAGAAAGGAAAAAAGGTGGAGAGGAGTGCCAAAGCTTTATAAAAGAGCACCAATGTGGCAAATTTTCAAAGAACTCGGAACTGCTCTCACTTGTTTATTATGGAAGATAGTAAGACCCCGTTGCCAGTTGTTGACATGAAACAACCACCTCTCAAAACCAAATTTTTATCTCTGTTTTATAAATGAAAAGCTCTAGCACATATTTAATCACTGCTTCCCTCCGCGAAGGGCCTTTCTTTTACTTTTATGTTGAGTCACCACCTTCTACCTTTATGCACCATTAAGAGAGCATAGTTGTCATTCTGAGTATAATGTGCATTGTCCCAAAGTTTTCATTGATTGATTCATATTGTTGGTTTCACTTGTTTCTAAATTACTTATATCTAGTCGCCCTCTTAAACTTGAAGGTGTCCTATGCATTTATGTTTTGCTACTCCATGAGGGACAAGCTGAAAACCATTTGTATGTTTTTCCTTATGATTTGAACACACATTTGACTTTCATTGTTTCATTTTCATGATATTTTGTTTGTGTTCATTTTCATGTTATAACATGGTTGCTAAGTTTCTTCTATCAAGATTATATCTTTCATGCCCATGTTTTAAGTTCTTTTGATCCCAGCGCACAACGCTTACATAGTTGATCAAGATTGTGTAGGTGCATGTCACCTCAAAAATTATTTCTTTTGTTATCACTTACCTACTCGAGGACGAGCATGAGTTAAGCTTGGGGATGCTGATACGTCTCCAACGTATCCATAATTTTTGATGCTCCATGCTTATTTTTACACCATTTGCTTAGTGTTTCGTTACACTTCGTGGCATTTTTATGCATTTTCCGGAACTAACCTATTAATGAGATGCCACAGTGCCAGTTCCCTGTTTTCTGCTATTTTTGTGTTTTAGAAAAGTTACATAGGAAATATTCTCGGAATTGGACGAAACCAAAGCCAGAAGTCCAGATATTTCACAGAGCTTCCAGAACACCGAAGAGGAGCCAGAGGATAGCCACTGGTGGGCCACACCACCCGAGGGTGCGGCCTGGGGCTGGCCCGCGCCCCCTATGGTGTGCCCCACTAGGACCACTTCTAACGACGTCCCTTCACCTATAAAGACCCCCCGACGGGAAAAACCTAAATACCTGATCACTTTTCTAGAACACATCGCGATCCGCCGCCGCTGTCGACCCGAAGATCGGGAGGGTCCAGAAGCTCTTCCCGACACCCTGCCAGAGAGGGGAATCGCCACCGGAGGTCTTCTTCATCGCCATGCTTGCCTCCGGAGCGATGAGTGAGTAGTCTACCTTGGACTATGGGTCCATAGCAGTAGCTAGATGGTTGTCTCCTCCACTATGTGCTTCATGTTTAGATCTCATGAGCTGCCCTACATGATTGAGATCACCGTTATGTAATTCTACATGTTTGGTTTGTTGGGATCCGATGAATATTGGTGTTTATGATTAAGTTGCTGTACTGAATTTTATCTTTTGTTATCTCTATGTTGTTTATGATCTTGCATGCTCTCCGTTGTTAGTAGCTATCTTGGCCGAGTAGTTGCTAGTGACTCCAAGAGGGGGTATTTATGCTCGATAGTGGGTTCATGCCTTTATTTAATCTGGGGGAGTGACAGAAACCTCTAAGGTCATAGATGTGTTGTTGCTACTAGGGGAAAACAACATTCATATGCTCAAGGGCATATGCTTTGTTTACATTACACACTTTGCTTATTGCAATTATCTGTTGTTCGCAACTTAATACTTGTGGAGTTCTCGGATTGATTCGCCACAAGTGGATTATTAGTCATAGATGCAGTTGGATGGCGGTTTATGTATCTTGTTGTAATGCCCAGAGTAAATCTCATAGTGATCCTCTCGACATATGCATGTTATCTTTATTCTATCAATTGCCCAACTATAATTTGTTTACCCAGCATGTGTTATTTTATCTTATGGAGAGACAGCACTAGTGAACTGTGGATCCCGATCCTATTTCCTTTATATTGCTATCACCTGTTTACTTTACTCGCACTGTTTACTTTACTCGCATACTATTATCACTTTCCACTCGATACACTCATACCCTTTGTTTCAAGCAAACCGGTGAGATTGACAACCTCATCGTAAGTTGGGAACAAAGTATTTGGTTGTGTTGTGTGCAGGTTACACGTTGCCGCTCGCAAAGCAAAGCTTGGACGAGGCACTCTATAAATTGTCCGACGCTGTCGCGAAGCTAGTGGGCATCACCTTCAGTCGTATTGTCGTCCTCCTACTGGATTGATAACCTTGGTTTCATAACTGAGGGAAAACTTGCTGCTATCCTCATCAAACCTTCTTTTGGGGTTTCCAACTGGCCGGTCATTTACTACACACAATCAAGTTTTCTGGCATCATCATCACCGCGCCATCATCACCCCAAGAAATATCCAAGAAGTACAAGCGTCAAAGCGTGGGGATGCCCCCGAGGCACCCCTTCTTCATCGGCAAAAATCAGGTCACCTTTCAAGACACTATATTTTTATTGCTTCATATTCTATGTGTTTTTTCTTGGAGCGTCAGTTGTTTTTGCTTTCAGTTTTTTTTTGATTTGTTTGCTGCAATAAATGGTTGGATCATATCATGTTGTTTTGGAGAGAGACTTGTTCCATTTTTTTATTTGCCAAGAACACTCTAGTTTTCACTCTTATCGTTCAACGAGTGTTCTCTTTTTCTCGAACTGCATTTAGCTTTCGTTTTTCAACTTGATTTTTGTTCAGATCTTGTTTTATCTTTGCATCAAGGTGTATTTAGACCACTGGTCTATGTTGGTTTTCATCAAAAGAGTTGTCTCAAAAGGGTTCGAATGGTGTTGGAAAAGAGAAAAAGTTTCATACAAAAAGTGGTACAAAAAGGAGGCTGTTTAGACTGCGGCTTAGACTTTTTCATGCCATGCTTGATGTCGTTTTGATAGTATGCTTAGTGATTTTTGCTGTAGCATGACTTGTCTCAAATGACTGAGATTGCTTAATGAGCCTTTGAAAAAATCATGCGTTGTTTTTATTATATGGAAGCATTTATTTGGTTTTCTCCTTGATGCTTTATTTGGGTTGACTTGGCGCATGCTTACAACATGTTTGACTCTTACAAAGTTGCCATAAGCCTCTATGATCATTTGGTTTTTGACTTGTGATGCCATTTTATGCTTCTTTTAATGATGTTTTATCGCTATGCATGATTATGGCCGTTATTGCTCTCTTAGTTGGTCGCTCCCAGTATTTTGCTAGCTCTCATTTTATACTGAGTATGAGCTCTACTCGTGCATCCACCTCCTAAAAACCAAGTTATTCCAATGTGTCCACCATACATACCTATTAGCAATTTGCTATTCCAAGTACATTTGACTTGCTTTTATCTATCCTTTGAATTAAAATCTTTTGGTGTTATGTGAAAATTAGTCAATAAAGCTCTCACGAACCTGATGGCACACTTTACTTTTCTCGCTTTTAAAATTTTGACATTGTGGCTCTTTTATGTTGATGTTATGCTTGCAAGTTGTAAGTTGGAAATTAGCCAAACCATGCTGTCATGGGGTAAGCTTTCAACATTGCACTTCTTATTTGAGTTGATATCTTGATCTTTTGTTTATGGATACTCGCGATGTGAAATAAGTTGGGAATCTTGCAGGATCATGGAGTTTGTATACGTGTTAGAGAAACGCCTGGGCCGCTAATCTAAGCCATGCATCATTCATGGTGGAAATTTACAGCATGCCCATAGTGGACATTCGACAACGCATCTCAAAATAAAAAGCTATACCAATGGTAAATAAAAGAGATGCCGAGGTGTTCATCATCTGTTTGTCCTGTCATTTTGATGTAGGCTTATTCCATGTCATCGGGAAAGGAGGTACCCCATTGGCGGTTCTCGATGATACATGTATACTTACAATGACAAGAGCTTGCTTTGGACTCTAAGTCAAGTAGCATGAGGTTTGGGTATTCGTACTTCACGGGACACGAGGTTTTCAACTTATGATTTGTCAAGCATATGCTCATAAACGTTCTTGCATTTACTTTAACCATTTAAGATGCCTATGATGGGGGCAATGAGAGCTCAAAGCTAGTAAGTACCATAATTTTTGAAGATTTATAAAACTTGCAATCACTGCTTCCCTCTGCGAAGGGCCTTTCTTTTACTTTTATGTTGAGTCTCCACCTTCTACTTTTATGCACCGTCTAAGAGAGTATAGTTGCCATTCTGAGTTTAATGTGCATTGTCCCAAAGTTATCATTGATTGATTCATGATTATGGTTTCATTTGTTCTTAAATTATTTGTATCTAGTCGCTCTTTTAAACTTGAGGGTGTCCTATACATTTATATTTTGCTATTCCATGAAGGACAAGCTAAAAACCATTTGCTATGTTTTCCATATGATTTGAACACACGTTTGACTTTCATTGTTTCATTATTCATGATATTTTGTTTGTGTTTCTTTTCATGTTATAACATGGTTGCTAAGTTTCTATTGTCAAGATTATGTCTTTTGTGCCCATGTTTTAAGTTCTTTGATCCCAGCACTCAATGCTTACTTTGATGATCAAGATTGTGATGGTGCATGTCACCTCAAAAATTATTCTTTTGTTATCACTTAACTACTCGAGGACGAGCAGGAGTTAAGCTTGGGGATGCTTGATACGTCTCAAACGTATCTATAATTTTTGATGCTCCATGCTTGTTTTACACCATTTGCTTCATGTTTTGTTTACACTTTGTGGCATTTTTATGCGATTTTTGGAACTAACCTACTAATGAGATGCCATAGTGCCAGTTCCCTTTTTTCTATTGTTTTGTGTTTCAGAAAAGCTACACATGAAATATTCTCAAAATTGGACGAAACGAAGACCCAAACTCCTATTTTTCCCGAACGAAGGACGAGGACCGAAAGAGAGCCGCAGGGGGGCCAGAGGGCAGCCTCACCATGAGGGGGTGCGGCCCAACCCCTGGCAGCGCCCACCTGTGGTGAGACCACCCTGGTCCACTCCTAACGACACCCCTTCGCCTATAAAGAGCCTCCCGACGGAAAGCCCTAAAACAGTCGGTGTTTTTCCCAGAATAGTTCCGCAGCGCCGCCACCATCAAAGACAAATTTCGGGGGACAGAAGTCTTTGTTCCGGCACCCTGCCGGGATGGGTAAGTGCCCCCGTAGCCATCTCCATCGGTCTCCATCGCCGTCTCCGCCGTCTCCATCGACATCACCGCCATCTCCATCGCCGTTGCTGTCTCCTATGATGAGGAGGGAGTAGTTCTCCCCCGGGGCTGAGGGCTCTACCGGTAGCTATGTGGTTCACCTCTCTCTCCCATGATGTGATCTTTATGTGATCGTGAGCTTTGTATCTAGTTGAATTGGTAGATGCTATTATTCAGATATTATGCTACTTCCGTGCTTTATTATTGTAATCTCCGGAGATACCTTGTATCATGGTGTGACGGTGACAGTGTGCGCATCATGTGTGTCTTTTTGGTTAATATCTCTATGAATTGTTGGTGTTTGTTGGAACCATCTAGTGCGTTCATGGTGATAGTGTGAGACAATCTAGTTTGGGGAAATATTGACTTTGAGGAGTGCTTCGTAGCCCTACGCATGATTAGTGTTCGTTTTCCATTGGAGAATTGTTTAGAGTGGCATATTGATGTTAGTATCTATTGGTTCAATTATGTTATATTTGTTGAGAGTGTGTCCACTAGTGAAAGTATGATCCCTAGGCCTTGTTTCCAAGCATTGCACACCGTTTCCTTTTAGTTTTGTTACGTGTTTGCTCGCAGCGATATTTATTTCAGATTACATTTACTACTTATAAATCACTACTACTTGTATTTCACTATCTCTTCGCTGAACTAGTGCACCTATATATCTGACAAGTGTATTGGGTGTGTTGGGGACACAAGAGACTTTCTGTATCATAATTGCAGGGTTGTTTGAGAGGGATAGCTTTGACCTCCTCCTCCCTGAGTTCGATAAACCTTGGGTGATCTACTTAAGGGAAACTTGCTGCTGTTCTACGAACCTCTGCACTTGGAGGCCCAACACTGTCTACAGGAATAGAAGCGTGCGTAGACATCAAGCACTGCATTTGGTCCAGAGGGATCATTCGTGCCGCAAGGTCAGCATTGTATTAGGCGTTTGAGTTTGTAGATTAATGTTTTTCTTGCCCTTGAGCTATTCTAAGACTTCTTCACTTGTGTAGATGCTGCGTCTAGGAGTGCCTGTGGTGGTACCTCCTGAGGAGCGTTCGAGCAGGAAGCATATTGGACGGCCACCTTCAGTAGGCCACTTCCACGAGGGCATGAACCCTACGCACTTCTTCAAGATCCTTATGGCGTATGGGATCGGAGTGCTGCCACTCCCGGACGGCTTCAGGCCTTATCTAGGCCCGGTGCCGGGGAAGATGATCATCAAGACCACCATTGGATGAGATGAGTGTCAAGGAGGTGAGCGGCAAGGCTGTCCTGGAAGCTGGCTGGCCAGAATTCGCGATCGCCCACAACCTCAAGATCGGCTACCTCTGGTTCTTCAAGAAGCTCACCGCAAGGGAGTACAGGGTGGTCGTCTTTGACTACTCGTGCTGTGAGGTTGTCGGCAGGTGCCCGGAACACCCTCGTAGCATGAGGAGGCTTCAGGCGGCCGAGGAGGAGTGATCGATGTTATGTCTTCCTGCGAATGCTAATGTATGTTATGCTGCCCCGTGATTGAGTTTAGAACATATGGTACTACCTGCTAGTCCTATGTGAACTCGTACTTGGACTGCCCTATCTAATTCTGCTGTTGTTTCTGTTCTTGTGTTGTTGCTTGTGTTCGTGTGCGGTTCTTTGTGTTCTTGTGATGTTCATTGTGTTCTTGCTGATGTTCTTCGTGTTCTTGCTGATGTTGCTATGGTATCCTCACCACTGGTAGGAAGAGGTTACCATAGCGCATCAATGGTTGGCAACCAGTCAACCGGTCGAGTTTCTCTCCCGGGCCAGCGCTGCCAACCAATCAACCGGTCGAGTTTCTCTCCTGGGCCTTGGAATTGTCATTGTGGGCTACCAAACAAAACGACCTAGTTGGCTTTTGCATCGCACCGTGCGACCCAGGCCGGTCAGCGCCTACGCCCAGGGAGCCCAAAAAGGCCTGCAGGCTACCAATCACGTCCCTAGTGATCATGTTGCTTTTGGTAGAGCTTTTATGGATATGGATTTAGGTGATCTTGATAATTTTGATGCTACAGCGCACACTTCATTGAGAGACTTATTTCCTATTGCTAGCAAATCCGACGAACCAATAATTTACATTGAAGATAGTTCTTATGAATTTTCTGCTAAACTTGATGTTATTGAATTTGTTGAAAAAAAATCTATGGGAAAGATGATGAGTATCCTGGTGAACATATAGCCATGGTACATGATATATCTAATATATATGGGCATGATGAAGTGCAAAAACATTACTACTTTTTGAAGTTATCCCCTTTCTCTTTGAGAGGAAAATTTGGTATAATTCTTTGCCTCCAAAATCCATCACTAATGTTGGTAACCAAACGCCTTTTGTTTGCATATGACTGCCACAAAAACATGCATGCAGCTAACCAAACAAATGGATTATAGTTGTCCCAGAAATGCAACCAACTTCCATGTGGGCAATCAACAAAGTGGACAACATGGCTTTTGGCCTATTTTAACGTGGCCATGCTCTCAGGGATAGGCCCTGGAAGCTCCAAAACCGGCCTAGGCAACCAATCACGCCCCAAGAAGATTAACACAGTGTGAATTATGCGGCCATCTTCCCTTCATCACATAGTTAGGGCATGTTCAGCTGGGAGCGCTTACATAGACGCTGAGAGATAGAAAGAAAATATCATCAAATTAAGAAAATCATTGAAGCGCATGTTCCAGCAATGCTAGGCGCTATTGATAGCTCTTTCTTCTGTCCCTCCGAATGTTTGCTAGTGCACTTTTTTTTATCATTTGTTAGTCTATATATGTTTTGTGGTACCAATTAAAATCAGACAATTAATTTTGCACTTGTTGTGGTAGCCCGTTGCTGCTGTTGAGGCCGCTATTGGACTATCTATTAATCAACTCACATCTGTCAATCTAATTTATTGAATAATAACTGGAGTATGTAATATTTGGTCTTCTTAATTATAGTTAGACACACAGCCCTTTAAACAAAAGGCGCAATTATAATAATATAGAATTTTTAAAGATGAATAGAAATCAATACTAGTTGAATGCCCGTGCGTTGCAACGGTGAAATAAACACAAATTAAAAAACTTGTTACCACATGTATAGAATAATAATCCGTATGTTTTTGTTGCCTTCCCATTCTTTCTGGCGATCTTTTTCCTTACACACAAACACAAAAGGGATGTATTTGATTAGACGAACTCATGATTCCTGTTTTCAATTATTGCTTCAAATTACCGAGCCAAATTGTGTTGCACTAATCCTATAATCCATCCAACTGGGTGAAAACTCAATGCCAATACATCAAATAAATCAACTCGGAAGATATCTAACCTGGTAACACAGCTCAATTCGATGAGAGTAGCAAGGTAAGAGAATGTGCAATGATTAGATGGAGATAAAAACTTATCTCTCCAATTTAAAAGGTATCGGTTAATTTTTTTCTTCTAGCCTAGTAACGTTCATTACAGGGTGAGCACGGATAGGTAGTTCATTGGAGGCTACTCAAGAGATGCAACTTGGTTTTGCAACACGGTGAAAGTGTCTTCGTATGCAGTTTGGCAACAAAGGAGACCTCTGGATCTAACAGTTATCTTCTCTATAAATCATTAGAGCAAAAAACACATTTTGCCATCGAACCTGATGGTCTTTGTTAACTTGCTAACATTTTGTTACCGTCAGGTTGTGTGTGCATGCGGAACTGAGTTGGTCTACCCTTGTATGTGACTTTGGCAGACGGCTTGGTGAACTGACTGCATAAATTCTCTTTTTAGATCATATATCCAATGTAAATACAGTCTAACTGCAAATCAGTATCAGGTCTTGATATCTTAGTACTGGTACAGAAGAAATAGAGATCACATGAATTGTAGTGCAGACTACAGAGCAACACAAAAAGAATAGCGAGAGACTAAAGATGCGAATGACCAAACGGGGGCTTTGACATGGTACGATGATGCCCTATTCTTGGCGTCATCCTCGGCATTGTCAAGGTGTAGGGAGAAGGCAAGCTCAAGGGCAACCCACTCGAGGACGAGATGGTGCCGAGCCCACGGACCATCTTTAGGATGACGACACCATTGTCAGTGCAAACGTAGGACTGGAGCTCGATCATGCGAAAGAGAGATTAGCTCAGCAAATGCATTAAGATGGAAGGTAACAATCTCAAGATAGTCAACTATATATCAGACAGTACCTGTAACACATTTTAACCGAAATTATGAATGTCACATTCCACCAAAAAACAAGATAAATGCACCGGCAAGGCGACAATACTACATCAAACTGAAAATAATCTTAAGGCATGTAGAGGTTTTCACCTATTTGCATCTGCCAACAAATTTACCAAACTATGCAACTGTTTCAGCTGGAATCGCAAGTTATAACACCAATAGAAGGTCAACTACGTGAGTACCACCAGAAAATCTCATTTGAATCTATTGGTAACAAAACAGGACTGACCATCAACCCACCTCTAGCTGATCTTCCCAATCCAATCCATACCATGGAGCTCTGCTTAGCTGCGCAATACAACTGAAAGGAGAAGCACGGTCTCTCCACATCCTCGAGCTGCAAGGATACAAAGTTAGCACAAAGTAGCACAAGAATCAAGAACTTCAGCACAAAAGACACACTCCATAAAGATTGGCTCCCAAATGAATCAGTGTAAGTAGGTGCCCATGCGTTGCTAACTTGCTATGGAGTACATGTGATGATGAATAAAAAGGCCTTCGTAGTGTTTGTTGGCTCCCCTAAACTGTAAGCGACTGCCGTTTGACAGAAACGACAACACAAAGGTGCGGGCGCCACTACCTGAATCCTGATCCGTAGATGGTCAATGAACATGATCGTATCGCGTTGGAAGCGGCCAGCTGATCCACGTGTCTGCAGCCTCTGGGTTACATCGATCAGTTGATGTGCCCTCGCTGCAGAGGGAGAGTAGCACCGAAAATACACACCAACATTAGATAGATAAATCAAAAAGTTTAGAAAAGCAAAGAGTTCCACGGAATGACAAGGAAGGTTTGGGTGTATTTCAAACTGAAAATTCAGAATCAGGAGTTGCTTCTCAAGTTTCTGCACAAGTTTAATCAACAAGCTGATATATCATGGATCTGGTATACCTATTACATAGACTGTGTTCCACATTCCAAACCACCATGTGTTTCATTTTGTTGGCTGCGAGAAGTGGCCAGTTTGATGAGTATTTACCGTAGGATCACATCCAATACAGTGAAGTCTGGTTCTCAAACATTTCTTTGGAGTTTGGAATGATCTTTGGCAACATGATCTCTTGCAACAATCTACCGCCAAATATTCTGGTAGGAGGATGTCTCGTTATTGCATCCATTTGAAATACTACTTATGCATGCCTTTTCTACTTCATATTGCATCCATTTGAAATTCTTTACCCACATGAAAACCAAAGTCTCACTATTTCATATCGCATCCATTTGAAATACTACTTCTGCATGCCTTCCTTTAATCTATGACTAAAATCTCATAGAATCCAACCAGGTACAGTACTGTGCAGTGCTTTACCACAGAATTGGCTACTGCTTCTACATGAATAGCAAAAAAAATTATTCGATAATGAAATTCTTCGTCCCCATCATATATACAAAAAATAATGATGAGCGGAAACAAATTCAGAATCTACAAAGAGATCCAATTTCTCGTGAAAAAATATGGGGGAGAGGAATCAAAACGGAGGAGCAAAGGAGAAGATGTATAACGCACCACAGAAGAATTTATCCTTGCGATTCTGGTGTCCTAGAGCTGTCGAAACCAGAGGCCAATTCACCTGTCCTAAAGAAGGCTGAAATTACACGAATCATAAAAGTCATGGTTCAGCCCGCACCACCGAAAAGAGCAAGCTGTATTTTCCAAAAGACCAGGACAACATCAATAGGAAGAAGAGCGCACACAACCTGAAAATATTGCAGTGACATGTAAGCATAACTTCAGCAAGAAAAGTGAATCGCATCAGCTAAGAAAAAATAATTTGTGGATTCAGTTATACATCAACCCAATTGCTTCTTGTCGGCAAGCCTAGGTCGCCGCCGGCCAAAATCGACAGGCTTCATCGACCAGCAGCAGATCCTCTCCATGCCCCCTCATCGATCTTGGCGATGACCAGCAAGCGGCGCGAGAGGAGACAGAGAACTGGGAAGAGGGACTGAGATCCAGTGACTTCACCATATGAAGTCACGCATAATCTTTACCCCTCTCATCTCCCTCCATTCTTCATCCAAGGGTGGGCATTACACAAAGGCCAAAATCACAGGTACTTAGCAGTTTTGGGCAGGGCGGGCAGAAATTGGGGATTCGCGGGCTGAGTGACCGGCTTTGCTGCGGCGCCGGCGACATCGTGCTCCACGCCGCCGCATCGGAGAGGAAGGGCCGCGCTCCTCACCGCCATATACGAGAGGAAGAGGAGCTGCGCCGCTGCAGGAGAGTAGGAGGGGCGGCCGCCACCGGAGCAGACGAGGGCCGGGCCGGGCCGTGCCGTCGCTGGAGGTCCATGGCTGCTTGCACTAGAGTATTAGATGACAATAACAAATTCGCTGTTGCTATTGGGAGGTTGCATGGTAATCTGACTTTTGAGGAGGAAGAGGAGCGCATAGTGATTGGTGATCATTTGAACCAAACAGCTTCATGTAGTTGTCAAATGTTCAATAGGGCAGGAATATTGTGTGGACATAGTTTGAAGGTTCTTGATTTGATGAATGTTAAGACATTGCCACCACATTATATCTTGAAGAGATGGACTAGAGAAGCACGCAATGGGAGTATACAAGACAGGCATGGACGGAAAGTGGTAGAAAATCCAAAATTGGAAGCTCAACTAAGGTACAAAGATATGTCTCATAAATTCCACAACTTGGCATCTAAAATAGCCAACTCTCCAGAATGTTGTTTCTTGTTAGAGGATGCACTTGATCGCCTTGGGCCAGAACTTGAGTATAAACTCAAAGAATTAGCTACTAATGCTAAGAATGGATCGTCCAATGGCCAAGACCAAGAAAATGTGGATCCAAATGTGCAACAAGCAAATGACTTGCTTAGATCTGCAAAACTGAAGAAAAAGGAGGTTTCATCTAAAAATCTAAGGAGAAAGCAAAATTGGTTTGATAAATTGCGCAAGGGGCGAAAACCAATGAAAGTTGTCGCACCAACACAAAAAGGAGCAAAGGTAAGTTGTTTATGTAATATGTCGTGGTTATTCATTCCTAAACTAACAAGTTGATTGTTTATTGATATTGGCAGCAGAAGCAACAAAAGAAAAAAGGTATTGTGCAACCTGAAGTGCAAGTGAAGAATGATGACTCCAACAAAGGAGGGAGTCCCACAAGATCAAATGAGAACCGTCAAGAGTATCATGCAATTGGCAGATTTACTGAGCTCTTGACAACGTCACGGATTGATGATGATCATCTTTTTGATGATCTGATATAGTATCTACAAGTTTCTTCAGGTGGTATTTTGGACATAGATAACTAGATTATTTTAGGGGTTAACTACTCTTTTGTGGCCAAAGTGTACAAGTGAAATGGCCTGCCTTGTGTAGTGAAATGATTGTCCAATGTTGCAGTCATTTGGTGTCAAATATTGTTGAATTTCGATGTCAAATGCTACTGATCTCCATTTCTTTTGTTAAAGTCTGTACTACTACTGAATCATTCAGTTTGAAGTGCTACTAGTTATATCAAAAGCTACTGAATGTTCATTGTCGAGTGCTAAATCTGTCATTTTTTGTTATAGTTCGTACTGCTATCTGTATACTAGTGAATATTTCAGTTTGAAGTGCAACTGATTATGTCGATTATGTCCAAAGCTACTGAATCTTCTTTGTCAAATCTTAAATCTGTCATTTTTTTAGTTATAGTTTGTGTTGCTCAATCTGTCAATTTCAAATGTTCTTTAATCTGCCGAATGCTACTGTCGTTGCCAAAACTGCTAAGTACATGAGCTTTTGCCTTTGTGTAATGCCAACCCTTGGATGAAGAATGGAGGGAGATGAGAGGGGTAAAGATTATGCGTGACTTCATATGGTGAAGTCACTGGATCTCAGTCCGGGAAGAGTAGGAGATAGTGATTGGAATCTAAAGATTGAGGAACATCACACAGTCGCATGGGTCTTGGCCAGGGCGGCGCACTCGTCGTCATTGATGAACGGGCCCATGAGCGGGTCGTCCATCCCAGCGACTCCAGGCGAGGTCCACGAACCCGTCCGCGGCGAAGGCCACCTGCGCTCACACTATACCATCCTATGATGTCGGGCTGGAGAAAGGGGAAACAGTGGATGCTATTAGACTGAGAATTCGACGGATATTCGGGTACGATGATTGGTCGTGACGAAGACGAGAACAGGGGAGATCAAAGCGCAAAATTGATGCACCAATCTGAGGAAGCAAGGGTGGGCTTACCAATGTAGAGGATCAGTGCGGCTGGACCCCTTGTCTCCACTCCTCACGCTGCTGCGTCCTGGTGACCTTGCGGACGGCGGCGTGCAGCAGCCGCACACGGCCACGCGCACGAGCTAACGGTGGTCGTGAGGAGTGGAGAGGGGGGGGAGGAAATGCGATCTGGAATCACGGCGCTGATTTGCCGATGGCTAAGTGGTAAAATACCTGGTTTTCTAGGGGTAATTTAGGCAATCAAATGATGTAGAGGCAAAGTGCCTTCACCAACTGAGAACCAATAGTATAGACTATCTTTAAGTAGGTTATTGTTGCATAGTATTTTTTTTTGTTTTAAAAGTTTTTTTTTGTGTAAGTCATTAATATTGCAATTTGAATATTATTAATTTGCAAATAATTGTTTGGTGTAATTTGCCAAAAAAAAAAAAGAGTGGGAGGAGCCCATGATGCCTTGCCAGCGAAGAAAGAAATCGATCTTCCAATTACTACTACGCATCAATGAAACCAAGTACAATTACTATCAAAAATCAATCAGTCCGGGGGTTATGACACGTTCCTTAACCGCCAGTGAACAAATCCCACACGGAGACCACACCCACGGATGTGTAACGTTTTCTCGGCCCGTCACGTAGTAGCGTTGGATGGAAGCTACTAGAGCATGGAGTCAAGGTCGGTCGCGGCCGATCCGGTGCGGAAACCCAGCCAGGCCCGTCGCCAACTCCCCACCCCCACGGCCCGCCCTCCACCTATATAAATCCCCGCCACGGCCTCCCTCGTCGATCCACCAAGCAAACCCCAGCACCACAAACCCCAGCCGCCGTCCAGAGGATTCGAGTTGAGCCAGCCACCACCAGGGTTTAGGCGGAAACCCTAGACCGCCGCCGCCGCCCCGTTCCGATGGGGATCTTCGACCTGCTCGAGCACGCCGGCCAGGCCTCGGGGGAGGAGGCCGTCGCCAAGGTCGCCGCCAAGGTCATCCCGCCCTCCGTCCCCAAGGTGCGCAAGCCCAAGCCCCCCAAGAAGGGGGCCAAGGACCAGCAGCCTCCAGAGCAGGACCAGCAGCAGCAGCAGCAAGGTTTGCGACTCGATCTCCCTCCCTACATCCCCGATCTGTCCCTAGATGTCCCGATCCGTCGCATTGCGTCCGTCTACTTGGGCTAGTTTAATTTTGGGCCGGATCGTTCCGTGAGTTGGATGATAGATAGATCGGTCGACCGCGCCACCGGTGTAGAGCTAGATTCGTTCTCGATTGCCCGTCGTAGCGATCTCCTCCTCGGTTCATTGTTTATCTGTACCCAGATTATTTGGTCTTTTTTCAATCTCGTTGTGTAGATTTATATGCTTGATTTATCACCGTTCGTATATAATGTAACCCTTCAAGTATTATTTGGATCTCAACATACATGTCGTAATTTTTTGTAATGTCCATGCTTGACGTTGCCTCTCTATATTCCTTTTCAGACCAAGGTGGTGACTATCAACCACCCAGGGGCCGTAGCAACGGCCGCGTCTTCTTCAACGCTGACGGCGAGCGCTTCTTCGACTACACCCGCAGCTATGACAATGGCAACAGCGCTAGTTACCGTGGCAACTACAATGGCAACGTAGCCGGGCGTGGGCGTGGCCACAACAACGGCTACAGCAATGGAAACCGTAGCTATAACAATGGCTACAGCAACGGAAACAACCAGGTTTACCATGAGAACAATGGCCAGTACTACTCTAACAACTACGGTAATGGCGAGAGGCAAGGGTACGGCAGAGGCAATGGGCAGCCCAGGCAGGAGTACAGGCCTAAGAGTAAGCCAGCGTCCGAGGCTGCTTCTGATGTTGACTGCAAGTCTGAAGCAGGGAGGGTTGAGGAGGCTGCTTCTGAGGTTGATCAGAAGTCTGAAGTGAGTGTTGAGCCTGCAGCTTCTGATGCTGACCAGAAGTCTGAAGGGAATGTTGAGGCTGCTGCTGAGGCACCGCAGAGTGAAGCCACCGCTGCTGAGAATGCTGATGCAGTCCCAGCTTCTGAATCAGAAAAGTCTGCAGGGTATGTCCTTGCTTTTTGGTTGTTATTACTGTTCAGCTTCATCATTGTTTAAATTCTTGAGAGCCATAACTGTATCCATCAATCCTTACCAATGTTCTATGTTGATGCAGGGATGTTGTAAATGCTGATGCTAAGAAGGAAGGAGAAGCCACTGCTGCGGCTGCAAATGTTGTTAAGAAGGTAAAGGACCCCAATGTCAAGGGTCTCAGTGGCTCTGCAAAGAGGAAGCTGAAAAAGAAAAACCCCAAGAAGGAAGACTCTAATGATGGAGATGCTTCTAAGAAAGACACTGACAATGTGTCAGAGGTCACTGAAGAGCCGAAAAAAGTACTTCCCTGCACTCCTACAACCTCTGTTTTTCTGTATATTTTGCGTACTGATAGAAAATTTCTAAGCAGGAGATGACCCTTTTGGAATACGAGAAGGAGCTTGCAAAGAAAAAGGCCTTGGTGGCCTCGAAACCTATGGAGAGGAAGATAGATCCTGCATTTGAGGGTATCAAACCCCTGCAGAAGAAGGTTGAGGATGATGATAGATTAAAGCTTGAAAATGCTCAGCGCAAGGCAAAGGAGGTTGCTGCCAAGGAAGGCAAGGCCCGCAAGGTAATTTAAATTTCTGATTTTTTTCTGTTTGAATCCTTGCAAAATATAAAACTGGCTGCTTGGAAACTATGCGTTGTTGAACTGCTGAAATCTGATCTCATAACCATGCATTGTTTATTTTCAGCACTGCTATCTTATTTTTGCGTCGCAGTCTTTCATATTTGATCTGTAATCCTTATTGCTATTTCCTGCAGTTTACCATCCAGGAGTACCTGAAGCCAGACGATGGTACCGAGTACGTCCCACCAAGGCTAGATGGCCCTCAAAGTGGCGGCGGCAGGGGTGGCCGTGCCAACAACGGTTTCAGTGGCCGCAGCCGTGACAACAGCTCCCGGGTCTACACTGGTGGGGACACTCACATAGTGTTCCACGGTGTTAGTGCAAACAATGGCAACGGCGCACCTAGGAGGGATGGGAACCAAGATCGCCGTGAAGGTGGCTACCAGCAAGGCGGGTACAGGGGCAGCTACCAGGATCGCCGGGAGGGCTACAATGGCGGTGCCGCCTACCAGCAAGGCGGGAACCAGGAACGCCGGCAAGGTGGCTACCAGCAAGGAGGCTACCAGGAGCGCCGGCAAGGAGGCTACCAGCAAGGAGGCTGCCAGGAGCGCCGGCAAGGGGGCAACCAGCAAGGAGGCTACCAGGAGCGCCAGCAAGGGGGCAACCAGCAAGGAGGCCAAGATCGCCAGCAAGGGGGCAACCAGCAAGGCGGGTACTATGGCGGCAGGGGCAATGGTGGGCAGGGTGGTGGGTACCGTGGCGGCTACAACCGGAGGGTTTCTCGGTTCCCTCCTGTTCCCCAGCTGGCTGAGTTCCCGGCGTTGGGAGCAGCACCGGCCCCTGCTCAGGCCAGTGCGCCGTCGCCTTCTCAGTCTCAGGCCTAGATTTTCCTTTTTCCCCTTTTTGCTTATTAGTTTTGGTGAGGAAGAGATGGGAACAGCGGAGAGGTTGATTTTCCTTTGTAACGGAGCTACTACGTCGTATCATATCGTATCTGAGTATTATAAGTATGGTGTTATTAAGGTTTATATAATTGCTTTCCATGATGTTGATCTGCCTTTTGCTTTCGTTCACGTGTTGATTATTTGCTTTGATTTTAGTAATGTTTGGAATTGGGACTTCCTTTATTCAAAACAGGTGTCGTTGAAATTGATTGTTGAACAACTCTTCTATCTGATTTAGCTTTGTAGTATTCAGATATCGAGAGTTCAAATTTTAAATTCCTGTACTTTTTTAGCATATGGTGTTCACGTGTTGGATATATGTGCTTTTAGTTTATCTGGGAGTTGATGATCTTGCGGTCCTTTAAATGTCACAACAGTCTGAATTGTCTACAGTATGAATTTAACGTGGAAACATGCCTTAGTTTCGAAATTTCTTGAAGAGCGTTATTGTGATTCTGACAGTGCGGGCTTACTCCTTCCTGATATTTTGGAGGCGACGAGGAAAAAGGCATAGATACAAATACTCTACTAGGATATAGGTCAGACCAGGATAGCTCAGTTGGCGCAGAGAACTGAAAATTCTTTGTCACGAATCTTTCAGAGAAATAAAGATCAACCGAATAGGTATTGATACAAGATTGGGATACATATTTTTTAATAATAGATCTTTTCTTTATGTGAGATTAGGCTCCCCTTTATTTTTTAATTTCTTAATTTTATATATATTCTGCTATTCCGACGAATCTTTTTTGAACTTCAGGAAATACGAAACAAGCTTGCTTTGATTTTAGGATAGAATAAGCATATAGGAATATGAATTCTAGATTGGGATGTCATGTTACACCACAAGATTTATATGGGATTATGTTATATACTCTCTCCGTTTTTAAATATAAGATGTTTTAAGTTTATTATGTAAAAATATCTAGATATAAAAGATATCTAAATACATTTGCTTTATGAAGTTAAAACATCTTATATTTTAAAACGGAAGGAGTATGAATCAAATGAGCCTTTAAACAGTGTAGAACAAAAGGAAGTAAGATGTGACGAGGTGCATGACGCGACGCCGACGTCGAGGCTGCGGTGACCAGCGCCGCACGCCAGCACGTCGTCGTCGGTGGTTCCCCCGTCCACCCACCTGTTCCCTTCCTGGCCGAGCCGCAGCCCCGAACAAAAGGAAAGCAGCCGTCCGTGCCGCGGTCAACGCGCCCCCAGATCGATCCACCACCGCCGGAGCCCCATTTATCTACCCAGCATGCTCCGGCAGGAGCACCTCACACACACACCCCAGCGACGACGACGAAGACGATGATGAGGCACACCTCCTCCTCCTCTTCCCCTATTTATGCGGCACTCGCGCGCCTCACCAAGCTCAGCACCAACCGCCTCATCTCCCTGACAGCGCCTTCTTCCAGAAAGACGAGCTTCAGAAGTAGTGCCAGGACCAGACAGCTCCTCCTCCTCCTGATTCTTGCTGTGACATCCGTCTTCTTGCTCCTACCAGCCATCATGTCTTCTTCTTCGTCGCCGGCGGCTTCGTCCGCCGCTGCCGTGCCGTTCGAGAACCCCCGGGCGGTGGTGAAGAAGCTGCTCTCCGAGTCGCAGTCCGAGGGGCAGGGCGCCACCGTCAGGCGCAGCATCGGCAGGTACCAAGAATTCCCTCTTTCTGTGTGTGAATTGCCGCGACATCAATTCTGAATTTTTCGTGGGGCGCCGGCGTTGACCTCTGTCTGTGAACCTTGATGCTGCCTCTGCAGGCACGAGCTCCGGAACCTGGACCCGTTCCTCCTCCTCGACGAGTTCTCAGGTAACTCTCCTCCTTCACTTCGCCGTCCCTGATGATCCATCCATCTCTGGATCGAAACCAAAACGTCGAAACGAACATTTGGAGTGGGTTCAGAATTTTTTGCATCCATTTTGTTGTACTGACCGACTGTTTCGGTGTTTCCTCGACTGGTTTTTTCAGTCTCCAAACCCGCCGGGTTCCCTGATCATCCCCACCGCGGATTCGAGACTGTCACCTACATGCTCGACGTACGCAGCCCTGCTCTGCTTCCTCCTCCCTCCTCTGCTCTGCTTTTATCTGAATTATGTTGCCCGTAAGGTGTTTGCTTAAATGTTGCGTGTCTTTTCTGATGCAGGGTGCATTCACCCACCAGGATTTCTCGGGACACAAGGGCACTATCAGAACAGGAGATGTCCAGGTCTGTTCAAATCCTTTACAGAAATCATCGTATAACCACATTCGATTCTATCTCGAATTAACACTGCAACCTGAATGCTCTGTTCTTCAGTGGATGATGGCGGGCCGTGGCATTGTGCACTCGGAGATGCCAGCGTCCGACGGCGTGCAGAAGGGCCTGCAGCTCTGGATCAACCTCGCATCCAAGGACAAGATGTAAGCAACAAATCCTCTTGAACAACTTCTTCGCACGACATTGACCAATCACCCAACATTGTTCTTATGCAAACGCTTATTTATGCCAGGATCGAGCCCCGGTACCAGGAGCTGCAGAGCAAGGACATAAGCCGGGCGTCCAAGGACGGCGTCGACGTCCGGATCATCGCGGGGGAGGCCTTCGGGGTGCGCTCGCCGGTGTACACGCGGACGCCCACGCTCTACATGGACTTCACCATGCACCCGGGCTCCCAGCTCCACCAGCCCATACCCGCGGGGTGGAACGCCTTCGTGTACATCATCGAGGGGGAAGGATCATTCGGCCGGGAGAAGGCCGCGCCGGCGGCCGCACACCACTGCCTCGTGCTCGGCGCCGACGGGGACGGGCTCAGCGTCTGGAACCGGTCCCCAGCGCCGCTGCGGTTCGCGCTCGCCGCGGGGCAGCCGCTCAAGGAGCCCGTGGTGCAGCAGGGGCCGTTTGTGATGAACACCCGCGCCGAGATACAGCAGGCCATGGAGGACTACTACTACGGCCGCAACGGCTTCGAGAAGGCCAGCCAGTGGAGCTCCGCCGCCTGAACCTCAATGAATGATCGGCCTCTTCTTCTTCCTCTTCGCACCATCACTTGCATTGACATGGAAGAATAGGAAGGAAAAAAGGGCAACTGTCATAATATGTGTTGCATTTGACTGCCAATTGTATTGATAACTTTGTGTATAGTGTAGTACTCCTTTTTTCCCTTATTCTTTTGGGTTTGTCTATGTGTCAGTCGCCTGAGAAATAGTTATTTCTCAGTCACTCAGAAAAGTGCAACCGTAGTTTAAAGAAAAGTGCAACCACAACGAGTTGCACTTTTCTAACAGAAAAGTGCAATTTTTTAGGGTGACTGAGAAATAACAATTTCTCAGTCGCCTGTTACTTAGCAAATCCGTATTCTTTTTCCTTGTTTATATCATAATCAACATTGATGGAAGAAACGTGTGTAATAAAGGAAAATTCAGTGATGACAGTTCACAAAATTTGGGAGCACAACAGAGCAAGGAGAATGGATTTCAAGTGGGGTTTTTTATTATTTGCCCGCTTTACTTGGTGCCTGTTTGCTTCCCACTACTTCCTTCTGCCCCATGAATCAATGATGCCTGTTACTTGCATGTTGCAGCTAGAGGATGCATGCACGCCCTTATAGAATGCGTGTTTTAACTGACGGAATTCATAGAGCTAGCCGATTGCTTGAACGGTATGCATATATATGACACGGTTAAGCTGATATCTGGGTCGACATCTTTCGGCCGCCTGCCTGCGAGCTGAGACAGAGAGCGCCACAAAATGATGGCAATAAAAAACAATGGATCATTCATTTACAGGAGGGGTGGAAAGAGGTTACATCGTGGATTATAACTGATAGTTCGATTTTTACATGGAATATTAATATCCTAAGAGTTTCAATGAGCATTCTCCGAATTATCTACTAAATCAAACCAAACAAGCATTCTGCAGATTACATAGGAGGGAAGTTCAGCAGCAGATCGTTGAAGGAATCCATCCTTGAGATGGCAGGTGGGCCTTCAACATGTATGGTTCTCGCACCAGGTGGCCCAACTTCGTCTGCAATAGTGGCGTCGATATGCCCAGGAACGGGTAAGGGGAACGGCACCGTGTCTTTCTCCGTCAAAGAAGCAAAGAGTCTTCCCAAGTCATCAGATCTTTCTCATCAAAATCCGTGGAAGCCAGATCATCCATGTCACTATTAATTCTCTCCAAGCTCTCCAATAATTCTTGGTGGAATGGCACCTCGGTACCGAGAAATGGAGGATTTACCGTAGCGCGTTGCTCGGACATGGAATAATCACGATGATTGAGCAAATTCTCCGTGTACATGGATGAACTGGCCCAGATACTGCTAGACCACAGAAATTATAGCTGTTTTGTTGTTGAGAAGCATAATTTGCCTGGACATCTGAAGAAGCAAAACCTGAGAAAAGCAATATCACATGATAAGAAAATATATTCTACAAATTTATATGTGTGGCACGGAGGCCTGCCTCAGGATAATTACCTAAGTTCATTGGCAAAGGAAAAGCCTCCGGTTGCTTGAACATAAGATGGTTCACCCCATCATTTTCAAACACAGATGATGGCGACGCAAGTTGTGTGAACTTTGTTGAACAACCGCCACTTTCAGTTGGAATAGAGCTTCTAGTTTCAAATAATGGATAGTCCGATATGACAACTTGTTCTTGACGCAACAGATGTAGTCGCTGGTCACACTCAAAAAGTGTTTTTAATTTATTCCTCAACAAACCTGAAGAGCACCACAAAGTATGCCTCCTGCAATTCAATTCCAATAGTCAGTTTCTTTAACTAGTACATGCAACGAAATAAAGGATGTAGCTTAACAAAAAAAATAAACATCTTTTCAATTGTTTGTTCCTTTGGCTAGTACCCATGAATAAAATAAAAGATATAGTTTAACAAAAAACGTGAACAAGTTCTCAATAATTAATTCATTTAGGTAGTACGCATGGCAAATTAAGGATATATCTTAACAGAAAAGAGATACAACTAGCAGTGACGTACACACATAGATCCGGTAACAAAATATCAGTATAAATGTAATGCATATTCAAACTATATACCATTGAATTGCAACTTTGCTATTTCACGCACTTCTGTGTTCCAAACTAAGCGTCACAAATGATACATGTGAATCTAGACAAATCTTCGACACTTATTTTTGGTACTGATGGAGTATGAAATTGTGCAGTAATATAGAACATTAAATATTGCACTAATCCTTACTTGTGCAATCTTGCTTGTCCACCTGTGAAATCAGCTGAAGGTTGCCATAGTGTGGGTTTTTGTTGAGGATTAATTTCCTCGAAGAAAAGGGGTGGTCGAGACAACTTCAGAACAAAAATCTTGTCAGAGGGGATGATGATATATAGGTATACCAACAAATAGTAGCACAATCTTAAAAACTAACCACGACGTCCAGTATGTCATCTTCGTCCTTTGAGCAAGTTTCCTTGATTGCTGTAATATCTGACCACTCGATTTCCATCTTATTCTTAAGATGAGAATTCAGAACTTCCCATACAAGCTTACGCCTTCCATGGTAGCATTTTGCCACCAAATCGCCAGCATATATTGATGTGTACTGCATATAAAGAAGATTCTTTTGTTTTTTATACGCAGTACTTATGGAAAGCCTTTGAAAAGTAGTTCATAATTAATAAGGAAATCGCTTATTACCTCCCAATCACCAATTTTTAGAAAGTTGGGGTAGAATTTCGAAGTTTTCGGAGCCCCTGATATTACAACCTTCTTCGTCGAAGGCTTTGAAATGATATTATTGTACGTCGCAGGCTGCCCCCTAGCAGCCTTTGGCTTTGAATAAAGCTCGTGAACAAGATCCAGAAACGATGCGCTCTTTGTTAGTTTAAGACCCAGTGGGGGCAGTTCAACATTTACACCATCGTACGTGTCCTGCCAAAACGTTATGTCTATAATCAAAGTACATATTTATAGAATGATGTAGATTTATAGCATATTTAATATAAAAAAACTCTTGCTCTGCAAATTACTTGCTCTATAATAAGAAAATTTCCTACCTCGCAAGTACCAGTTTCCGGAAGGCTTGCGCGAAAATGTGAAGCTTCATAAGCCCCATTCCTTATAGAAGGGTCCGGAATGATACTAACCATAGTAGACTGTCCTGCAACAGTCTTTGGCTTTGAATGGATGGTCTGAACAAGATCCTGAAAAAAGACGCGCCCTTTGTTAATTAAAGACCCAATGGGGGCGGTTCAACAATTCCATCTTCATACATGTCCTCCAAAACGTTGTGCACAGTATGGATTCATAAAATGTGGTGGATTGCAAATGATTAAAAAAACCATATCAACCGGTACGTAAAAAATATGAGCAGGGAAATATATTTCCTCGAGCATGCATCGTTTAACAATAAATGAGCGGAGTATTACTACGTACGTAAGAAGCATGCATATGAATTGAAAGCCGTGATCTATATGTGCTGTTCATTATTCTGAGACTATAGTATTTGAATGATGTAGAGTGCTAATGAATGAATGAATAAAACACTGCCCATCTTGGCCCGATGGAAACCTTTCGATCGGCCTGGTTCACGAGCGTTGATCGATTGGGATTGCCATCCGATGGTAGTCATCGCCTCTCTCGTTTAAACTCTCTCCTCAAATTATGCTACAATTACATTGCCATTGATTCCATCAGCAGATCCTAGCCCACTCGAACTCGATCCTATCGTGAGCAGCTATATATACTAGCCAGCGCATGTCTTTTCGAACGGAGACGACCATCCGACGACCTCCTGTTTCACTCGCCGGCGGCGGCATGCCTAGTCTTTGCTGTGCGCCGATTCTTGTCGGCAACACGGCTACGTCCTAATCTAACATGCATGCAGGCTTGCTTGGAGGCGACTAGGACTAGCTAGCTCCTTACCTGCTGCGGAGACGACGCCGCCCTGCTGACTAGCTTGCGGGCAGACTGCTCGTCCTCGTCCTCGGCGCGGCGCTTCCTCGGGGCCATGGTGGAATCGATGGAGATCGGATGGGATGGGAAAACTAAAGGTAATTCTTGTTTTTCGCTTTCCTTATTTATACAGAAGGGAGGGCACCGCCACGGCATCATCCGATCGTGAAAATGCTTCCTTCCTTCCTGGCGCGATTGTCTTCCAAAAACAGCCACAAATTGCATTTACATATCGGATTGTGAAAATGATTCCTTCCTTCCTGGAGCTTCGTCGTCCTGACTAACAAGCGCACTCCCTCCCGCCTGACGCGTGCGCTTAATTAGGGCGATCGGATAAGTCGGGCACGTACCACGCGCTATAGTGTAATCAACGCGCTCGATCAATCGAGTAATTAACGGACGGACTCAGCTGCCTGCGTGAGGGTTAATTACCGTCGCTTAATTACCGCCCGGCTGGCATGCGATTAATTCATTATTTTGCCGATCGATCGACGGCGACATACGACGGGAGGGAGTCGAGGGGTTCATCGTTCCATCGATTAGCCTCAATGCATAACGCGGAAATTGTCCCGGATGTTACGGCGCCCGGACCTAATCAGAAACCGTCCATTAAACTCTCTGCATCAAGATTGGTGCCAATTTTTTTATAAAAAGGACCCTAAATGTTTTCAGATTAATATTAGGTGGCGTGAAGCTTGCAAGCATCACCTTCTGAAGTTTGGCGATCTCAGCCAAAGATCTATCCCCAACATCTTAATGCATACTAACAAGATTAAAGAAACTCCTCGATGTTGCCTTTCCCAATTATAGAACCCCTACCTACTGAGAGGTCCTCCAAAACATACTTAGGGAACAACATAATGAACTAAGAGCAATGAAGTAACAACTATAAAGGAAACTAATTTTTTTTGTATTTTTGATAAAATGATGCAAGTAAAGATAAAATAAAGCAAAACAAAAATAAAGTAAAAGATTGAGCGTGAGAGACTCCCCTTGCAGAAATCTTCTTTCTCCCCGGGTACGGCGCCAGAAAAATGCTTAATGGTGCGGTGTTAAGGCACCCAGTTGGGAACCCCAACAGAAGGTATGATGAGCACAGCAGCAAGTTTTTCCCTCAATAAGAAATCGAGGTTTATCGAACCAGTAGGAAAAAGCCAAACTTCAGAAAGTGATGCCTGCTAGCTTCACGACAGCTCCGGATAATTTATAAGGCGCCTCATCCAGGGCTTTGCTTTGCACTAGAAGCAACGTGGAACCTCCACATAACACAATCAAGAACTTTGCTCCCAACTTACGATGAGGTTGTCAATCTCACCGGTTTGCTGTAAACAAAGGATTGAGCGTATCGAGTGGAAAGCAATAGTAGTATGCAAGAAAGTAAACAGTGCGAGTAAAAGTAAACAGTAATAGCAATTTAAAGGAAATTGGACCAGGGTCCACAGTTTACTAGTGGTGTCTCTCCATAAGATAAATAACAACATGCTGGGTAAACAAATTATAGTTGGGCAATTGATAGAATAAAGATAGCGTGCATATGTCACGAGGATCACTATGAGATTTACTCTGGGCATTACAACAAAATACATAGACCGCCATCCAACTGCATCTATGACTAATAATCCACTTGCGGGATATCGTCCGAACACCCCTCGAGTATTAAGTTGCGAACAACAGATAACTGCATTAAGCAAAGTGTATAATGTAAACAAAACGAATGTCCTTGGACACAATAATATTATTTTCTCCCTAGTGGCAACAGCACATCTACAACCTTGGAGGTTTCTGTCACTCCCCCAGATTAAATAGAGGCATGAACCCAACTATCGAGCATAAATACCCCCTCTTGGAGTCACTAGTATCTACTTGGCCAAGATAGCTACTAACAACGGAGAGCATGCAAGATCATAAACAACATAGAGATGACATAAGATAATATTCAGCACATCAACTTAACATAACATCAATATTCATCGGATCCCAACAAACACAACATGTAGAATTATATAAAGATGATCTCGATCATGTAAGGCAGCTCACGAGATCTAAACATAAAGCACATGGTGGAGAAGACAACCATCTAGCTACTGCTATGGACCCATAGTCCAAGGTAGACTACTCACTCATCGCGCCGAAGGCAAGCATGGCGATGAAGAAGACCTCCGGTGGCGATTCCCCCCTCCGGCAGGGTACCGGGAAGAGCTTCTGGACCCTCCCGATCTCGGGTCGATGACGGCGGCAGATCGCAATGTGTTTCTGGAAAATTGATCGGGTGTTTAGGTTTTTCCTGTCGGGAGGTCTTTATAGGCGAAGGGGCAGCGTCAGAGGTGGACTAGGGTGGCCTCACCCATAGGAGGCGCGGGCTAGGGGCTGGCCATGCCGCCCTATGGTGTGGCCAGCCCGTGGCCACCCTCCGTCTCCTCTTCGGACTTCTAAAAGCTTCGGTAAATATTAGGAGGTTCAGCTTTTGTTTCGTCCAATTCCGAGAATATTTCCCGTGTAACTTTTCTGAAACACAAAAACAGCAGAAAACAGGGAACTGGAACTGTGGCATCTTATTAATAGGTTAGTTCCGAAAAATGCATAAAAATGCCACGAAGTGTAACAAAACACTAAGCAAATGGTGTAAGAACAAGCATGGAGCATCAAAAATTATAGATACGTTTGAGACGTATCAGCTAGTTTCCATGTCATCGGGCAAGAGGTACCCCGTTGGCGTTCTCGATGATACATGTATTCTTACAATGACAAGAACTTGCTTGGGACCTAATTCGATTAGCATTGTTTAAGTACTCGTATTAACGGGTCATGAGATTTTCAACTTATGATTTGTCAAGCATATGCCTCATATTTGTACTCGCATTAACCTTAACCACTCAAGATGCCTATGATGGGGGCAATGAGAGCTCAAATCTAGTAAGTACCATAATTTTTGGAAGGTTTATAAAACTTGCAATCACTACTTCCCTCTGCGAAGGGCCTTTCTTTTACTTTTATGTTGAGTCTTTATCTTCTACCTTCATGCACCGTCTAAGAGAGCATAGTTGTCATTCTGAGTATAATGTGCATGGTCCCAAAATTTATTATTGATTGATTTATGATTATGGTTTTGCTTGTTCTTAAATTATTTGTATCTAGTCGCCCTCTTAAACTTGAAGGTGTCCTATGAATTTATGTTTTGCTTCTCCATGAGGGACAAGTTGAATACCACTTTGCTATGTTTTTCTATATGCTTGAAACAAGCAAATGATTTTCAATGCATTATTACTCATGATCTTTTGTGTGGTGATCCAGCATACCACTGCATGTGTAGTATGAAAGTCGTTGACATAACACCAATGAAACACCATCTCACTAGTATTACATCAATCAGAGTGGTACAACAGAAACATCGCAAGTCCAAGGTATGTCTATAGGATTACAATTTCATCGTATAGAAGAGCTTCAGAACCTCCTCAATAGGTAGAGGTTTAGTTCTGGCGATTACAAACGAGACAGAATAAGCTGAAGACTAACAAGAGCTACAACTAATGCAGTTGGCTTACTACAGAAACTACAGAATTATCCTATCTACTTAGTTTCTAGGATTAGGGAATTGGTTCCCTTCTACACCTATTCTAGGTTTCCACCAAGCTTGGCGTAGTCGTTGACTCCATTGATAGATCCGACATTGATAGAAGGCTTTATCTTCATCTTCAGTGTCTCGAGATTGCCTCCCTGTGTTGCCTCCAATCTAAGCAAGGGTTACGAGGGAGTGGGGTGAGTAACGAGCGTTACCCAGCAAGTTCATATAAGGAATAAGGTGTTTTATGCACTAGGTACAACCTTAGACCCAAGGGTTGTTCGGCAATGCAGGTTTTCGTAAACATTTCTTCAAGAGGTTGCTTTTATTCAGAAGAACTATGTCCGTCAGCCTTCACAGGTTGATTAGAGCTTCGATGGGCTCCTTTCCTGTCGTGTTCGTAGCTCCTTCCCGGAACAGGGAGTATCTCGATACTTTCTTACACTCTGCAGAGGTGGTCACTTGTACCCATAAGAGATCTTAGCCTTGTTGCACATCCAAGTGGCCTACTTGTCCATACTTCCTGTGTATGGGGCCCAGTCTAAGATCCAAGCCAATCACTGTCCTCCTCTGCGACCCCGCATACCCACCCTTTTGTAGTTCCAACCTCAGAAACAATCCACGCCAGCCGCCTACGTATTGTGGTAGGTCCGACCTCGATTAACACAATCCACGCCGGTCGCCTACCCGCAGGTAGTTTCCGACCTCAATTTAACTTATCCACGCCGGTCTTCTACCATCTGGTATTTCCTACCTCGGTAGATGTTCCCCACTCCGGTCTCCTACACACTGGTAGCTTCCGACCTCAGGCTCCCACGTTGGTCGCCTACAATCCATCATAGACCACGGTACCATGTAATTATTAAGGGGATTCCACCCTCATGTTGCTCCCAGCAGGAGACTAACAGCTATGGTATGCGCATCCGTTGATATGCAGAAGGAAGTTGGTACAGCTGACTTCTCTGTCCCATTCCAGATCTTATGGTTGACCGTTATTTACGGCGCTAGAATCACTGGCGACATTGGTTATTATTTCCTAGATGAACTTTCCAGTTGCAGTAGGACCTCCACCAATACCCATACCATGGTCCCACTGCCCACCATCCTAGGTTGGCAACCACCGTGGTTGCTAACCACTAATCATGTTAACTGAGAAAGCAGAACTTTTGCTTTAAAATGCTGTAGTAATACCACCGGTATATTTGCAAGTAATTTGCTAAAGATAAACAATAGATATGAGCAAGAGTGAACTTGCCTTTTTGATTGCAAGATTATGCAAGTCAAGGTCTTCGATACGAAAGAAATCCCAATTCCGAAATAACAATCATCATCCGGTAGGGATAATGTTAGAAACATGTAGCATGATATGCATAATATATGATATGCAACAATCTAAGAATAACCTAACCCCGATGATTTGTTATCTTTGAGTTGTGGTGACTTCTTTAGAATGTGTTGCACTTTTAAGTGTAATACACCCAAGGTTGTTAAGGCTTTAGGTTAATTTACCATGATTAATAAGTAAAAGAGTAAAGCTTCAACCAATAGCTAATGTGTTTTGGTTTACCCTGGTTTGTTGTTATAGTAAAAGACTGGTATTGAGGTGAGGACTTGAAAGTAACACTTTTAAGTTGTATATTAAGATTTGCAAATTAATTTGTTGATCTAGGATATGCACAGTTAAAGTGACTCGATTAACAAACAATACCCAATTAGCTATAGGGTGGACAACAATCTTAATAAAACTTAGGGTTTTACTTTAAGACTAAAAGGAAACGGTTGGATGCTTATTTTCAAGGTATCTCAACAGAATAAATTTTTGAAGAACACATTCTTTAAAAAGGTAATTAGTATTTAACTCATAATTAAGTGATCACAATTTTTTTTAAAGGGAATTTGGGTTAATTAATAGAACATGATTCTTCTTGTTATAAGTTTCTAGGTTTTAACTTATAATGTTAAAGGAATTGAGTTAATCACTCCTTATGGTTAAATTGAGCACTTAGAGCTAATTACTTATTTACTGAATGAAGGTTAATAAATAACTTTAAACACAAGTTACTATTTATTTATTGATGTTCTCCATAATTTTAGTACTTCAAAATTATCTATGGAAAATAATTCCAGTGTTTTAAGTGCTAATGGCAAAGTTGAAATTAAGATCCTATAATAATGAAGAAGTAACTACAATAAGGTTGTTTTACTGTAAGAATATTTACTACATATTTAGAGAAATGATTTGATTCCTAAATTTCATTCAAATTCATATTGAGAAATAGTACTTAGGCATGTTTGATAATTTCCCTCAAAATTGTTTCACACAAGTATGCAATATTGTAACCTAAATAGAGAGCTTTTGTTTTTCTGAACATCTTGATATATTATTTGTATTTTTCTGATTTAAATTGAATTAGTTATGAATTTTCTAAATTTTAACACTTTACCTGAATTCTAAAACAAGGGGGAAACTTTTCTAACCAAACCCTAGCCTACCATAGCCACTGACCAATGGGTCGAACGCCAGGTAAGCTGCCATGTTGGCAGGTCCGGGTCAAATAGGTTGACCAATCACTGGACCTCACCGCCGGCGAGGTGATCGACGGCGGCGGCGACGTTTGAGTGTTTCCGGGAACGCGCTCTATTTCGTGTTCGAACCAGAAGGCGATGATGAACCTAGCGGTAGCATGCTTGTTGCGGGCAGGATAACCACCCAGTTGGGAACCCCAAGAGGAAGGTATGATGAGTACAACAGCATATTTTTCCTCAGTAAAAAACCAAGGTTTAATCGTATCCAGGAAAAAGCCAAACTCCAGAAGGTGATGCTTGATAGCCTAGTGACACTCCAACAAGGGCGCCGTTTACGATCAAACGAGTTAGCGCGTCTTCAACTAGTAGCAATGTGGAACCTGCACACAACACAACCAAATACTTTGCTCCCAACTTATGATGAGGTTGTCAATCTCACCGGTTTGCTTGAAACAAAGGAATGAGCGTATCGAGTGGAAAGTAGTAATAATATGCGAGTAAAGTAAACAATGCGAGTAAAGTAAACAATACGAGTAAAGTAAACAGGTGATAACAATATAAAGGAAATAGGACCAGGGTCCACAGTTCACTAGTGGTGTCTCTCTATAAGATAAAATAATACATGCTGGGTAAACAAATTACAGTTGGGCAATTGATAGAATAAAGACAACGTGATATGTCAAGAGGATCACTATGAGATTTACTCTGGGCATTACAACAAGATACATAGACCGCCATCCAACTGCATCTATGACTAATAATCCACTTGTGGCGAATCAATCCGAGAACTCCACAAGTATTAAGTTGCGAACAATAGATAATTGCATTAAGCAAAGTGTGTAATGTAAACAAAGCATATGCCCTCGAGCATATGAATGTTGTTTTCCCCCTAGTAGCAATAGCACATCTACAACCTTAGAGATTTATGTCACTCCCCCAGATTAAATAGAGGCATGAACCCACTATCGAGCATAAATACCCCCTCTTGGAGTCACTAGCAACTACTTGGCCAAGATAGCTACTAACAATGGAGAGCATGCAAGATCATAAACAACATAGAGATAACATAAGATAAAATTCAGTACTTTAACTCAATCATAACACCAATATTCATCGGATCCCAACAAACACAACATGTAGAATTACATAACGGTGATCTCGATCATGTAAGGCAGCTCACGAGATCTAAACATGAAGCACATGGTGGAGAAGACAACCATCTAGCTACTGCTATGGACCCATAGTCCAAGGTAGACTACTCACTCATCACGCCGGAGGCAAGCATGGCGATGAAGAAGACCTCCGGTGGTGATTTCCCTCTCCGGCAGGGTGCCGGGAAGAGCTTCTGGACCCTCCCGATCTTCAGGTCAATGGCGGCGGCGGATCGCGATGTATTCTGGAAAAGTGATCGGGTGTTTAGGTTTTTCCCATCGGGGGTCTTTATAGGCGAAGGGGCAGCGTCAGAGGTGGACCAGGGGGCCCACACCACCAGGGGGCGTGGGCCAGCCCTAGGCCGTGCCACCCTATGGTGTGGCCGCCCTCTGGCTCTGCTCCATCTCCTCTTCGGTGTTCTGGAAGCTCCGTGAAATATCTGGACGACTGGCTTTGGTTTCGTCCAATTCCGAGAATATTTCCTGTGTAACTTTTCTGAAACACAAAAACAGCAGAAAACAGGGAACTAACACTGTGGCATCTCGTTAATAGGTTAGTTTCGGAAAATGTATAAAAATGCCACGAAGTGTAACGAAACACTAAACAAATGGTGTAAAAACAAGCATGAAGCATCAAAAATTATGGATACGTTAGAGACGTATCAGCATCCCCAAGCTTAACTCCTGCTCGTCCTCGAGTAGGTAAGTGATAACAAAAGAAATAATTTTTGAGGTGACATGCACCTACACAATCTTGACCATATATGTAAGCGTTGTGCGCTGGGATTAAAAGAACTTAAAACATGGGCATGAAAGATATAATCTTGATAGAAGAAACTTAGCAACCATGTTATAACATGAAAATGAACACAAACAAAAGATCATGAAAATGAAACAATGAAAGCCAAACGTGTGTTCAAATCATAAGGAAAAACATACAAATGGTTTTCAGCTTGTCCTTCATGGAGAGCAAAACATAAATGCATAGGATACCTTTAAGTTTAAGAGGGCGACTAGATACAAATAATTTAAGAACAAGTGAAACCAATCATCATGAATCAATCAATGAAAACTTTGGGACAATACACATTATACTTAGAATGACAACTATGCTCTCTTAGACGGTACATAAAGGTAGAAGGTGGAGACTCAACATAAAAGTAAAAGAAAGGCCCTTCGCGGAGGGAAGCAGTGATTGCAAGTTTTATAAACCTTCAAAAATTATGGTACTTACCGGCTTTGAGCTCTCATTACCCCCATCATAAGCATCTTGAATGGTTAAAGTTAATGCGAGAACACTTATGCTGCACATGCTTGACAAATCATAAGTTGAAAACCTCGTGTCCCGTGAAATACGAATACCCAAACCTCATGCTACTCGACTTAGAGTCCCAAGCAAGCTCTTGTCATTGTAAATATATGTGTATCATCGAGACCCGCCAACGGGTACCTCCGTGCCCGATGACATGGAACAAGCCCACATCAAAATGACAGGACAAACAGACAATGAACACCTCGGTATATCTTTTATTTTCCATTGGTATAGCTTTTTATTGCGAGATGCGTCGTCGAATGTTCACTATGGGCATGCTGTAAATTTCCACCATGAATTATGCATGGCTTAGATTAGCGGCCTAGGCGTTTCTCTAACATGTATACAAACTCCATGATCCCACAAGATTCCCAATTTATTTCACACCGCGAGTATCCATAAACAAAAGATCACGATATCAACTCAAATGAAAGATAGTGCAATATTGAAAGCTTGCCCCATGACGGCATGGCGGGGCTAATTCCCAACTTACAACTTGCAAGCATAACAACTCAACATAGGAGACCACAATGTCAAAAAAATTTAAAACGAGAAAAGTAAAGTGTGCCATCCGGTTCGTGAGAGCTTTACTGACCAATTTTCGCATAACACCAAAAAGAGTTTAATTTGAAGGATAGATAAAAGCAAGTCAAATGTACTTTGGAATAGCAAATTGCTAATAGGTATGTATGGTGGACACTTTGGAATAACTTGGTTTTCAGGAGTTGGATGCACGAGTAGAGCTCATAATCAGTACAAAGTGAGGGCTAGCAAAAGACTGGGAGCGACCAACTAAGAGAGCAATAACGACCATAATCATGCAAAGCGACAAAGCGACATTAAAAGAAGCATAAGATGGCATAAAAGTCAAAAACTAAATGATCATAGAGGCAATGGCGACTTTGTATGAGTCTAACATGTGTGAGCATGCGCCAAGTCAATCCAAATAAAGCATCAAGGAGAAAACCAAAATAATGCTTCCAAATACACTACAAAAAATGTGTTGACTAGTGACCCTCTAATTTTGTCACTAGATCGTCATAATGGTTGATCTATGACGATTTTATGACGAAAAAATGATCGTCAAAAACGGGGCGTCGTTGATGATCGAACATGACGAATTCACTGAGATTATCATAACCGTCTATGACGATATTGGACCGTCATAACGCTTATGACGATTCAGTATCATCATGGGCAATTTGAGGAGGCCACATCAGCAATCCGATGTGGCATATGCGTGGTAGGAGGCCACATCAGCAATCCGACGTGGAATACAGGTGGCATACACATGGCAGACATGTAAATTGAAATCAGCCCAATCCATTTCAGTGATCTATATGGGCCAAGCCCAATAAGTCTAGCCTTTTTTCCCTAGGCCTTGGCCTTGTTTTGGTCAATATCTCTATTGGGCCGTATAACTTTTTTACATCCTTTTTCTATTTTCTACAGTTAATTTTTACTAGGCTGGTCCCACCTGTCAATTCTCGCACTGGTCCCACTTGTCAGTTCGTATTATCATACTGGTCCCACTGGTCAGGTCTTATTTTCCCACAATTTGACAACAATTAAATACCAGATAAGAAGCAATGAACAGATACAATTCTTTTCATAAGCACTTCAACGTGCAGCTCATCAGCCTGCTAACAAAAAATCTTCAAATAATTTCTAACTTATTACAAACATTACAATTTATTATTACAGCAAACTATAATAACTACTCTTTGCTGAGTTGGGCTTCACGGCATCACAATTCTTCATTTATCTTAGGCCAAGAGCTTCCTGCAAAAGAAACATCCACATTTCTGTGTCAACGAAGGGAATGCTAGAAGACAGCAAATCAACCTGGGAATACAAAATATATAGCAATTGATTTGGAGCAAGTTTTAAAGCATGTCATGGTAAGGTAGTAGAATATATAACTGTACAAGCTCAATACATAACTACAAAAGACCATTATGGAGTCATAACAATTTAAACTCAGATATGCTCTGGGAGCTCGACTTTGTACAAGCTCAATACATAACTACAGAAGACCATTGAATGGAATCATATACTGTAGAAACAATGACTCCATAATATTCATCATCTTCAAGATGAGGGAGAAGAGGATGAGAGGGAGTTTCTTGCCTCTGTAATTATGGATGTAGGTGAATTCCAGAAGGCATCAGCGTTCCATGAGAAGACGAACTTGTCCATCTTCAAGTTTGGCTTGCACCGCTTCATAGTCAGCATGCTTCAATAATGACATTTATATGGTTAGCTGACATAATAAAGTCGGTGGAGGAAAGAAGATAAAAGAGACAACCAATCATGGCAATGATAAATACTTTCATTAGGCAGCACTGTAAGTACTGTTTTTTCCTAGCCAAGGCAGGAAAATGCAGTGATAGTATACATTATTTGCAAATAAAACCAACAAGTATGAAAACAGATACAATATTATCTTAGATAGTTGCATACTTTCATTGCATGAACTATTGTCTGTACAAGCATGTAGAACTCAACTGTAGGCCAGTTGGTGCAAATAACTTCCCCCATTTTAATTCTGAAAATGAACATTAAGAACTAGCACTCAATGCAAGAAACAAATGCTTGCACCTAGTTTCAGCAAACATTAACTTAATTATTGTTTTATCAATGCAATTTAGATTGGACTCTACAACAAGCAGCACTAACATTACTCTACAGCAAGCAGCACAAAGAGCACTAGTTAAAGGAGAAGGATGGAGAACGCAGACATACCTACCAAGAACTAGTGTCAAGGAAAACCCAGGACGTCGTCCTCTGGTCCAATCCAGATCAGCAGCACCTGTGTACTGGTCCAGAACTACTGCTGCTCCCCAGTGTGGATGCTGAGGACAGAGACGCCCAAATCCATACGGGAATCCACCTACCATCCGTCCTGTCCATGCTCCAGTGGAAGATTCACCATCACATCCAATGGCACCTGCAGAAATGTGTTGGACATAACAAAACAGATAACAGAATGTGATTACATATTGTCTATAATGTAAACCGATGCTATCATGTTAGCAACAATGGCAAGTTCTTTTGATTCTAAAGCATCAAAGATAACAACTGTAAATGATGGAACTGTGGCATGTTTATTCATAAAATGGAATAAATACACAAGAATAGAAAGAAAGGATTAGACATGGACGGTAAGTCAAATCCTTTAGGGCTCGTTTGGCTCCCATCATTTGGGCCTGGAATCAAAGAATTCATTTATGATTCTAGCAAATACTTGTTTGGCTACCACAGAATTGGTTATGGCATTCATTTCGAATTCCATGGCTTTTTATTTTATGCCTAATCTTAATACCTATTGGGTACCCTGTCATTTCTGTGGATTTTCCAAATGAAATGATATCATCATTTCAGTTCATTTCATTTCTACCAAATAAAATGAAATGATGGGTGCCAAACGAGCCCTTATGGAATAAATACAGTTCTGAACTGGCTAGGATGATATATTTGAATGGGTAATTGAAGCATAAGAAACAAGTGGGACTTGGAAACCTGACAATAAATATCAGGTTATTCCTTGGTTCAGCAATCGGTAGGAGAAAAATCAGCAAGGTAATGAAAAGTCAAGGAGTTGCTAATTATAGATCATCTAATTTATGCTACACGAATCATCTATGCACACAATGGTAAACTATAGACGGAATGCACCAGGTATTTAGGCATCAAAGAAAACAACCTTCTCCAGGTGCTGCAGAACTGTCACCATCCACGTTTCTCTGGTTATTCTGTAAATCTTTCTGGTAACTCTTCTTAACTTTCTGCATATAAAAAATTGAGATATAATCAGGCATGCTGCCTCCGCAACTCAGGACAAACTGCAACAGAATACAACAAGCGATTATGTAAGACAAAAAGGCTGTGCTGTAACATTGTAGCACCATATGTTTCATTTACAAATGCTGTAATCTACATAATTGCAACTGAAATATGGTAGCAAGGTAGCCAGAAGCTACTAGTCCATCTTTCAGTTTATGGCTTACACGGTGGAATTAACTATCACGCAACAACAAAATGATGTTAAGCTGACACCTTAATGCTTAGAGATTACAAATAAACCTATAAGGCAAAAATAGCAATAAGAAACCCCAATAAGAATTAACTATCATGTGAAGATTTTCTTTCACATATCCACAGTAAATAAGCCTAGGCCAAAATAGCATGTACATTCGAACCATGTGATCACTGCAAGAATCTAATATCAGTCGTTCCTATACAAACTGTAGACTGCCATTTTCTTCACGATGGAGGATACTTAACATCTATCCATGTAATATTATTATTTCTCAGTTAAAAAGGGGGATTCAATGTTCGCTTTAGTAGATTAAAAAGCTAACAGCTGCAAGCTCACTGAAATTTCACTGAATTACAAGGGATCCCGAAGCAGTACATGGCATCTGCAAGACTGCAAGCTAAAGGAAGTTCGGTGTCATGGGATCTCACCCTGGGCCGCTGGTGCGCAGCTGAATAGAATGATTCCAGCGACATAGGCATGGCAGCGAGATGCCCTTCAGGTGGCCTGACGGGAGCACCAAGCGAGACACCCGGATCTAACGTGGCACGAGCAGGTCAACCATAGGCAGGACCATTTTTTAAGATTCTATCCCGTCCTAGGAGCGGTCACGCCCACCATTTTAGACGCATTTTAAAATCGACATAAGAAGTTCAAAAAAGATCAAAAGAATACAAATCCTTCGTGTTGTGTCATGTTATGTGACCTAGTTGCCATAAAAAATAATAAACTTTGAATATTGCAACTATTTTGAAAAAGTGTTCACAAAAAAGAGTTATCTCGTACGAAGTTCTATGGCTTTCAAGCCAAATGAGCTAGTTATGGCCACAACCACGGCATAGTTTGTTCAACTGACCCCATATTGTGCACATGTGTGTATCTTGGGATGACAAACAATGTTGATTTGGGAAGTTTTAATTTTGGTTGCACAAAAAATTCATTTTTCATTTTCTGAGTGCAAAAAATGGGTTTTTTTGTGAAACGTCTACCAAAAGTATGTTACAGAAATAGAACAACCAAATTTTAAATGATATTATATCATATTATATCCACAATACACTAGTTGTTTGCATTGAAAAAGTTATATAGCCACCCCTCAAAAAAGACAAATATCTATCAATTCAGCTGAAAACGGGTCAAATTTGAACTACAGGTGCTTCATAGTTTGCTCATGTTTTTTTACAAAATTCATTTTTAGGTACACAACTATCTATTTCATCAGAGATCCATAAAGAGTTTGGCAGGATTCGATCCCGACCTAGGAGCGGTCACGCCCACCGTTTTGGCCGCAGTTTGAAATGGGCATAAGAAATTCAAAAAAAAAAACCAAAACAATACAAATCCTTCGCGTTGTGTCATGTTATGTGACCTAATTTCTAGGAAAAATAATAAACTTGGAATATTGTAACTATTGTTAAAAAGTGTTCACAAAAAAGAGCTATCTCGTGCGAAGTTTCATGGCTTTCAAGCCAAATGAGATAGTTATGGCCACAACCACGGCATAGTTTGTTCAAACAACCCCATATTGTGCAAATGTGTGCATCTTAGGATGACAAACAATGTTGATTTGGGGAGTTTTAATTTTCGTTGCACAAAAAAATCATTTTTCATTTTCTTAGTGCAAAAAATGGGTTTTTTATGAAGCGTCTACCAAAAATATGTTGCAAAATTAGAACAACCAAATTTTAAATGATATTATATCATATTTGATCCACAATTAACCAGTTTTTTGCATGGAAAAAGTTATATAGCCACCCCTCAAAAAAGACAAATATCTATCAATTCAGCTGGAAACGGGTCAAATTTGAACTACAGGTGCTTCATAGTTTACTCATGTTTTTTTTCCAAAATTCATTTCTAGGTACAAAACTATCTATTTCAGAATAGATCCATAAAGAGTTTGGCAGGATTCGATCCCGACCTAGGAGCGGTCACGCCCACCGTTTTGGCCGCATTTTGAAATGGGCATAAGAAATTCAAAAATAATCAAAACAATACAAATCCTTTGCGTTGTGTCATTTTATGTTACCTAGTTCCTAGGAAAATAACAAACTTGAAAGATTTGTAAGCATTTTAAAAAAGTGTTCACAAAAAAGAGCTACCTTATACAAAGTTCCATGGTTTCCAAGCCAAATGAGCTAGTTATGGCCATAATCACAGCATAGTTTATTAAAATTACCCCATACTGTGCACATGTGTGCATCTTGGGATGGAAAACAAAGTTGCTCTGGGGATTTTTAATTTTCTTTTCACAAAAAATTCATTTTCATTTTCTTAATGCTAAAAATATGTTTTTTTTGTGAAGCATCTACCAAAAATATGTTTCAAAAATGGACCAACAAAATTTTAAATGATATTATACCATATTTCATGCACAATTAACCATTTTTTTGCATGGAAAAAGTTTTATAGACACCCCTCAAGAAATTGACAAAATTTTGTCGATTTAGTTGGAAGCGGGTCAAATTTGAACTACAGGTGCTTCATATTTTGCTAAAAAAAAATCAAAAAATCATTTTTAGGTACACAAGCATCTATTTCATTATAGATTCATAAACATTTTTGCAAGGTTCAACACCTTGCTAAGAAGGGTCATGCCCACCATTTTGACCCCATTTTAAATACACCATTATAACATTTTTGTGATTAAATTTGTTTTCTAATTTTTTTGTGGAGAAAAAGAGTTGATGTTATTAAATTTGTTTTCTAATTTGTTTTCTAATTTACAAAGTTTTTTTGAATTTATTTGGTCTTGTCTTGAATCTTCTTCAAATCTTTTAGGTTAAAATCTTAAAAGAAATGGAAAGAGAAAGAGGAAAACAATCAGCTAGAGCCTTTATCCACAGCGGCCCAAGAGTTGTCCACAGCGGCCTAGGCCCAAGATACGAAAAGCTTAAATATAAAAGGACATAACATGGGCTTGTATCACAAAGGGTTGTTTACCTTGGTGGTCAAGGGAACAACGAAGGATTGGGAGGGCGCAGTTTCGATCCCCAATCATGACGCAATTTATTTTGCCACCGCGTGTCAGCTCGGTCGGGAGCGTGGGACCCGCGTGTTAGCTCGGACCGACATGTGGAACCTGCGTTCAGGTCAGACCGACGCGTGGAACCCGCATGTCAGGTCGGACCGACATGTGGGACCTGCGTGTCAGGTCAGACCGACGTGTGGGACCCGCGTGTCAGGTCAGTCCGACGTGTGGGACCCGTGTGTCAGGTTGGTCTGACGAAATTCAAGTGTATGACGGATGGGTCCTACACTCCACATAAGAAAAATTAACACGTGGATATTACACATAGGCGTAAATATACACATACATGACACGTTGGCAAAACCGCTGAGGTGGCAGTCCAACCATTTCAAATATATTTTAAATTAGCGATTATGATGATCTATTTTCGTCGTAAGCGGCTCCGGATATGGTTTGAAGCCGCATGAGATAGGTTATGACGATTTTGTGCCCACTGGGTTATGACATTTCTGGTTCAAATCTTCATAATTTTTAGGGCTGGTGGCCTCCCCAATTAGGCCATGACGATCTGGTATAAAATCGTCACTACTTTATGACATTTTTCTCTAGGGTCATGATGAAAACGTCACTAGTCAACACATTTCTTGTAGTGATAATTAAAACAACGCATGATTTTTTCAAAGGCTCATTAAGCAATCTCAGTCATTTGCGACAAGTCATGCTACAGCAAAACCACTAAGCATACTATCAAAAAGACATCAAGTACGACATGCAAAAGCCTAGGCCGCAGTCTACACAAGCTCCTTCTTGTACCACTTTTTTGCATAAAGCTTTTTCTCTTTTCCAACACCATTCGAACTTTTTATAACCAACTCTTTTGATGAAAACCAATAAATACCAGAGGCAAAAATACACCTTGATGAAAAGATATAACAAGATCTGAACACAAATCAAGAAGAAAAATCAAAGCTAAACGCAGTTCTAGAAAAAGAAGAACACTCGTTAAAATTATAAGAAAAAAACAGAGTGTTCTTGGCAAATAAAAAAGCAAGGCAACTTCTCCAAAAGGAATTTGTTGGGGTCCAACCATTTATTGCAGCAAACAAAACTAAAGAAAACTAAAAACTAAAAACAACTGACGCTCCAAGAAAAACGCATAATGCATGAAGCAATAAAAATATAGTGTCTTAAAAGGTGACCTAATTTTTACCGATGAAGAAGGGGTGTCTCGGGGGCATCCCCAAGCTTTGACGCTTGTACTTCTTGGATATTTCTTGGGGTGACATGGGCATCCCCAAGCTTGAGATTTTGTCCATTCTTCAACTCATCTCATCATTCTCCGATCCCTACACTTGAAAACTTCCTTTATACAAAACTAAACACAAATCTATTAGCAACATTAGTGTAAGCATAATAATGAATCAACCCTTTTTTTGCTTCAGGTTTCAACTCAAAAGCACCACATATAAATTATATACTACTGTAGCAACTTCTCCAAAAGTTCTGTGATCAAAAGAACTCAAAAAGAAAGCGATAAAGCGGCGAACACAAATATTGGCAGAAATCTGTCAAAACAGAACAGCTGACAAAGGTCGAATTTTTAGAGGTTTTTCTTTTGCTCAAATCAAAAAGTGTTCAACTAATGAAAGTTTGGATATAACCTGGGGCATATGCACAAGAAATCACAGGTCCAAAAGATATATAGAGAATTTTCACGAATTTTTACGGTGCAGCACCGAAAACTATTTCAGGACAGCAGCATCCCCAAATCTTACCTCACTCAAATTAGAGGCTTCTCTTGGCACAAAAACAAAATAAAAATGATAAGGAGAGGTCATTACAGTAGTAATAACTTCTAAGATCAAATAAAAGAAAAAGAACTGAATATAAAAACATTGGGTTATCTCCCAAGAATGATTTTCTTTAACGCCTTTGAGCTAGGCGCAGAAAGTGCGAATCAAGTAATATCAAGTGATGAAGCATCAAGCTCATAATTTGCTCTAAGAATAGAGTCAAAAAGCAATTTCTTTCTCTTCCTAGGGAAGTGTTCCATACCTTTCTTGAGTGGGAATTGATATTTGATGGTGCCTTCCCTCATATCAATGATGGCACCTACAGTTCGAAGAAAGGGTCTTCCCAAAATAATAGGACATGAAGCATTGCATTCAACATCCATTACAAGAAAATCAACGGGAACAAGGTTATTGTTAACCATAATAAGAACATCATTAATCCTTCCCAAAGGTTTTTTCTTAGCAACATCAGCAATAGGAACATCATAATAACACTTTTCAAGCGGTGGTAAATCAAGCATGTCATAGATCTTTCTAGGCATAATAGAAATACTAGCACCTAGATCACATAAAGCATGGCAATAAAAACCATTAACATGCATATCAATGATGGGTTCCCAACCATCTTCTAACTTCTTGGGAACAGAAGCTTTTTGCTTCAACTTTTCATCCCTAATTTTCATAAGAGCATTGGTAATATGCTTGGTAAAACCAACATTTAAAGAACTAGCATTGGGAGTCAAAGCAAGCTTTTGCAAGAACAAAATAACTTCAGATATATTGTTGCCATCAACATCAAAATCATTAAAGGAAATGGAGCTATCATCTCCTACACTCCAAAAAAAATTAGCACTTGATACGTCTCCAACGTATCTATAATTTTTGATGCTCCATGCTTGTTTTTACACCATTTGCTTAGTGTTTCGTTACACTTTGTGGCACTTTTATGCATTTTCCGGAACTAACCTATTAACAAGTCGCTGGTAGTCCTTGTGCGTGGTGAACAACCAGCCCGTTGGGAACCCCAAGAGGAAGGTGTGACGTGTATAGCAGCAAGTTTTCCCTCAGTTAAGAAACCAAGGTTTATCATTCTTGGAGAGAACGGACAATGACGACTGAAGGTGATGCTTGCTAGTTTGCGACAGCTTTGGTCAATTTATATATGGCGCCTTGTCCAAGCTTTGCTTGCTAGCTACAACGCGGAACCTGCACACAACACAACCAAGTACTTTGTTCCCAACTTGCGATGAGGTTGTTAATCTCACCAGTTTGCTTGAAACAAAGGTTATGAGTGTATCGAGTGGAAACCAGTAGAAGTATGCGAGTAAAGTAAACAGGTGATAGCAATATGATGGAAATAGGACCGGGGTCCATAGTTCACTAGTGGTGTCTCTCCATAAGATAAATAACACATGCTAGGTAAAAAAATTACAGTTGGGCAATTGATAGAATAAAGATAAACGTGATATGTCAAGAAGATCACTATGAGATTTACTCTGGGCATTACAATAAAATACATAGACCGCCATCCAACTGCATCTATGACTAATAATCCACTCACGGGGATATCATCCGAACACCCCATGAGTATTAAGTTGCGAACAATAGATAATTGCATTAAGCAAAGTGTGTAATGTAAACAAAGCATATGCCCTTGAGCATATGAATGTTGTTTTCTCCCTAGTAGCAACAACACATCTACAACCTTAGAGGTTTCTCACTCCCCCAGGTTAAATAGAGGCATGAACCCACTATCGAGCATAAATACCCCCTCTTGGAGTCACTAGCAACTACTCGGCCAAGATAGCTACTAACAACGGAGAGCATGCAAGATCATAAACAACATAGAGATAACATAAGATATATTTCAGTATAGCAACTCAATCATAACACCAATATTCATCGGATCCCAACAAACCAAACATGTAGAATTACATAACGGTGATCTCAATCATGTAGGGCAGCTCATGAGATCTAAACATGAAGCACATGGTGGAGAAGACAACTATCTAGCTACTGCTATGGACCCATAGTCCAAGGTAGACTACTCACTCATCGCTCCGGAGGAAAGCATGGCAATGAAGAAGACCTCCGGTGGCGATTCCCCTCTCCGGCAGGGTGCCGAGAAGAGCTTCTGGACCCTCCCGATCTTCGGGTCGACGGCGGCGGCGGATCGCGATGTGTTCTGGAAAAGTGATCGGGTACTTAGGTTTTTCCCGTCGGGGGGTCTTTATAGGCGAAGGGGCAATGTCAGAGGTGGAGCCAGGTGGCCTCACACCATGGCAGTGTGGCCAGGGCCTGGGCCGCGCCAACCTGGTGTGTGGGCCCCTGGTGGCCCCTCTCCTTCTCCTCTTCGGATGACTGGAAGCTCCCGGACAAAATAAGACTTCAGGAACTTGTTTCGTCCAATTCCGAGAATATTTCCTGTGTATCATTTCTGAAACACAAAAACAGCAGAAAACAGGGAACTGGCACTGTGGCAACTTGTTAATAGGTTAGTTCCAGAAAATGCATAAAAGTGCCACAAAGTGTAACGAAACAGTAGGCAAATGGTGTAAAAACAAGCATGGAGCATCAAAAATTATAGATACGTTAGAGACGTATCAAGCATCCCCAAGCTTAACTCCTGCTCATCCTCGAGTAGGTAAGTGATAACAAAATAATAATTTTTGAGGTGACATGCACCTACACAATCTTGATCATATATGTAAGCATTTGTGACCTGGGATCATAAGAACTTAAAACATGGGCATGAAGATATAATCTTGACAATAAGAAACTTAGCAACCATGTTGTAAACATGAAAATGAACACAAAGAAAAGATCATGAAAATGAAACAATGAAAGTCAAACGTGTGTTCAAATCATAAGGAAAAACATACAAATGGTTTTCAGCTTGTCCTTCATGAGAGAGCAAAACATAAATGCATAGGACACCTTCAAGTTTAAGAGGGCGACTAGATACAAATAATTTGAGAACAAGTGAAACCAATAATATGAATCAATCAATGAAAACTTTGGGACAATGCACATTATACTAAGAATGACAACTATGCTCTCTTAATGGTGCATAAAGATAGAAGGTGGTTACTCAACATAAAAGTAAAAGAAAGGCCCTTCGCAGAGGGACGCAGTGATTGCAAGTTTTATAACCTTCAAAAATTATGTTACTTACCGGCTTTGAGCTCTCATTGCCCCCATCATAAGCATCTTGAATGGTTAAAGTTAATGCGAGAACAATTATGATGCATATGCTTGACAAATCATAAGTTGAAAACCTCGTGTCCCATGAATACGCGTACCCAAACCTCATGCTACTTTACTTAGAGTCCCAAGCAAGGCTCTTGTCATTGTAAGTATATACATATCATTGAGAACCGCCAATGGGGTACCTCCGTGCCCGATGACATGGAACAAGCCCACATCAAAATGACAGGACAAGCAGACAATGAACACCTCGACATCTCTTTTATTTGCCTTTTGTTTAGCTTTTTATTGTGAGATGCGTCGTCGAATGTTCACCATGGGTATGCTGCAAATTTCCACCATGAATTATGCATGGCTTAGATTGGCGGCCCGGCGTTTCCCTAATACATATACAAACTCCATGATCCCCACAAGATTCCCAATTCATTTCACACCGCGGGCATCCGTAAACAAAAGATCACGATATCAACTCAAATAAGAAGTGCAATGTTGAAAGCTTGCCCATGACTGCATGGCTGGGCTAGTCTCCAACTTACAACTTGCGAGCATAACAACTCAACATAAGAGACCACAATGTCAAATTTTTAAGAATAGGAAAAAGTAAAGTGTGACTTCCAGTTTATGAGAGCTTTACTGACCGAATTTCACATAACACTGGTAAGAGTTTGATTTGAAGAGAAAATAAAAGCAAGTCAAATTTACTTGGAATAGCAAATTGCTAGTGGGTATGTATGGTGGACACTTTGGAAGACTTTGGCTTTTAGGAGTTGGATGCACGAGTATAGCTCATACTCAGTACAAGGTGAGGGCTAGCAAAAGACTGGGAGCGACCAACTAAGAGAGCAATAATGGCCATAATCATGTAAAGCGACAAAGCGACATTAAAAGAAGCATAAGATAGCATCAAGAGTCAAAAACTAAATGATCATAGAGGCTATTGGCGACTTTGTAAGAGTCTAACATGTGTGAATATGCGCCAAGTCAACCCAAATAAAGCATTAAGGAGAAAACCAAAATAATGCTTCCATACAATAAAAACAACGCATGATTTCTTCAAAGGCTCATTAAGCAATCTCAGTTATTTGAGACAAGTCATGCTATAGCAAAACCACTAAGCATACTATCAAAAAGACATCAAGCATGACATGAAAAAGCCTAAGCCGCAGTCTACACAAGCTCCTTCTTGTACCACTTTTTTGCATAAAGCTTTTTCTCTTTTCCAACACCATTTGAAATTTTTTAAGACACCTCTTTTGATGAAAACCAATAAAGATCAAAGGCAAAAATACACCTTGATGAAAAGATATGACAAGGTCTGAATGCAAATCAAGGCAAAAACGAAAACCAAAAGCAGTAGCAGAAAAAGAAGAACACCCGGTGAAATTGTAAGAATGAAAAACAGAGTGTTCTTGGCAAATGAAAACGAGTACATCTCCTCCAAAGAAAATTTGTTGGGGTCCAACCATTTATTGCAGCAAACAAAACTAAACTAACTAAGAAAACTAAAACAACTGACGCTCCAAGAAAAACACATAGTGCATGAAGCAATAAAAATATAGTGTCTTGAAAGGTGACCTGATTTTTGCCGATGAAGAAGGGGTGTGCTGCGTGTGATGGCGTGTGGTTAACGTGGGAGCAGACTGTCCTTGTGCGTGGTGGATAACCAGCCCGTTGGGAATCCCAAGAGGAAGGTATGATGAGTATAGCACCTAGTTTTCCCTCGGTTAAGAAACCAAGGTATGTCGATCTTGGAGAGGAGAGACAAACGACTGAAGGTGATGCGGAACCTGCACACACACAACCAAGTACTTTGTTCCCAACTTGCGATGAGGTTGTCAATCTCACCGGTTTGCTTGAAACAAAGATTATGAGCGTATCGAGTGGAAAACAATATATTATGCGAGTAAAGTAAATAGTGCGAGTAAAGTAAACAGGTGATAGCAATATGATAGAAATAGTACCGGGATCCACAGTTCACTAGTGGTGTCTCTCCATAGATAAATAACACATGCTGGGTAAACAAATTACAGTTGGGCAATTGATAGAATAAAGATAAACGTGATATGTCAAGAAGATCAATATGAGATTTACTCTGGGCATTACAACAAAATACATAGACCGCCATCCAACTGCATCTATGACTAATAATCCACTACCGGGGATATCAATCCGAACACCCCAGTAGTATTAAGTTGCGAACAACAGATAATTGCATTAAGCAAAGTGTGTAATGTAAACAAAGCATATGCTCTTGAGCATATGAATGTTGTTTTCTCCCTAGTAGCAACAGCACATCTACAACCTTAGAGGTTTCTGTCACTCCCCCAGATTAAATAGAGGCATGAACCCACTATCGAGCATAAATACCCCCTCTTGGAGTCACTACCAACTACTTGGCCAAGATAGCTACTAACAACGGAGAGCATGCAAGATCATAAACAACATAGAGATAACAAAAGATAATATTCAGTACAACAACTTAATCATAAACACCAATATTCATCGGATCCCAATAAACCAAACATGTAGAATTACATAATGGTGATCTCAATCATGTAGGGCAGCTCATGAGATCAAATCATGAAGCACATGGTGGAGAAGACAACCATCTAGCAACTGCTATGGACCCATAGTCCAAGGTAGACTACTCACTCATCGCTCCGGAGGCAAGCATGGCGATGAAGAAGACCTCTGATGGTGATTCCCCTCTCCGGCAGGGTGCCAGGAAGAGCTTCTGGACCCTCCCGATCTTCGGGTCAATGGTGGCGGCGGATCGCTATGTGTTCTGGAAAATTGATCGGGTACTTGGGTTTTTTTCCGTCGGGGGGTCTTTATAGGCGAAGGGGTGATGTCAGAGGAGGAGCCAGGCGCCCTCATGCGGGGCCCACGTGGCCAGGGGCCTGGCCGTGCCACCCCTGCGTGTGGGGCCCTGGTGGCCCCCCTCCTACTCTCCTTCGGATCTCTGGAAGCTTTCGGGTAAAATAAGACTTTAGGAACTTGTTTCGTCCAATTCCAAGAATATTTCCTGTGTATCACTTCTGAAACACAAAAACAACAGAAAACAGGAAACTGGCACTGTGGCAACTCGTTAATAGGTTAGTTCCGGAAAATGCATAAAAGTGCCACGAAGTGTAACGAAACAATAGGCAAATGGTGTAAAAACAAGCATGGAGCATCAAAAATTATAGATACGTTGGAGACGTATCAAGCATCCCCAAGCTTAACTCCTGCTCGTCCTCGAGTAGGTAAGTGATAACAAAAGAATAATTTTTGAGGTGACATGCACCTACACAATCTTGATCATATATGTAAGCATTTGTGAGCTGGGATCATAAGAACTTAAAACATGGGCATGAAGATATAATCTTGATAATAAGAACTTAGCAACCATGTTGTAAACATGAAAATGAACACAAACAAAAGATCATGAAAATGAAACAATGAATGTCAAACATGTGTTCAAATCATAAAGAAAAACATACAAATGGTTTTCAGCTTGTCCTTCAAAGAGAGCAAAACATAAATGCATAGGACACCTTCAAGTTTAAGAGGGCGACTAGATAAAATAATTTAAGAACAAGTGAAACCAACAATATGAATCTATCAATGAACTTTGGGATAATGCGTATCACACTAAGAATGACAACTATGCTCTCTTAATGGTGCATAAATAAAGAAGGTGGTGACTCAACATAAAAATAGAAGAAAGGCCCTTCGCAGAGGGAAGCAGTGATTGCAAGTTTTATAACCTTCAAAAATTATGGTACTTACCGGCTTTGAGCTCTCATTGTTGGAATTATGCCCTAGAGGCAATAATAAAGATGTTATTATTATAATTCTTGTTCATGATAATGTTTATATTCCATGCTAGAATTGTATTAAGCGGAAACTTTAATACTTGTGTGGTTTATAAGCAACACCGTGTCCCTAGTATGCCTCTATGGACTAGCTCATTGATTAATGATGGTTAAGGTTTCCTAACCATAGACATGAGTTGTCAATTAATAATGAGATCATATCATTAGGAGAATGGTGTGATGGACAGACCCAAATAAAGCAGAGCAATTAGATCGTGTCATCGTGTTCATCTTTGCGAAGCTTTTCTTATGTCATGTATTGTATTCCTTAGACCATGAGATAATACAACTCCCTGGTATCGGAAGAAAGCTTTGATGTCATCAAACGTTATCCTATGTGAGGGTGATAATAAAGGTGTCTCTCAGGTGATCGGAAAGTACTTGTTGGGTTGTATGTATCGAGATGGAATTTGTCCCTCCCAAGTCGGAGAGATATACTTCGGGCCCACTCGGTAATCGATATCAACACCGCTTGCAAGCATGTGATTAAGGAGTTAATCACGAAGTGATATCGGATTACGGAACGAGTAAAGTACTTGCTGTGAACGAGATTGAACTAGGTATGGCGATACCGACGATCGAATCTCGGGCGAGTAAAATATCGCGAGACGAAGGGAATACAAATACGGGATTGCTTGAATCCTGACATCGTGGTTCATCCGATATGATCATCGCTGAGTGCGTGGGAGTCAATATGGATTTCCAGATCCCGCTATTGATTATTGATGGAGATCATGTCCGCGCATTCTCGAACCCGTAGGGTCACACACTTAACGCAAATCAACGCTAGGGTAGTTCGGGATATATGTGAAAGTGTTTCGGAAAGTTACGGAATTGTTCCGGGTGAAAAATATTGGTATTTATTGATTATGTGAATTAATAAATATTAAACTGATATTTATTTAACAGAAATAAATAAAGAAAGAAGAAAAAAAAAGGAGAAAGCAGCGCACATGCATGGCTCGATGCGGCCAGTGCAATGCATGCATGCGATGCATGCATGGCATGCTCATGCACGTGCATGGCTTGCACGCTATCGAAGGCAGCGCCCAGGCTGCTCGACGCGGCCAGGGGCGGGCGATCGCCCTGGCACGCTGGCTGGTGAGGCTAGGCCCACCCGGGCCTTGTGCGGCTGGGCCTTTGGCCGAGCAGGCTTTGGCCGGTTGAGATCGGATAGCTAGCACGCCTCGACGAGATCGGATCGGATCGTGGCAGTTGCTGGCTTGCGTGCGGGCAACGTTCTTTGATCTGCCCCTGGCTCAAGTCAGCTGTACAGGACGGCTATAAAAGGAGCAAGGACGCGGCCGGTTTTTGAAGACCTAATTCCCGCGGAGCCGCTGCCCGGTTTCTGAAGCCTCTTTTTCCGTTCTTTCTCCACCACGCAAACAGGCGAAGCCCTGTCGGCGAAAACTCTCCACCATAGACACCACGCCGTCGTGTTGTCGATCCCATCTACCACTCCACCATATCTCGCTGGACCGGGAAGGCGGAGTCGTTGGTGTGCTGTACGTGTGCATCTCTCGGAGGCGCCGCCACTTGCGGCGTTGGATCGGATCGGATCGCGAGGAGGAGCAGGCTAGTACGACTACATCATCCACATTCTGTTGAACGTTTCCGCTGTGCGATTTCTTCAAGGGTATGAAGATCTCATCTACCTCTCTCGTTGATTACATCTCCTAGATTAGATCTTGGCTTTCTTGTTCGCATCCGTAGGAATTTTTTTTGATTTACTGTGCTGCGAAACCCTTCACTCATTGCCCCCATCATAAGCATCTTGAATGGTTAAAGTTAATGCGAGAACAATTATGATGCATATGCTTGACAAATCATAAGTTGAAGACCTCGTGCCCCGTGAATACGAGTACCCAAACCTCATGCTACTTTACTTAGAGTCCCAAGCAAGGCTCTTGTCATTGTAAGTATATGCGTATCATTGAGAACCGCCAATGGGGTACCTCCATGCCCGATGACATGGAACAAGCCCACACCAAAATGACAGGACAAGCAGACAATGAATACCTCGACATCTCTTTTATTTGCCTTTTGTTTATCTTTTTATTGTGAGATGCGTCATCGAATGTTCACCATGGGTATGCTGCAAATTTCCACCATGAATTATGCATGGCTTAGATTGGCGGCCCGGCGTTTCCCTAACACATATACAAACTCCATGATCCCCACAAGATTCCCAATTCATTTCACACCGCGGGCATCCATAAATAAAAGATCACGATATCAACTCAAATAACAAGTGCAATGTTGAAAGCTTGCCCCATGACTGCATGGATGGGCTAGAATCCAACTTACAACTTGCAAGCATAACAACTCAACATAAGAGACCACAATGTCAAATTTTTAAGAACAGGAAAAAGTAAAGTGTGCCTTCCGGTTCGTGAGAGCTTTACTGACCGAATTTCGCATAACACTGGTAAGAGTTTAATTTGAAGAGAAAATAAAAGCAAGTCAAATTTACTTGGCATAGCAAATTGCTAGTAGGTATGTATGGTGGACACTTTGGAAAACTTTGGCTTTTAGGAGATGGATGCACGAGTAGAGCTCATACTCAGTACAAGGCGAGGGCTAGCAAAAGACTGGGAGCGACCAACTAAGAGAGCAATAATGGCCATAATCATGCAAAGCGACAAAGCGACATTAAAAGAAACATAAGATGGCATCAAAAGTCAAAAACTAAATGATCATAGAGGCTATTGGCGACTTTGTAAGAGTCTAACATGTGTGAGCATGTGCCAAGTCAACCCAAATAAAGCATCAAGGAGAAAACCAAAATAATGCTTCCATACAATAAAAACAACGCATGATTTTTTTCAAAGGCTCATTAAGCAATCTCAGTTATTTGAGACAAGTCATGCTACAGCAAAACCACTAAGCATACTATCAAAAAGACATCAATCATGACATGAAAAAGCCTAAGCCGCAGTCTACACAAGCTCCTTCTTGTACCACTATTTTGCATAAAGCTTTTTCTCTTTTCCAACACCATTTGAAATTTTTAAAAACACCTCTTTTGATGAAAACCAATAAAGATCAGAGGCAAAATTACACCTTGATGAAAAGATATGACAAGGTCTGAATGCAAATCAAGGCGAAAACGAAAACCAAAAGCAGTACCAGAAAAAGAAGAACGCTCGATTTTTAATAAGAGTGAAAACTAGAGCGTTCTTGGCAAAAGAAAACGAGTACATCTCCTTCAAAGGAAATTTGTTGGGGTCCAACCATTTATTGCAGCAAACAAACAAACTAAACCAACTAAGAAAACTAAAACAACTGACGCTCCAAGAAAAACACATAATGCATGAAGCAATAAAAATATAGTGTGTTGAAAGGTGACCTGATTTTTGCCGATGAAGAAGGGGTGCCTCGGGGGCATCCCCAAGCTTTGACGCTTGTACTGCTTGGATATTTCTTGGGGTGATGCATGGGCATCCCCAAGCTTGAGCTTTTGTCCATTCTTCAACTCATCTCATCATTTTCCAATCCCTACACTTGAAAACTTCCTTCATACAAAACTAAACACAAATCTATTAGCAACATTAGTGCAAGCATAACATATAATCAACCTCTTTTTGCTTCAGGTTTCAACTCAAAACCACCACATATATAGAAAATACTACTGTAGTAACCTCCCAAAAAGTTCCGTGATCAAAAGACCTCAAAAGAAAGCGATAAAGTGGCAAACACAAATATTGGCAGAAATCTGTCAAAACTGAACAGCTGAAAAAGGTCGAATTTTTGAGGGGTTTTCTGTTGCTCAAATCAAAAAGTGTTCAACTAACAAAAGTTTGGATATAACCTGGGACATATGCACAAGAAATATCAGGTCCAAAAGATAAACAGAGAATTTATTCGAATTTTTACGGTGCAGCACCGAAAACAGTTTCAGGACAGCAACATCCCCAAATCTTTACCTCACTCGAATTAGAGGCTTCTCTTGGCACAAAAATGAAATAAACAAGATAAGGAGCAGTCATTACAGTAGTAATGACTTCCAAGACTCAAATAAAAGAAAAAGTACTGAAAAGAAAACATTGGGTTATCTCCCAAGAGTGCTTTTCTTTAACGCCTTTGAGCTAGGCGCAGAAAATTGCGAATCAAGTAATATCAAGTGATGAAGCATCAAGCTCATAATTTGCTCTAAGAATAGAGTCAAAAAGTAATTTCTTTCTTTTCCTAGGGAAGTGTTCCATACCTTTCTTGGGTGGGAATTGATATTTGATAGTGCCTTCCATCATATCAATGATGGCACCTACAGTTTGAAGAAAGGGTCTTCCCAAAATAATAGGACATGAAGCATGGCATTTAATGTCCATAACAAGAAAATCAACGAGAACAAGGTTATTGTTAACCACAATAAGAACATCATTAATCCTTCCCAAAGGTTTCTTCTTAGCAACATCAGCAATAGGAACATCATATCAATGATGGGTTCCCAACCATCTTTTAACTTCTTGGGAACAGAGGCTTTTTGCTTCAACTTTTCATCCCTAATTTTTATGAGAGCATTGGTAATATGCTTAGTAAAAGCAATATTTAAAGAACTAGCATTGGGAGTCAAAGCAAGCTTTTGCAATAATAAAAATTACTTCAGATATATTGCAGCCATCAACATCAAAATCATTAAAAGCAATAGAGCTATCATCTCCCACACTCCGAAAAATTTCAGCACTCTTTTGAAAAAAAGTTTTGTCAGTTTTAGGCTTTTTAACACAAGGAGTGGAAGTTTTCTCTACACCAATCAGAGTAAGAGGATTGTTAGCATTAGGAGCAACATCATTAGAGGTAGTAATAGTATATACCTTCATCTCTCTAGCCATCTCATCTTCTCTTTCCCACCTGGCATGCAATTCTGCTAACAATCTAATATTCTCATCAATTCCAACTTGGATAGCATTAGCGGTAGCAAAAATATTGTTCTCTTTCACATCATTAGGCAACACTTTTAATTTCAGAAGTTCAACATCATGAGCAAGGCTATCAACTTTAGAAGCAAGAATATCAATTTTGCCTAACTTTTCCTCAACAGACTTGGTAAAAGCAGTTTGCTTACCGAAGAAGTCCTTGAGCATTACCTCAAGCTCGGAGGGCGCGGCCCTAGTGTTGTTATAGGAATTACCATAAGAGTTACCATAACCATTACCATTGGTAGAAGGATACGGCCTATAATTGTTACTAGCAAAATTGTTCCTATAAGCATTGTTGTTAAAATTATTGTTTCTAATGAAATTCACATCAACATGCTCTTCTTGAGCAACCAGAGAGGCCAAAGGAACATTATTAGGATCAACATGAGTCCTATCATTAGCAAGCATAGCCATAATGGTATCAATCTTATCATTCAAGGAAGAGGTTTCCTCAACAGAATTTACCTTCTTACCTTGTGGAGCTCTCTCGGTGTGCCATTCAGAATAATTTACCATCATGTTGTCGAGTAGCTTTGATGCGACGCCCAAGGTAAGGGACATAAAAGTGCCTCCAGCAGCTGAATCAAGTAGGTTCCTTGAAGGAAAATTCAGTCCTGCATAAAAAGTTTGGATAATCATCCAAGTAGTCAGTCCATGAGTGGGGCAATTCTTTATCATAGATTTCATTCTTTCCCAAGCTTGAGCAACATGTTCATTATCAAACTGAGTAAACTTCATAATATTGCTACGCAAAGATATAATCTTAGTAGGAGGATAGTATCTACCAATAAAAGCATCCTTACACTTAGCCCATGAATCAATACTATTCTTAGTCAAAGACAGCAACCAATCTTTAGCTTTTCCTCTCAAAGAAAAAGGAAACAACTTGAGCTTAATAATATCACTATCAACATCCTTATATTTCTGCATCTCACATAGCTCAACAAAATTGTTGAGATGAGCTGCAACATCTTCAGTACTAGCACAAGAAAATTGCTCTTTCATAACAAGGTTCAATAAAGCTTGCAGCAGTAGCAGGTGGTGCAATAGGAGTGCAGATAAAATCACTATTGTTTGTGCTAGTAAAGTCACACAACTTGGTGTTTTCAGGATTGGCCATTTCAGCAAAACGAAAGTAAACAAGTAAAAGCAACTACCAAGGATTGTAATTTTTTGGGGTTTTTGATAAAAAGCAATGCAGGTAAAATAAATAAAGTAAAGCAAAGCAATAACAAAGTAAAGGATGTGCGTGCGAAAAACTCCCCTCGCAGAAGTCTTCTTCTTCCTCCCCGGCAACGGCGCCAGAAAATTAGCTGCTGCATGTGATGGCGTGTGGTTAACGTGGGAGCAGACTGTCCTTGTGCGTGGTGGATAACCAGCCCATTGGGAACCCCAAGAGGAAGATATGATGAGTATAGCAGCTAGTTTTCCCTCGGTTAAGAAACCAAGGTATGTCGATCTTGGAGAGGAGAGACAAACGACTGAAGGTGATGCGGAACCTGCACACACACAACCAAGTACTTTGTTCCCAACTTGCGATGAGGTTGTCAATCTCACCGGTTTGCTTGAAACAAAGATTATGAGCGTATCGAGTGGAAAACAATATAGTATGTGAGTAAAGTAAACAGTGCGAGTAAAGTAAACAGGTGATAGCAATATGACGGAAATAGGACCGGGATCCAAAGTTCACTAGTGGTGTCTCTCCATAGATAAATAACACATGCTGGGTAAACAAATTACAGTTGGGCAATTGATAGAATAAAGATAAATGTGATATGTCAAGAAGATCACTATGAGATTTACTCTGGGCATTACAACAAAATACATAGACCGCCATCCAACTGCATCTATGACTAATAATCCACTCCCGGGGATATCAATCCGAACACCCAGTAGTATTAAGTTGCGAACAACAGATAATTGCATTAAGCAAAGTGCGTAATGTAAACAAAGCATATGCCCTTGAGCATATGAATGTTGTTTTCTCCCTAGTAGCAACAGCACATCTACAACCTTTGAGGTTTCTGTCACTCCCCCAGATTAAATAGAGGCATGAACCCACTATCGAGCATAAATACCCCATCTTGGAGTCACTAGCAACTACTCGGCCAAGATAGCTACTAACAACGGAGAGCATGCAAGATCATAAACAACATAGAGATAACAAAAGATAATATTCAGTACAGCAACTTAATCATAAACACCAATATTCATCGGATCCCAACAAACCAAACATGTAGAATTACATAACGGTGATCTCAATCATGTAGGGCAGCTCATGAGATCTAAACATGAAGCACATGGTGGAGAAGACAACCATATAGCTACTGCTATGGACCCATAGTCCAAAGTAGACTACTCACTCATCGCTCCGGAGGTAAGCATGGCGATGAAGAAGACCTCCGGTGGCGATTCCCCTCTCCGACAGGGTGCCGGGAAGAGCTTCTGGACCCTCCTGATCTTTGGGTCGACGGTGGCGGCCGATCGCGATGTGTTCTGGAAAATTGATCGGGTACTTAGGTTTTTTCCGTCGGGGGGGTCTTTATAGGCGAAGGGGCGATGTCAGAGGAGGAGCCAGGCACCCTCACGCGGGGCCCATGCGGCCAGGGGCCTGGCCGCCCCACCCCTGCGTGTGGGGCCCTGGTGGCCCCCCTCCTACTCTCCTTCGGATCTCTGGAAGCTTTCCGGTAAAATAAGACTTCAGGAACTTGTTTCGTCCAATTCCGAGAATATTTCCTGTGTATCACTTCTGAAACACAAAAACAGCAAAAAACAGGAAACTGGCTCTGTGGCAACTCGTTAATAGGTTAGTTTCGGAAAATGCATAAAAGTGCCACGAAGTGTAACGAAACAATAGGCAAATGGTGTAAAAACAAGCATGGAGCATCAAAAATTATAGATACGTTGGAGACGTATCAGGGTGCCTCGGGGGCATCCCCAAGCTTTGACGCTTGTACTGCTTGGATATTTCTTGGGGTGATGCATGGGCATCCCCAAGCTTGAGCTTTTGTCCATTCTTCAACTCATCTCATCATTTTCCAATCCCTATACTTGAAAACTTCCTTCATACAAAACTAAACACAATTCTATTAGCAACATTGGTGCAAGCATAACATATAATCAACCTCTTTTTGCTTCAGGTTTCAACCCAAAACTACCACATATATAGCAAATACTACTGTAGCAACCTCCCCAAAAGTTCCATGATCAAATGAACTCAAAATAAAGCGATAAAGTGGCAAACACAAATATTGGTAGAAATCTGTCAAAACAGAACAGCTGATAAAGGCCGAATTTTTGAGGCGTTTTGTGTTGCTCAAATCAAAAAGTTTTCAACTAAAAAAAGTTTGGATATAACCTGGGGCATATTTACAAGAAATTGCAGGTCCAAAATATATACAGAGAATTTATACGAATTTTTACGGTGCAGCACCAAAAGCAGTTTCAGGACGGCAACATCCCCAAATCTTTACCTCACTCGAATTACAGGCTTCTCTTGGCACAAAATCAAAATAAACAAGATAAGGAGCAGTCATTACAGTAGTAATGACTTCCAAGACTCAAATAAAAGAAAAAGTACTGAAAATAAAAACATTGGGTTATCTCCCAAGAGTGCTTTTCTTTAACGCCTTTGAGCTAGGCGCAGAAAATTGCGAATGAAGTAACATCAAGTGATGAAGCATCAAGCTCATAATTTGCTCTAAGAATAGAGTCAAAAAGTAATTTCTTTATTTTCCTAGGGAAGTGTTCCATACCTTTCTTTAGTGGGAATTGATATTTGATAGTGCCTTCCCTCATATCAATGATAGCACCTACAGTTCGAAGAAAGGGTCTTCCCAGAATAATAGGACATGAAGCATGGCATTCAACGTCCATAACAAGAAAATCAACGGGAACAAGGTTATTGTTAACCACAATAAGAACATCATTAATCCTTCCCAAAGGTTTCTTCTTAGCAACATCAGCAATAGGAACATCAAAATAACATTTTTCAAGCGGTGGTAAATCAAGCATGTCATAAATTTTTCTAGGCATGATAGAAATACTAGCACCTAGATCACATAAAGCATGGCAATCATAACCGTTAACATGCATATCAATGATGGGTTCCCAACCATCTTCTAACTTCTTGGGAACAGAAGCTTTTTGCTTCAACTTTTCATCCCTAATTTTTATGAGAGCATTGGTAATATGCTTAGTAAAAGCAACATTTAAAGAACTAGCTTTGGGAGTCAAAGCAAGCTTTTGCAAGAACAAAATAACTTCAGATATATTGCAGCCATCAACATCAAAATCATTAAAAGAAGTAGAGCTATCATCTCCTACACTCCGAAAAATTTCAGCACTCTTTTGAGAAAAAGTTTTGGCAGTTTTAGGCTTTTTAACACAAGGAGTGAGAGTTTTATCTACACCAATCAAGGTAAGAGGATTGCTAGCATTAGGAGCAACATCATTAGAGGTAGTAATGGTACATACCTTCATCTCTCTAGCCATCTCATCTTCTCTTTCCCACCTGGCATGCAATTCCTCTAACAATCTAATATTTTCATCAATTCCAACTTGAATAGCATTAGCGGTAGAAAAAACATTGTTCTCTTTCACATCATTAGGAAAGACTTTTAATTTCAAAATTTCAACATCATGAGCAAGACTATCAACTTTAGAAGCAGGAATATTAATTTTGCCTAACTTTTCCTCAATAGACTTGTTAAAAGCAGTTTGCTTACCGATGAAGTCCTTGAGCATTACCTCAAGCTCGGAGGGCGCGGCCCTAGTGTTGTTGTAGGAATTACCATAAGAATTACCATAACCATTACCATTGGTAGAAGGATACGACCTATAATTGTTACTAGCAAAATTGTTCCTATAAGCATTGTTGTTAAAATTATTGTTTCTAATGAAATTCACATCAACATGCTCTTCTTGAGCAACCAGAGAAGCTAAAGGAACATTATTAGGATCAACATGAGTCCTATCATTAGCAAGCATAGCCATAATTGTATCAATCTTATCACTCAAGGAAGAGGTTTCCTCAACAGAATTTTCCTTCTTACCTTGTGGAGCTCTCTCGGTGTGTCATTCAGAATAATTTACCATCATGTTGTCGAGTAGCTTTGTTGCGGCACCCAAGGTAAGGGACATAAAAGTGCCTCCAGCAGCTGAATCAAGTAGGTTCCTCGAAGAAAAATTCAGTCATGCATAAAAAGTTTGGACAATCATCCAAGTAGTCAGTCCATGAGTGGGGCAATTCTTTATCATAGATTTCATTCTTTCCCAAAGATTGAGCAACATGTTCATTATCAAACTGAGTAAACTTCATAATATTGCTACAAAGAGATATAATCTTAGCAGGAGGATAGTATCTACCAATAAAAGCATCCTTACACTTAGCCCATGAATCAATACTATTCTTAGTCAAAGACAACAACCAATCTTTAGCTTTTCTTCTCAAAGAAAAAGGAAACAACTTGAGCTTAATAATATCACTTTCTACATCCTTATATTTCTGCATCTCACATAGCTCAAAAAAATTGTTGAGATGAGCTGCAGCATCTTCAGTACTAGCACCAGAGAATTGCTCTTTCATAACAAGGTTCAACAAAGCAGGCTTAATCTCATAAAAGTTTGCAGCAGGAGCAGGTGCTGCAATAGGAGTGCAGATAAAATCACTATTGTTCATGTTAGTAAAGTCACACAACTTGGTGTTTTCAGGATTGGCCATTTCAGCAAAACGAAAGTAAACAAGTAAAAACAACTACCAAGGATTCTAATTTTTTTTGGGTTTTCGATATAAAAATGATGCAGGTAAAATAAATAAAGTAAAGCAAAACAATAACAAAGTAAAGGATGTGCGTGCGAAAACTCCCCTCGCAGAAGTCTTCCAATCTCCCCGGCAACGGCGCCAGAAAAAGAGCTGCTAGTCCTGGTGCATGGTGAACAACCAGCCCGTTGGGAACCCCAAGAGGAAGGTGTGATGAGTATAGCAGCAAGTTTTCCCTCAGTTAAGAAACCAAGGTTTATCGTTCTTGGAGAGAAGGGACAATAACGACTGAAGGTGATGCTTGCTAGTTTGCGACAGCTTCGGACAATTTATATATGGTGCCTCGTCCAAGCTTTGCTTGCTAGCTTCAACGCAGAACCTGCACACAACACAACCAAGTACTTTGTTCCCAACTTGCGATGAGGTTGTCAATCTCACCGGTTTGCTTGAAACAAAGGTTATGAGTGTAACGAGTGGAAAACAATAGAAGTATGCGAGTAAAGTAAACAGTGCGAGTAAAGTAACAGGTGATAGCAATATGATGGAAATAGGACCAGGGTCCACAGTTCACTAGTGGTGTCTTTCCATAAGATAAATAACACATGCTGGGTAAACAAATTACAGTTGGGCAATTGATAGAATAAAGATAAACGTGATATGTCAAGAAGATCACTATGAGATTTACTCTGGGCATTACAACAAAATACATAGACTGCCATCCAACTACATCTATGACTAATAATCCACTCACGGGGATATCATCCGAACACCCCATGAGTATTAAGTTGCGAACAATAGATAATTGCATTAAGCAAAGTGTGTAATGTAAACAAAGCATATGCCCTTGAGCATATGAATGTTGTTTTCTCCCTAGTAGCAACAACATGTCTACAACCTTAGAGGTTTCTGTCACTCCCCCAGGTTAAATAGAGGCATGAACCCACTATCGAGCATAAATACCCCCTCTTGGAGTCACTAGCAACTACTCGGCCAAGATAGCTACTAACAACGGAGAGCATGTAAGATCATAAACAAAATAGAGATAACATAAGATATATTTCAGTATAGCAACTCAATCATAACACCAATATTCATCGGATCCCAACAAACCAAACATGTAGAATTACATAACGGTGATCTCAATCATGTAGGGCAGCTCATGAGATCTAAACATGAAGCACATGGTGGAGAAGACAACCATCTAGCTACTGCTATGGACCCATAGTCCAAGGTAGACTACTCACTCATCGCTCTGGAGGCAAGCATGGCGATGAAGAAGACCTCTGGTGGCGATTCCCCTCTCCGGCAGGGTGCCGGGAAGAGCTTCTGGACCCTCCCGATCTTCGGGTCGACGGCGGCGGTGGATCGCGATGTGTTCTAGAAAAGTGATCGGGTACTTAGGTTTTTCCCGTCGGGGGGTCTTTATAGGCGAAGGGGCGATGTCAGAGGTGGAGTCAGGTGGCCTCACACCATGGCGGCGCGGCCAGGGCCTGGGCCGCGCCAGCCTAGCGTGTGGGCCCCTGGTGGCCCCTTTCCTTCTCCTCTTCGGATGACTGGAAGCTCCCGGACAAAATAAGACTTCAGGAACTTGTTTCGTCCAATTCCGAGAATATTTCCTGTGTATCACTTCTGAAACACAAAAATAGCAGAAAACAGGGAACTGACACTGTGGCAACTTGTTAATAGGTTAGTTCCAGAAAATGCATAAAAGTGCCACGAAGTGTAACGAAACAGTAGGCAAATAGTGTAAAAACAAGCATGGAGCATCAAAAATTATAGATACGTTGGAGACGTATCAGTCGCCACAGTGCCAGTTCCCTGTTTTCTGCTATTTTTGTGTTTCAGAAAAGTTACACAGGAAATATTCTCGAAAATGGACGAAACCAAAGCCAGTCGCCCAGAATTTCTCCGAAGCTTCCAGAGAACCGAAGAGGAGATGGAGTGGGGCTATGAGGGACCCACACAATAGGGTGGTGCTACTCGGTGATGATGACGCCAGAAAAGAGCTGTGGCGTGTAGTTGACGTGGGAGCAGTAAGTCCTTGTGCGTGGTGATGACCAGCCCGTTGGGAACCCCAAGAGGAAGGTATGATGAGTGTAGCGGCAAGTTTTCCCTCAGTTAAGAAACCAAGGTTTATCGAACAGGAGAGGAGAGACGGTGACGACTGAAGGTGTTTGTGGAACCTGCACACACACAAACAAATACTTTGTTCCCAACTTGCGATGAGGTTGTCAATCTCACCGGTTTTCTTCAAACAAAGGTTATGAGCGTATCGAGTGGAAAACAGTAGAGTATATGCGAGTAAAGTAAACAGTGCAGGAAAAGTAAACAGGTGATTGCAATATGATTAAAATAGGACCGGGGTCCACAGTTCACTAGTGGTGTCTCTCCATAGAGAAAATAACATGCTGGGTAAACAAATTACAGTTGGGCAATTGATAGAATAAAGATAACGTGATATGTCAAGAAGATCACTATGAGATTTACTCTGGGCATTACAACAAAATACATAGACCGCCATCCAACTGCATCTATGACTAATAATCCACTCCCGGGGATATCAATCCGAACACCCTAGAAGTATTAAGTTGCGAACAACAGATAATTGCATTAAGCAAACTGTGTAATGTAAACAAAGCATATGCCCTTGAGCATATGAATGTTGTTTTCTCCCTAGTAGCAACAGCACATCTACCACCTTAGAGGTTTCTGTCACTCCCCCAGGTGAAATAGAGACATGAACCCACTATCGAGCATAAATACCCCCTCTTGGAGTCACTAGCAACTACTCGGCCAAGATAGCTACTAACAACGGAGAGCATGCAAGATCATAAACAACATAGAGATAACAAAAGATATAATTCAGTACAGCAACTTAATCATAAACACCAATATTCATCGGATCCCAACAAACCAACATCATAGAATTACATAACGGTGATCTCAATCATGTATGGCAGCTCATGAGATCTAAACATGAAGCACATGGTGGAGAAGACAACCATCTAGCTACTGCTATAGACCCATAGTCCAAGGTAGACTACTCACTCATCGCTCCGGAGGCAAGCATGGCGATGAAGAAGACCTCCGGTGGCGATTCCCCTCTCCGGCAGGGTGCCGGGAAGAGCTTCTGGACCCTCCCGATCTTCGGGTCGATGGCGGCGGCGTATCGCGATGTGTTCTGGAAAACTGATCGGGCCCTTAGGTTTTTCTCGTCGGGGGGTCTTTATAGGCGAAGGGGCGATGTCAGAGGAGGGACCAGGCTTCCTCACACAGGGGTGGCGCGACCAGGGGCCAGGCCGCGCCGCCCCCTTGTGTGGGGCCCTGGTGGCCCCTCTCCGTCTCTCCTTCGGATGTCTGGAAGCTTCCGGGAAAAATAAGACTTCAGGAACTTGTTTCGTCCAATTCCGAGAATATTTCCTGTGTATCACTTCTGAAACACAAAAACAGCAGAAAACAGGAAACTGGCACTGTGGCACTTCGTTAATAGGTTAGTTCCGGAAAATGCATAAAAATGCCACTAAGTGTAACGAAACAATAGGCAAATGGTGTAAGAACAAGCATGGAGCATCAAAAATTATAGATACGTTTGAGACGTATCAAGCATCCCCAAGCTTAACTCCTGCTCGTCCTCGAGTAGGTAAGTGATAACAAAAGAATAATTTTTGAGGTGACATGCACCTACACAATCTTGATCATATATGCAAGCATTGGTGAGCTGGGATCAATAGAACTTAAAACATGGGCATGAAGATATAATCATGACAATAAGAACTTAGCAACCATGTTGTAAACATGCAAATGCACACAAACAAAAGATCATGATAATGAAACAATGAAAGTCGAACGTGTGTTCAAATCATAAGGAAAAACATACAAAAGGTTTTCAGCTTGTCCTTCAAAGAGAGCAAAACATAAATGCATAGGACACCTCAAAGTTTAAGAGGGCGACTAGATACAAATAATTTAAGAACAAGTGAAACCAACAATATGAGTCAATCAATGAACTTTGGGACAATGCATATCACACTAAGAATGACAACTATGCTCTCTTAATGGTGCATAAAGAAAGAAGGTGGTGACTCAACATAAAAGTAAAAGAAAGGCCCTTCGCAGAGGGAAGCAGTGATTGCAAGTTTTATAACCTTCAAAAATTATGGTACTTACCGGCTTTGAGCTCTCATTGCCCCCATCATAAGCATCTTGAATGGTTAAAGTTAATGCGAGAACAATTATGATGCATATGCTTGACAAATCATAAGTTGAAAACCTCGTGTCCCGTGAATACGAGTACCCAAACCATGCTACTTTACTTAGAGTCCCAAGCAAGGCTCTTGTCATTGTAAGTATATGCATATCATTGAGAACCGCCAATGGGGTACCTCTGTGCCCGATGACATGGAACAAGCCCACACCAAAATGACAGGACAAGCAGACAATGAACACCTCGACATCTCTTTTATTTGCTATATTGTTTAGCTTTTTATTGTGAGATGCGTCGTCGAATGTTCACCATGGGTATGCTGCAAATTTCCACCATGAATTATGCATGGCTTAGATTGGCGGCCCGGCATTTCCCTAACACATATAAAAACTCCATGATCCCCACAAGATTCCCAATTCATTTCACACCGCGGGCATCCATAAACAAAAGATCACGATATCAACTTAAATAAGAAGTGCAATGTTGAAAGCTTGCCCCATGACAGCATGGCTGGGCTAGAATCCAACTTACAACTTGCAAGCATAACAACTCAACATAAGAGACCACAATGTCAAATTTTTAAGAACAGGAAAAAGTAAAGTGTGCCTTCCGGTTCGTGAGAGCTTTACTGACCGAATTTCGCATAACACTGGTAAGAATTTAATTTGAAGAGAATATAAAAGCAAGTCAAATTTACTTGGAATAGCAAATTGCTAGTAGGTATGTATGGTGGACACTTTGGAAAACTTTGGCTTTTAGGAGTTGGATGCACGAGTAGAGCTCATACTCAGTAAAAGGCGAGGGCTAGCAAAAGACTGGGAGCGACCAACTAAGAGAGCAATAACGGCCATAATCATTTAAAGCGACAAAGCGACATTAAAAGAAGCATATGATGGCATCAAAAGTCAAAAACTAAATGATCATGAAGGCTAATGGCGACTTTGTAAGAGTCTAACATGTGTGAGCATGCGCCAAGTCAACCCAAATAAAGCATCAAGGAGAAAACCAAAATAATGCTTCCATACAATAAAAACAACGCATGATTTTTTCAAAGGCTCATTAAGCAATCTCAGTTATTTGAGACAAGTCATGCTACAGCAAAACCACTAAGCATACTATCAAAAAGACATCAAGCATGACATGAAAAAGCCTAAGCCGCAGTCTACACAAGCTCCTTCTTGTACCACTATTTTGCACAAAGCTTTTTCTCTTTCCCAACACCATTTGAAATTTTTATAAACACCTCTTTTGATAAAAACCAATAAAGATCAGAGCCAAAAATACACCTTGATGAAAAGATATGACAAGATCTGAACGCAAATCAAGGCGAAAACGAAAACCAAAAGCAGTAGCAGAAAAAGTAGAACACTAGAACAACTCCGTTTTCACTCTTATAAATTCATCGAGCGTTCTACGCAAATGAAAAGCAAGGCAACTTCTCCAAAAGAAAATTTGTTGGGGTCCAACCATTTATTGCAGCAAACAAAAAAACTAAACCAACTAAGAAAACTAAAATAACTGACGCTCCAAGAAAAACAGATAGTGCATGAAGCAATAAAAATATAGTGTTTTGAAAGGTGACCTGATTTTTGCCGATGAAGAAGGGGTGCCTCGGGGGCATCCCCAAGCTTTGACACTTGTACTTCTTGGATATTTCTTGGGGTGATGCATGGGCATCCTCAAGCTTGAGATTTTGTCCATTCTTCAACTCATCTCATCATTCTCCAATCCCTACACTTGAAAACTTCCTTCATACAAAACTAAACACAATTCTATTAGCAACATTAGTGTAAGCATAAAATATATTCAACCTCTTTTAGCTTCAGGTTTCAATCCAAAACCACCACATATAAAGTATATACTACTGTAGCAACTTCCACAAGAGTTCCATGATAAAAAAGAACTCAAAAGAAAGCGATAAAGTGGCAAAAACAAATATTGGCACAAATCTGTCAAAATGAACAGCTGACAAAGGACGAATTTTTGAGGGATTTTCTGCTGCTCAAATCAAAAAGTGTTCAACTAACAAAAGTTTGGATATAACCTGAGGCATATGCTCAAGAAATTGCAGGTCCAAAAGATATACAGAGAATTTTCACGAATTTTTACGGTGCAGCACCGAAAACAGTTTCAGGACAGCAACATCCCCAAATCTTTACCTCACTCAAATTAGCGGCTTCTCTTGGCACAAAAACGAAATAAACAAGATAAGGAGCGGTCATTACAGTAGTAATGACTTCCAAGACTCAAATAAAAGAAAAATTACTGAAAAGTAAACAATGGGTTATCTCCCAAGAGTGCTTTTCTTTAACGCCTTTGAGCTAGGCGCAGAAAATTGCGAATCAAGTAATATCAAGTGATGAAGCATCAAGCTCATAATTTGCTCTAAGAATAGAGTCAAAAAGTAATTTCTTTCTTTTCCTAGGGAAGTGTTCCATACCTTTCTTTAATGGGAATTGATACTTGATAGTGCCTTCCCTCATATCAATGATAGCACCTACAGTTCGAAGAAAAGGTCTTCCCAAAATAATAGGACATGAAGCATGGCATTCAACGTCCATAACAAGAAAATCAACGGGAACAAGGTTATTGTTAACCACAATAAGAACATCATTAATCCTTCCCAAAGGTTTCTTCTTAGCAACATCAGCAATAGGTACATCAAAATAACATTTTTCTAGCGGTGGTAAATCAAGCTTGTCATAAATCTTTCTAGGCATGATAGAAATACTAGCACCTAGATCACATAAAGCATGGCAATCATAACCATTAACATGCATATCAATGATGGGTTCCCAACCATCTTCTAACTTCTTGGGAACAGAGGCTTTTTGCTTCAACTTTTCATCCCTAATCTTTATGAGAGCATTGGTAATGTGCTTAGTAAAAGCAATATTTAAAGAACTAGCATTGGTAGTCAAAGCAAGCTTTTGCAAGAACAAAATTACTTCAGATATATTGCAGCCATCAACATCAAAATCATTAAAAGAAATAGAGCTATCATCTCCTACACTCCGAAAAATATCAGCACTCTTTTGAGAAAAAGTTTTGGCAGTTTTAGGCTTTTTAACACAAGGAGTGGGAGTTTTCTCTACACCAATCAAAGTAAGAGGATTGTTATCAGTAGGAGCAACATCATTAGAGGTAGTAATAGTACATACCTTCATCTCTCTAGCCATCTCATCTTCTCTTTCCCACCTGGCATGCAATTCCGCTAACAATCTAATATTTTCATTAATTCCAACTTGGGTAGCATTAGCGGCAGCAACAACATTGCTCACATTCACATCATTAGGAAACACTTTAAATTTCAGAAGTTCAACATCATGAGCAAGGCTATCAACTTTAGAAGCAAGAATATCAATTTTGCCTAACTTTTCCTCAACAGACTTGTTAAAAGCAGTTTGCTTACCGATGAAGTCCTTGAGCATTACCTCAAGCTCGGAGGGCGCGGCCCTAGTGTTGTTGTAGGAATTACCATAAGAATTACCATAACCATTACCATTGGTAGAAGGATACGGCCTATAATTGTTACTAGCAAAATTGTTCCTATAAGCATTGTTGTTAAAATTGTTGTTTCTAATGAAATTCACATCAACTTGCTCTTCTTGAGCAACCAGAGAGGCCAAAGGAACATTATTAGGATCAACATGAGTCCTATCATTAGCAAGCATAGCCATAATGGTATCAATCTTATCATTCAAGGAAGAGGTTTCCTCAATAGAATTTACCTTCTTACCTTGTGGAGCTCTCTCGGTGTGCCATTCAGAATAATTTACCATCATGTTGTCGAGTAGCTTTGATGCGGCGCCCAAAGTAAGGGACATAAAAGTGCCTCCAGCAGCTGAATCAAGTAGGTTTCTTGAAGAAAAATTCAGTCCTGCATAAAAAGTTTGGATAATCATCCAAGTAGTCAGTCCATGAGTGGGGCAATTCTTTATCATAGATTTCATTCTTTCCCAAGCTTGAGCAACATGTTCATTATCAAACTGAGTAAACTTCATAATATTGCTGCGCAAAGCTATAATCTTAGCAGGAGGATAGTTTCTACCAATAAAAGCATCCTTACAGTTAGCCCATGAATCAATACTATTCTTAGTCAAAGACAGCAACCAATCTTTAGCTTTTCCTCTCAAAGAGAAAGGAAACAACTTGAGCTTAATAATATCACTATCAACATCCTTATATTTCTGCATCTCACATAGCTCAACAAAATTGTTGAGATGAGCTGCAGCATCTTCAGTACTAGCACCAGAAAATTGCTCTTTCATAACAAGGTTCAATAAAGCAGGCTTGATCTCATAAAAGGTGGTAGCAGGAACAGGTGGTGCAATAGGAGTGCAGATAAAATCACTATTGTTCATGCTAGCAAAGTCACACAACTTGGTGTTTTCAGGAGTACCCATTTCAGCAAAACGAAAGTAAACAAGTAAAAACAGCTACCAAGGATTCTATTTTTTTGGGTTTTTTGATATAAAGCAGTGCAGGTAAAATAAAATAAAGTAAAGCAAAACAAATAACAAAGTAAAGAATGTGTGTGCGAAGAACTCCCCTCGCAGAAGTCTTCTCTTCCTCCCCGGCAACGGCGCCAGAAAAGAGGCTGCTACTCGGTGATGATGACGCCAGAAAAGAGCTGTGGCGTGTAGTTGACGTGGGAGCAGTAAGTCCTTGTGCGTGGTGATGACCAGCCCGTTGGGAACCCCAAGAGGAAGGTATGATGAGTGTAGCGGCAAGTTTTCCCTCAGTTAAGAAACCAAGGTTTATCGAACAGGAGAGGAGAGACGGTGACGACTGAAGGTGTTTGTGGAACCTGCACACACACAAACAAATACTTTGTTCCCAACTTGCGATGAGGTTGTCAATCTCACCGGTTTGCTTGAAACAAAGGTTATGAGCGTATCGAGTGGAAAGCAGTAGAGTATATGCGAGTAAAGTAAACAGTGCGGGAAAAGTAAACAGGTGATTGCAATATGATTAAAATAGGACCGGGGTCCATAGTTCACTAGTGGTGTCTCTCCATAGATAAAATAACATGCTGGGTAAACAAATTACAGTTGGGCAATTGATAGAATAAAGATAACGTGATATGTCAAGAAGATCACTATGAGATTTACTCTGGGCATTACAACAAAATACATAGACCGCCATCCAACTGCATCTATGACTAATAATCCACTCCCGGGGATATCAATCCGAACACCCTAGAAGTATTAAGTTGCAAACAACAGATAATTGCATTAAGCAAAGTGTGTAATGTAAACAAAGCATATGCCCTTGAGCATATGAATGTTGTTTTCTCCCTAGTAGCAACAGCACATCTACCACCTTAGAGGTTTCTGTCACTCCCCCAGGTGAAATAGAGACATGAACCCACTATCGAGCATAAATACCCCCTCTTGGATTCACTAGCAACTACTCGGTCAAGATAGCTACTAACAACGGAGAGCATGCAAGATCATAAACAACATAGAGATAAAAAAAGATATAATTCAGTACAGCAACTTAATCATAAACACCAATATTCATCGGATCCCAACAAACCAACATCATAGAATTACATAACGGTGATCTCAATCATGTATGGCAGCTCATGAGATCTAAACATGAAGCACATGGTGGAGAAGACAACCATCTAGCTACTGCTATGGACCCATAGTCCAAGGTAGACTACTCACTCATCGCTCCGGAGGCTAGCATGGCGATGAAGAAGACCTCCGGTGGCGATTCCCCTCTCCGGCAGGGTGCCGGGAAGAGCTTCTGGACCCTCCCGATCTTCGGGTCGACGGCGGCGACGTATCGCGATGTGTTCTGGAAAACTGATCGGGCCCATAGGTTTTTCTCGTCGGGGGGTCTTTATAGGTGAAGGGGCGATGTCAGAGGAGGGACTAGGCTTCCTCACACAGGGGTGGCGCGGCCAGGGGCCAGGCCGCGCCGCCCCCTTGTGTGGGGCCCTGGTGGCCCCTCTCCGTCTCTCCTTCGGATGTCTGGAAGCTTCCGGGAAAAATAAGACTTCATGAACTTGTTTCGTCCAATTCCGAGAATATTTCCTGTGTATCACTTCTGAAACACAAAAACAGCAGAAAACAGGAAACTGGCACTGTGGCACTTCGTTAATAGGTTAGTTCCGGAAAATGCCGGAGCAGACATCAAGGGTAAAGGCCCTTTAGTGCCGGAAGTCCGGACTATTCCGGATCCTGCCTCTGCTGGCCAAGATGCACCGGCCGCGCCGGAACAGCCCGCACCCGAGACTCCTTCAGCTGACAAGACCCCAGCACCGGCCAAGACCACTGCACCGGCCAAGACCACTGCACCGGCCAAGACCACTGCACCGGCCCAGACCGGCACGTTGAAGATTCAGCCGGCCAAGTCCGGCACACCATCTGCCGCAACTGCTCCTCCTAAGGCAGCGTCCCGGACCAGCTCTGCTCTGGCCCTGCATCTTGGCAGGGCAGCAGCCCGGCCGGGGTACCGGACCAGCTTCTTCGACACCCCAGAACTCGAGGGCCTCGTCCCTCTTGCGACGAAAAGTGATCAGAGCCTCGGCTCTCTTAAGGAGCAGTGCACCAAGTGGAACGACGCCAGCAACATGGACACTGCGGACTCAAGGAGCAAGAAGCTGGCCGAAGCCAAGACCAGTGGCGACCCAAGCGACTTCCTGGCAGCGAAGCCCATACCGATCGCCAGCGAGCTCCTCAGCATCCAGCAAAGACTTCACAAGTTGGCCTCTGCCACCAACGTAAGTCCTCTCTATTTACACACATATCCCCAGTCCCCGAAAATGTCGGCTGTCCGGGATATGGACATCCAGGATTTTCTCATAGTCCTTTAGCTAGCTTCTTTTGAATTAACTGCCGACATATGAGCTCGATCCGAGCTTCAAATCCTAGTCACCGAGGGCCGGGATAGGTGCGCAGCACCTGTGCCGGGTCTTTAACAATTTCACATCTCTATTATCTTTCAAATCCTCTTGACCGGGATATAAGCTCGATTCGAGCTTCAAATCCTAGTCACCGAGAGCCGGGATAGGTGCGCAGCACCTGTGCCGGGTCTTTAAAAGAATGATCACTTGATAAAATCTTCACTTTAATTATCATGTCAAATTTCTCTGCTGACATTTCAAATCCCGGCATTTTTGCAGCGCATGAACAACACCCGGGCCGACATGTTCCATGAGTTGGTGTGCGAGCACCGGAAGCTATCTGACGCACACAGCAAGCTTCAGCAGGAGCTGTCCCACAAAGGTAATCTTTGCCGACATACTGCTGTATGCCGGATATCTTTCCTCTCCTTACTTTGCAATGCTTACTCTTGCCGACACGTAACCTTGTGCCGACATTCTTCAGCTGGTGCCGAAGCGCAAGTCACCGAGCTTCTCAAGAGGGTGAAAGAGCTTACTGGTATGCCGGATCCTGCTGTTACCCGGATAGCTACTTTATACTTCAAATCCTTTACTCTTTGTCACTGTTTTCTTTCTTCAAATCCTTTTAACTTGAAATCTTTGCAGATGAGAAGGCTGCACTGGAGGCACGCCACCAGGATTGTGTGTCCTCGGTGGATGTGGCCAAGCAACTGGACGACCGGGATGCCGGTCACAAGGCCGAGGTTGAGCAGTTGAAGGGCCGGATCACCGAGCTGCTGGACGAAAAGGAACAGAGGGAGGGCCTACTGAAGAAAACCCAGACCCTGCTTGTTACCTCCGAGACTGATGCCTCCAACGCCCACGCTGAACTGGATAGCCTGAAGGAGCAGGCCACCAAATGGGAGGTTACAGTTGCACAGCTGAATGCCGACCTTGCCCGTAAGCTTCAAATCCTTTCCCCTTTTATCCTTCCCGACATAGTGTAATCTTTTTCGGCATAGCATCTATGCCGACATATTTTCCTTTTGCTAACATTGTTTCTATTCTGCAGGCATGTTTCCCGCTTCCGTCGCTGACGTTGAGAGGGCTTTGCAGTTGGACCGAGAAAACCGGGGTGTTCCGGTTGACTCGCCCAACTGGGACATGTCGGAGCAGCTGCTGGCCCTGCAGTCCCGGAAGGAGGCCATGACCCTTTACACTGAAGAGCTCTTCTACGGCGCCCAGGAGGCATTCTCTGCCCTCTGGCCGGGACAAAGGACTCCCACTGATCCCGTCGACCTCGGCAACGATCTGCAGCTGGCCAAGGTTCGCCTTCGGGAGTGGCGAGATTCCGGCGCGAGGGTTGGAGCTGACGAAGCTCTCACCTACTTCTTGTCCTGGTATGAAAAGGCTGACTTGGAGACTTTGCGCACTGTACGCGACGGATCCATCTGGACCACGGATCCGGAACATATCCGGCGCCGGCGAGAGTTGGCCCACAGCTATGTGGACTATGCCGACACCGACGCCTTCGTTCGGGATATCCGTGAGCCGGAGAAGAAGGACGATGCCGGGACATCCGCCGCTGCTGAGGGCTCCGACTCCAGCCAGGATGGAGATGAAGCTGAAGAGGCCGACACTGATGTCCCGGAACAGGCATCTGCCCCGGGCGGAGGTGATGGCTCCATTCCATCTGCTGGGTCCGGCACTCCTGAAGCCGACATCTCCACCGCCACTGCTCCACCAGCCGGCGCCTCTGCTTCTGCCGCTGCTCCTTGACTTTGCAGCACAAACACTTTAAGTTTTATCAGATCCCCGGTATGCCGGGTGCAGATGTAATATACACGCTTAATTTCCTTTGGTTTGCTTCCTGAACAAGTTTTATCTTGGTTTGCTTGTTACTAATGCCGGATCATCTTTTGGCTAAGTCACCGAGTTGTTTTCCTGTTTCCTCAATTTCACAACCTTGGCTACTTGTCTACCTTAATTGGCTTTCGACGTATGAGTCTCAAGGTTGCTTCCTCGAACATACAGTACTTTAACTTTGAGACTTAGACTTCAAATCATCCGACACTTTAAATTTTAACTTTAGCTTTAACGAAAATGTCGGTTCGCTTGCTTTGTATTTCCTTAGCCGTTTTCCATGTGTAGACAATCTTCGGCATCTACTCTTGCTAGCCATGAAGCCGGGTTTCGGACAGCAGCTGAGTCGAAGAGTGGCCTTTGGTGCCGACACATTACTAGGCCGACATAGGAAACATTCAAATAAAGCCAGCCGGCATATAACAAAAAACTGTAAATAAACAACAAATATACCTCAGAGCTAGTTACCCGGCTTCTTCGGGATGCCGGTATTTCATTCATTAGTCTTGTGCCGGCACAACACGCCGGCATACAAAGGAAAATATGGAAATACATACATTGTGTTGCTCAGGAGTAAAAGGGGCGCAGTAGAGCTATGTTTCATGGCCTCTTGGTTTCTTCTCCGGACCTGTCCGCCTTATTCTTCTTGGGGTCCTGCGCATCTATAAGATAATAGGCATCATTGTGCAGAGCTCTGCTCACAATGAATGGCCCCTCCCATGGAGGAGTTAACTTATGCCGGCCTTCTGTTCCTTGCTTTAGCCGGAGTACTAGATCTCCCTCTTGAAATCTCCTTGGATTTACCTTCTGCGCATGATAGCGTCTGAGGTTCTGCTGATATACTGCTGTTCTTGACAGAGTTATTTCCCTTGCTTCCTCTAGCAGATCAACATCATTTTCTCTGGCTTCTTTAGCCTCTTCCTCAGTATATAGCACTATTCTTGGTGCATCATGTATTACATCTGTTGGAAGCACAGCTTCTGCTCCATACACCAGGAAAAATGGTGTGTAGCCTGTTGATCTATTCGGAGTTGTTCTTAAACTCCACAGCACTGCTGGCAGCTCATCTATCCAACATCCTGGAGTTTTCTCCAGGGGCTCTATCAGCCGGGGTTTTATGCCGGATAATACTAGCCCATTCGATCTCTCTACTTGGCCATTGGCACAAGGGTGGGCAACCGACGCAACGTCCAGCCGGATTCCCACTTCCTCACAAAATCTGGCAAATGGCCCTTGGGCAAAGTTTGACCCATTGTCAGTGATGATGCTATGAGGAACACCATATCTCAAGATTATATCCTTTAAGAATTTCACTGTTGTGTGACCATCACACTTGCTTATGGGCTTCACTTCAATCCACTTGGTGAACTTGTCCACCATGACCAGGATATGGGTCATTTTCCCTCTGGCCGGCTTAAAAGCCCCGACCATATCCAGGCCCCAAACAGCAAAGGGCCAGGTTATTGGGATAGTTTTCAGGGCAGATGCCGGCTGATGAATCTGGTGGGCATATCTTTGACACCCATTACATTTCCGGACCAAGTTTTCTGCCTCTTGCAGTGCCGTTGGCCAATAAAAGCCATGCCGGAATACCTTTGCCACCAATGCCCTGGACGAAGCATGGTGACCACACTCCCCCTGGTGAATTTCCCGGAGCATCTCCAGACCCTCCGCAGATTCGACACATCTCTGCAATACTCCGGTGGTACTTCTCTTGTATATTTCTTTGTTGATGATGGTATACGCTTTGGATCTCCTTATAACCCGGCGGGCCTCGGTTTCATCCGCCGGCACTTGACCATCCACCATGAAGTTCATGATAGGACGTGCCCATGAGGGCACTTCCCTGACAGTGAACACTGCCTGATCTATTTCCATCATTTCGACCGACACATAATCGATCTCCATGGGCTACGAAGTCCCCGTGACTGAAGAATCAGTCCCCGGGTATGCCGGAGCAGTCCCCGGGTATACCGGCACAACCTCTTGGCACATTTTACCCTTGCCTTTAGTTTTGCTCCGGAATACTGTACTAACAGCATATGCCGGCCCAGTCCCCGGGACTGAGGAAACAGTCCCCGGGTTATCCGTCCTGGCTCCGGCATCTATCTCCATTGGAACTGCTTCGTCTGGACCTGGCGGGACATAAATGGAGGATGACTCCGGCGAGGGTTTGATCGATGGCTTCCTCAGATGCTCCAGCGAAATGCCGGGCGGGATTGAATCTCGGGAAGACCCCAGCTTGGATAATGCATCGGCTGCATCGTTCTGAGCCCGGAGAACGTGCCGGAACTCACAACCTTCAAAGTAACCACTTAACTGCTGCACTAGGAAACGGTATGATGCCATGTTAGCATCATGCGCGTCCCATATGCCGGAACACTGCTGAATCACTAAGTCAGAATCCCCGAAGCACATAATCCAGCGAATTCCTATGTCCTTAGACACCTTCAGGCCATGCACAAGTGCCTCATATTCCGCCACATTATTTGATGCTGCAAAGTGAATCTGCAGGACATATCTCAGATGGTCATTCTTTGGTGAACTGAGAACGATGCCGGCACCCAAGCCATGGATTGTCTTGGACCCATCGAAATGCATCCTCCAATAATTGGCATCTGGCAATGGTGGCTCATACTGTATCTCGGCCCAGTCAATAAAGAAATCAGCCAAGACCTGGGACTTGATTGTATCCCTCTTATCGTACTGCGGTGTATATGGTGAAAGCTCTATTGCCCACTTTGCTATCCGGCCGCTGGCATCTTTGTTGCCTATAATTTCCGAGATAGGGGCCTCGGCCACTACCCGGATTGGATGCTCTTGGAAGTAATGCTTGAGCTTCTTGGCCGCCATATAGACACCATAGGTCATCTTCTGATAGTGGGGGTAATTTTGCTTTGAGGTGGAGAGGACTTCACTCAGATAATATACCGGTCGCTGCACGGTTTTGCCTCCTTCCTCTCGCTCTACTACCACCACAGCACTGACAACTCGGTTGGTTGCCGCTATATAGAGCAACATTGGCTCCCGGGGCATCGGAGACGCTAATACCGGCGCTGTTGACAACAACTGTTTCAATTCCTTGAAAGCTGCATCTGCTTGCGTTGTCCAGACAAATGTGTCGGACTTTTTCATCAACTGATATAACGGCAGAGCTTTCTCTCCCAGCCGGCTTATGAAGCGGCTCAGGGATGCGAGGCACCCAGTGAACTTCTGTACTTCCCTCAAATCTGTCGGCGGCTTCATCCTTTCTATGGCACGAATCTTGCCGGGATTCACCTCAATACCCCGGCTGGAAACAAGGAAACCGAGCAACTTGCCCGCCGGCACACCAAAGGTGCACTTAGCCGGATTCAACTTCATCCGGAATCTCCTCAGGTTCCCAAAGGTTTCCCGGAGATCATCTATGAGAGTCTTGCTCTCCTTGGTTTTTATGACGATATCATCGACATATACCTGCACATTTTTATCTATCTGATCGTGCAAACACTTTTGCATACACCTTTGGTAAGTTGCGCCGGTATTTCTTAAACCGAACGGCATAGTGAGATAGCAATAAGCCCCGTACGGGGTAATAAAGGATGTCTTTATTTGATCTGGCTCAAACAAGGGGATCTGGTGGAAACCAGAATAGGCATCTACAAATGATAACAATTCACATCCGGCTGTGGAATCAATCACTTGATCGATCCGAGGCAGCGGGAATGGATCTTTAGGACATGCCTTGTTCAAGTTGGTGTAATCAACACACATCCGCCATACTTTCACTATGGCGGGCTCGTCTTTCTTCTTTTCCACCAAAACCGGATTAGACACCCAATCCGGATGAAGTACTTCCTTGATAAAGCCAGAGGCTAAGAGCCTGGCCACTTCCTCCCATATGGCTTTCCTTCTATCGCTGGCATTCCGCCGGAGCGGCTGCTTCACTGGCTTAGCATCGGGTCTCACGTGCAATGCGTGCTCAGCCAGCTCCCTCGGCACACCTTGCAGGTCCGAAGTAGACCATGCAAAGATATCCCGATTCTCACGGAGGAAGCTGATGAGCTCGCTTTCCTATTTGGGATCCAAACTTGCCCCAACCAGGGCATGGCGCTCCGGGAAAGCTTCATCCAGAGGCACCTTTTTGACTTCCTTACTCACTTGAAAAGAAACGCTGCCACCGGGATTTGTCATGCCCGGCATATATTTGCCGGCCACGACCGTCTCAGCAATCTCCACTGCTCGCTTGAGCCTCTTCCTCTCCTCTGCAATGATCAGAGTCTCGGCCAGATTGGATCCGGCGGTGGCACATGCCATCGAACGCTTGTAATCACCAATGATGGTGATCACTCCTTTGGGTCCCGGCATCTTCATCTTCAGATACGCCACATGCGTAGAGGCCATGAATTTTGCCAGTGCCGGTCTACCCAGCAAAGCATGGTAGGGGCTCTCCAGATCAACCACCTCGAACATGAGGTTTTCCACCCTGCAGTTATCCCGGCTGCCAAACATGACATCCATCCGGATCTTGCCCATCGGCGCACACGAAAGTCCCGGCACAATGCCGTGGAACGTGGTCTTGCTTGGTTCCAGCATATTTTCCTTGATTCCCAGCTTCTCCATCGTATCCCGATACATGATGTTGATGCTGCTTCCATTATCAATGAGGACCTTGCTGAATCTTACGTTATTAGCCGGCCCGACGAATGTCGGATCCATCACCAGAGCATATCCGCCGGGATTTGGCATGATCCGGGGATGATCTGCCCTGTCCCAACCAACAGCCTGGTCAGACCAGTACATCAGCTTTGGCACAGCCGACATAACGGCATTCACCTCCAGACTCCGCCGGTACAAGCTCTGCTTGTCTGTTCTCTCGGTCTCAAAGACCATATAGCTCTGATCATACTCCTTGTACTCATTCCGGCCCGCTCCTGGGCCTTCGGCGTTATATTCCGGATTATAGCTCTGGTCAACTTGATTTACGCCGGCATTTCCGGCGTTGCTCTGATTCCCAGGATTAACCGGCCTAGGTGGGACTGCAATTGTATTGGCACCTGTCAACGGCGATGGAGCTGCCGGGACAGAGGGTCTAGCCGGTCCCCAGGGACCTGCACGACCTGCTAATATGTCGTCCAGCCACGAACAGTTCCTTGTCAAATGGTTTGCCGGCTTTCCCGGCTGGAATGTGTGAAACACACAAGGCTTGTCCATGGCAAGACCCACAGTATACTTCGGCCACTGCTTCTTCTGGCCGGCGGCTCCGCCGGCCTTCTTGTTGGTCCAGACATTCTTCTTCTGGAACGGCTGTGCTTGCTGCTGCGGCTGCTGCTGCGGCTGCTGCTGAGGCTGCTGATAGTTCTCATATCTCGGACGCTGGCTACTGCCGGCGCCCCCTTGCTCTTCCTCCACAGCTGCAACTTGTGCTGCCCCATACCGGTAATCCAGCCGCTCATCTCTCCTCTTATTCCGGTTATCCGGGCGATAGTATTGCCCTGGTCTCCCGGCATTGCTGGTGTTCCCCTGGGTTTGCCCCTGTCCTTGTGAATCGAGACTGGGCTGCTTGGGATCTCCCAGAGCATAACTATCAGCGATCTTGATTGTTTCGGCCAGCGTGGCCGGCATTTGCCTCTGAAGCTTTTGCCACAGCATGGTGCCATGTTGGCACCCATGAGCGAACCACATGATGGCCTGCTGCTCATTGATTCCTTCGCAGGAATTGCGCAACGTGCACCACCTGGTCAGATAGTCACGGTCAGTCTCATTCACTCCTTGCCGGCAGTTAGCCAGCTGCTGCGGACGGTTGGGCCTCTTGTATGTACTGGTAAAGTTCGACACAAACTGCTCTTCGAAATCAATCCAGCCGTTGATACTCCCGGCCGGCAAATTATTCAGCCATATCCTGGCTGGACCTTCCAACATCTGCGGCACATATCGTACCGCCCATCTGAGGTTTCCTCCGGCGATGTTCACCGCTGTGGAGTAATCCTCCAACCAATCTTCCGGCTTCGTACTGCCATTATATGTCCTCGCGCCACGCGCGAGCTGGAAGAAGTAAGGCACCGGCTCCCCCATAATCCGGGGTCCGAAACACATAGGGCCCGGAGCTCCTTGTCTCTCCACCAACTCTGATTGGTGGAGCTTGTCCAGCTTGAAACGTGCATCATTGGCTTCCAAGGACCGAGGTCCAAGCCGGGATGCTATTGGGCCTGCGATCATCTGCTGCTGCTGCTCCGGCTGATGCTGCTCACTATGCCGGCCTTGCTGATGCTGCTGCTGATATCCCGCCCTGGCAAGGGCGGAATTGCCGTCATCCTCTCGATGTCCCGGATGGCCTGCACCCTGCTGCTGCGCTGCCCCTCCGGCGCCCTGTTGCTGACGTCGGGCTGCACTGTTACTCCGGCCACCAACGGCCGCTGCTGCTTCATGCCCGGCCGGCACACTCTGGCCGGGCTTCTTGCTGCCGACATACTTGTCAGCTTGGCCGACATTCTTCTGCACCATCGCCTGCTTTCCGGTGGCAGCCGGATCGTACACCTGGATCTGCTTGTCCCGGCGGCCAGAGGTCACACTTCCGGCACGCCGGGCGCTAGGATGCGGGGACGAGGCTTGGCCCCTCGACCTCGCGCCGGCACCTCCCGCCGACACAATGTACTGGGATGCCCCGGCACCTGGGTTTGCCTTCTTAAAGGCCTCCTGCTGCTTTGTAGCTTCAGACAAAAGTTGGTTAAGCCGGGCTTGCTGCTCACGCAGTGCTTCGCCGGATAAACAAGATAAATCCTTAGCTACCTCGGCCGCCGCTCTAAGGTTCTTTACTGGCGAACTATAGACTACCTTAGGCACAGTACTAGTTGCGGTATGACTCTTATCTCTAGCATCTTTTCCTATCTCAGCATTAAGATTTCTGCCTCTAGTTCTAACCTCTTCTATCCGGCTAGGCCGGATTACTACAGGAGTAAAACCATGGGCTGCCTCATACTCACGGAGTTGCCGGTTAAACCGTTCGCGCTCCTGGTTCATGGCCAGGGCCTCGTCGACGAGGGCCTGACGAGATCCCTCTAGGACCTCCCTTGTCTGCTCCGGATCTACGCCGGATCGCACCGGCTCGAGAAGCCGGTCGATGATGGGAAGAAGAACCTCGCCCCTAGCCGGCACACCGGAAGTGCCGGCCAGGTTCTCCGCATGCTCCAACGGAGGACGCGCCGACCTCTTGACCTTCGGCGGCTCCGGAGGAGAAGCTCCGGCCGCTGCTGCTTTGGCGGCATCTTCCGCCGGCGGCACGGATGTGCCGGCCATCATCACCTCAGCCGACTCTACTGAGCGAGCGCTACGCCCAGCGTGAGCCAGCCGATGTGACGGAGGATCCGACGCCACCAGCACCTCCTTCCTGCAAATTCTCTCAGTCCCCACGTACACCTCGTGGGAACCGAAAGACATAATCCGGCCATCCCTGGGGAACGGCCGGCCACCGAGACAACCGGCGTTGTCACTGACGAAACTGAGCGAGCCTAGCCTCTGGACGAGGCCAGAGACCACGCGCACTCCCGAAGCTGCTATCACAGACCCCGTCCGAATGAACACTCCGCCCAGCATATCGATGAGCCCCACGGTGGGCGCCAAATGTCGTCGTGGTGAAACAACATATGCCATAGGATGGCTTAAATGGGGGCCGAACTAGATGCTGGAGGATTCGGGAGAGGGGAACGAGCTAAAAAGCACGACAGAAAGAGACACTGATCTACCCAGGTTCGGGGCTCTCGTAAGGAGATAACACCCCTACTCCTGCTCTACTGATTGTATATATGGGTCGATGTAGTACACCACAATGGTGCTTCCAAGCTCTCTGCTAGAGAAGGAAGATGAACTGCTAAGTGTAGGAGTACAGAGTGACCAACCTACCTTCAACCTTCCAACCCCCTTGCTAGAACTCCCTGTGCCACCTTATATAGTGGTGGCCAGGGTTACAACGGTCATAGAAGACCAGGAGACACCAACTACACTCCAAACTGGACTTGCTGTCGAGGGCAGACGCCCACGACTTTCTCCCTGATTGCTCTTGATGGGACTCCCCTTGCTGTACCTTGTACCTCTTGAACTGTGGCCTTACCTCTGTGCGGTAAGCTCGTACTTGTGCACAGTGAGGGTAGGTAACCTCCACTCTGCACCCTGCCATCTTACTCTGCTACCATGCTTGGATGTTTTCTTCCTTGATTGTAGGGATGTGACACCTTGGTTGACTTAAGTATCCCGGATATGACCGTTGGCCATACCCAGGACTTATATGCCGGACCAACGACCTACGAGGGTCGGGTAATCCGGCCTCCCCTGCTCCTGCACAACACACAAAATAATTAGGCCGGCATATCTGAGTATATGCTGGCACACCTATACTAGTATTCCGGCTATACCGGCATATCCAGACACCACCCGGGATATACATATATGCCGGCCTGGCCGATGCTCCTATATTCCGGCCAGGCCTTTTCTTGGTCAACCGGCATAAAAGTCAACCATAGACCTTGTGTCTTTCTAGTCTCTTGACCCTACCGGGGGTCATCCCCCCGATAGTATTTATGCTCGATAGTGGGTTCATGCGTCTATTTAATCTGGGGGAGTGACAGAAACCTCTAATGTTGTAGATGTGCTGTTGCTACTAGGGGGAAAACAACATTCATATGCTTGAGGGCATATGCTTTGTTTACATTACACACTTTGCTTAATGCAATTATCTGTTGTTCGCAGCTTAATACTTGTGGAGTTCTCGGATTGATTCGCCATAAGTGGATTATTAGTCATAGATGCAGTTGGATGGTGGTCTATGTATCTTGTTGTAATGCCCAGAGTAAATCTCATAGTGATCCTCTCATCATATGCATGTTGTCTTTATTCTATCAATTGCCCAACTGTAATTTGTTTACCCAGCATGTATTATTTTATCTTATGGAGAGACACCACTAGTGAACTGTGGACCCCGGTCCTATTTCCATTATATTGCTATCACCTGTTTACTTTACTCGCACTGTTTACTTTACTCGCATATTACTATTGCTTTCCACTCGATACGCTCATACCCTTTGTTTTAAGCAAACCAGTGAGATTGACAACCTCATCGTAAGTTGGGAATGAAGTATTTGGTTCTGTTATGTGCAGGTTCCACATTGCTACAGGTTGAAGACGCGCTAACAAGTTATCATTAACGGCGCCCTTGTTAGAGCATCACGCAGCTAGTGGGCATCACCTTCAGTCATATTTTGTCCTCCTACTGGATTGACTACCTTGGTTTCTTAATGAGGGAAAAGCTTGCTGCTATATTCATCACACCTTGCCCTTGGGGTTTCCAACTGGCCGGTTATTTACTTCATTAATTACACGCCAACAAGCTCTTTGGCACTATTCATCACCGCACCATCAATAAGTTTTTCTGGCGTCGTTGTCGGGTAGGAAGAAGACTTCTGCGAGGGGAGTTTTCGCACGGACATCCTTTACTTTGTTTTAAGTTTTGCTTTACTTTATTTTTACTTGCATCATTTTATCAAAAACCCAAAAAATTAGAATCCTTGATAGTTGTTTTTACTTGTCTGCTTTTAGTCTTGTTAGAATGAGTAATCCTGAAGGTGAAGTTTGTACCTTTAAGCAACAAGGGGGAGAAAGCTTGAAAGATGCTTGGTACCGTATTAGTAATTCCCATCATAGGTGTACAAAGAAGCATTCTACCATGATCCTCCTTAGAAATTTTTATGTTGGTATAACTAGTTGGTATAGGTACGTTCTTGATACTCTTGCAGGAGGTAATTTTCGGGGTACTCCCGCTCTTGAAGCATGCACTTTAATTGAAAGTTTAGTGGGAGTACCACCTATTCATGTTGTTAAAACTGAGGTCACTTTGGAGGAAGTTTTGGGAAAGCTTAGCTCTTTAGAAAAAAGTTTGCCAAATATCCTAGATAATGCTAGCCGCATTAATGAATTGATAGAAAGTATCTGTAAGAGAATCACGGTTTTAGAAGCTAGCACTACTCTTGATAGTCAAAACCTTAGGATTGGGAAACTAGAGGAGTCCATGGAACTTTAAGTCAACTTTCTCTTCTCTTAAACGTTTTAAGAAGGAGAAAGTTTTGTGGAAAAGAGCAAAAATTTATGTAGTTCCCAAGGTGTCTGTGCTAAAACCGCAGATGTGGTACGATTTGTAAGGGGATTGTTTGTTTGGGCTTATTTTGGCTTTCCACTAAAATAAGCCAGAGGATTGAACCAAACGGGTCAGCTTCCTACTTGGCTTTCTAAAAGCCAAAGCAGATGATACACTGCCCGACCGAAGCACGCTAGGACGTGCTTCCCGTGGCTTCTCGCGGCTTCGTGACTTAAAATCGAACGGGTACGTTGCTTTGCCACTGTCGTTTGCTATATTTACGTTAGACTGCCATTTATTGCCACCTTCGTCTCTTTTTGAGCGGCTTAACCCCGTTCATTGACCCCCACCAGATCCCTTCGACCGAAAAAAACTCAAGCGGACAGAACAAAGGGAGTAGCGAGGGATTCACAGATTAGATTGCGTCAACGTTCTTCAGAGATTTGCGGCTATCTACCTACGCTTGAGCTCCTTCACCATGACCTTAAAATATTTGCTCTACAGCAGGAACAGTGCCCTTCGATGGGTGGAGGAGCATGCCATCCACGATCGACCACAAGGACCTCAATTAATTTATCTTTGCTGGGCTGATCGTTTCTAGGACTTGGAGAATCCAGTAGAGTACATGCACAATATGGAATGCTTGTTATTTTTGACTTGGAGCTTTCGATGATGCGGACTACAAACATTTTATGTTATGTCGTCGTGGTGAAACAACATATGCCATAGGATGGCTTAAATGGGGGCCGAACTAGATGCTGGAGGATTTGGGAGAGGGGAACGAGCTAAAAAGCACGACAGAAAGAGACACTGATCTACCCAGGTTCGGGGCTCTCGTAAGGAGATAACACCCCTACTCCTGCTCTACTGATTGTATATATGGGTCGATGTAGTACACCACAATGGTGCTTCCAAGCTCTCTGCTAGAGAAGGAAGATGAACTGCTAAGTGTAGGAGTACAGTGTGACCAATCTACCTTCAACCTATCAACCTTCTTCCAGCGACCAACCTTCCAACGACCCTTTGCTAGGACTCCCTGTGCCACCTTATATAGTGGTGGCCAGGGTTACAACGGTCATATAAGACCACAAGACAAGGGCTACACTCCAAACAGGAGCTGGTGGCGATGGCAGAGACCCTTGACTTCGCCCCTGATTGCTCTCGATGGGACGCCATATCCCTGTACCTTGTACCTCTTGAACTGTGGCCTTACCTCTGTGCGGTAAGCTCGTACTTGTGCACAGTGAGGGTAGGTAACCTCCACTGTGCACCCTGCCATCTTACTCTGCTACCATGCTTGGATGTTTTCTTCCTTGATTGTAGGGATGTGACACCTTGGTTGACTTAAGTATCCCGGATATGACCGTTGGCCATACCCAGGACTTATATGCCGGACCAACGACCTACGAGGGTCGGGTAATCCGGCCTCCCCTGCTCCTGCACAACACACAAAATAATTAGGCCGGCATATCTGAGTATATGCCGGCACACCTATACTAGTATTTCGGCCATACCGGCATATCCAGACACCAGCCGGGATATACATATATGCCGGCCTGGCCGATGCTCCTATATTCCGGCCAGGCCCTTTCTTGGTCAACCGGCATAAAAGTCAACCATAAGCCTTGTGTCTTTCTAGTCTCTTGACCCTACCGGGGGTCATCCCCCCGACACTAGTCCCCGAAGCTGCCGAGGTTCCCCAGTCATAACTGTGGAGCCTTGACAGGTTCAACATACCTTTCTTCATTATGCCCCGGCGATCAGATTATATGCCGGCACATCTGCACATATCCCGGCCTCTGTTCCTGTTCCAAAACTTATTCCGGCCGGTCCCGAGGGTATTCCGGACGGAACATATACATCGGGCAATTAATCCGACATATAGACGAGTCTTCCTCGAGAAGCCATGTCTGACAGCTTTGCATCGAAACTTGTAACTGCCCTGCCACCTCGAACGGTCACCCACGATGTGACGGTTCACAGTGCAGCAGTTACTTCTTGCCATCATGGCGTCATGGCACGGTTACAGGAACCGCCGCGCCACTCTGCGCCGCCACGTGGCGCCTCGCCGCAGAAACGGTCGGGGGAGTGGAACACTCCCACGATCCCCACGATCCCCACGACCCTGACCTGGCAGACCTATAAATAGGGCGGCGGGGGTAAACGTATCTTTTTACCCCCCACCACCATCGTCTTCCTCGCCTTCCTCGCCTGCTACTTTGCCTCCTGCGCTCCACCGCCGGTCCGAAGAGCAGCATCGCCGTCGCAGCCGACCTGCTCCCCGCCGACGCCGACGCCCGACGACGCACGGCATCACCTTTGACGACGCCGCCGCCGCTGCCTCTTCTCTCTGCAGCATTGCAGGGAGATTGGATCTTCCTGCACGCTCGCCGCCGCTCCATCGTCGCCGGCCAAGCTCCGGTGAGACCTCCCTCTGTTCTTCCTCTTTCACGCCTTTTACAACTTCGCACCGGTAGCCCCGCTTGCACAGATCTGCCTCGGTTTCAGAGCTAGTTTTCCCTTTGATTCGACTAGCATTGCTAGGCAACGCTCGCAGGTGTTCATCTTTAGGAGTTTTACCCTTATTTGTCTCCTATTTTAACTGCCTCGGTAGATCTTCTATTCCTGCTAACATCTGTGAGAGTGGTATGCCGGAGAGACTAACCTCCCTCTTTTCTCCGGCCTTGATAGGAATAACATCACGGGACTCCGGCTCTCACGCCTTATCCCGGCCACTAAGATGGCATCTTCAAGCATGACGGCTACCTCGGCCTCTGAGGAAGATACCTCGGCCCGAGCCCAAGGACGCTCCGGCTGGGAGGGGTCGGAGGTTACTCCGGCCGACATATCCTGGGTCACCTCCACCAGGAGAGTCCCGGAGGGCGTAGCATGCCGGCTACCAGCAGGAGAAATTGTGCCGGCACCTGAACCTGGCGAACGCGTCGTCTTCATCGCCCACTTCGAGCGGGGCTTTGGTCTGCCGGCATCGGACTTCTTCCGGGACTTCCTCAACACCTACGACCTGCAACCTCATCATATCCCGGCAAATGCCGTGATGATCCTCTCCGCCTTCGCTGCTTTTTGCGAGGGCTATGCCGGCATAGAGGCCCTTACTCAAGGTTGGGCGAAGTACTTCCAACTACGGAAGCAAGTCGTCCAAGAGCCGCCCCGGAGCAAGGACGACCCGCCGGAGACGGCCCAGGAAAAGAAGGACCGCCCCATGACCCTCTGCGGCGCGGCCACCATCATGTCCCGAAAGGGCTCGGACTTCCCCAAGGTGGAGCTCCTGGAATCTTGCAAGAAGTGGCAGAAGAGCTTCTTCTACGTCAAGAACACCACCGACGAGGATCTGCTCAACCTGCCGCCATTTGTGGACGAGCCACCCTTGGCGATGACGAACTGGACCTACAACCCGAAGAACTCGGTGATGCCGGTGAATGCGCTTCACCGGGTTAAGGGCGAGCTCCTGGATGCCGGTCTTACTCCTCAAGACCTGGTGGCCTGCTATATAAGCCGGTGCGTCTCCCCTCTGCAGCGCCGGTCGCACAAGATCTGTCAGATGAGCGGGCCAATGGACCCCACCCGGCACTCCACACACGAGCTGACTCCGGCCGACATTCTGCGCCGGATTAAGGATGTCTGCAAGTCCTCTCAGGCCACTTTTGCCTGGGGGCTAGAACCATACAGCCGGGATAGGCCCGCCCCAACGGTAAACCATCTTATCCGATACATAAAGTCCATGTCCGGCACATAGATACTTAAGCCGATACATGTCTATTTGCCGACACATATCATAATGATCCGACATACCTCTTCCACCGGCATATTTCCTTGTCTGAATACTTGACTTTGCTGTTTATACAGAAATTCAGCTTCCAAACCATGGAGAACTCCCGGATCAAGATCGCGGCGGACCGCACCGTTGCGGATGTTGAAGATCCGGATCATTGGGATAAGCTTCCCAGGAGCACCCGTGCTGCAGCTGCCATGGGTAAGGGCTCTTCATCCCGGCATTATACTCAAGACCGGAGTGAGATTGATTCTGACGAGGAGATCCTGCTGTACTATGACCCGATGCCACTTGCGTACGCCTTTCCAGAAACACCTATTGCTCACGAGTTTGCAATGCCGTCCTCAGCTATCCCGGACGATGTGGTTATCGACGCCGCCCCTCTGAACCAGGGACCTCCTTCCACCGGCGGACGTGCCGGCCGGAAGCGAGGTGTGAAGCCCCCGTCCGACATACCTCAGAGGTCGAAAAGGCAGAAGGTCGGCGTGCCCAAACAGAAGAAACAGAGGCCTGTTGCCTCGGGGTAAATTTCCTTTTCTTTGCATTTCCTCCGACATATCTCTTGTTTGTATTACTGACTTGGTGTTTTCTCTCTTTCAGTGCTCCTCTTGAGCCGGAACAAGCTTCTGGCTTGAGCAGCGACCCGAAGGTTACCAAGCCCGCTGCCCCTGCTACCTCCGACATTCCCTCTGCCAGTCACACGAGCTCCCCGGCGCCGGCATCCTCGCCTGCGCCCGACAAGACCTCCTCCCCGGCGAAGGATGTTCCTCCGCCGGAACAAGACACCTCTGCCCCCGACGTCCACATGGACTCGGGGGCTCAACAGGAACCTCCGGCTCCTGATGTCCACATGGACATAGAAGCCCACCAAGAAGTACCAGACTCCGGCGCGCCCACCGGCGACGCCGGCACAACTGAAAACGCCGGAGCAGACATCAAGGGTAAAGGCCCTTTAGTGCCGGAAGTCCGGACTATTCCGGATCCTGCCTCTGCTGGCCAAGATGCACCGGCCGCGCCGGAACAGCCCGCACCCGAGACTCCTTCAGCTGACAAGACCCCAGCACCGGCCAAGACCACTGCACCGGCCAAGACCACTGCACCGGCCAAGTCCACTGCCCGGGCCAAGACCACTGCACCGGCCCAGACCGGCACGTTGAAGATTCAGCCGGCCAAGTCCGGCACACCATCTGCCGCAACTGCTCCTCCTAAGGCAGCGTCCCGGACCAGGTCTGCTCTGGCCCTGCATCTTGGCAGGGCAGCAGCCCGGCCGGGGTACCGGACCAACTTCTTCGACACCCCAGAACTCGAGGGCCTCGTCCCTCTTGCGACGAAAAGTGATCAGAGCCTCGGCTCTCTTAAGGAGCAGTGCATCAAATGGAACGACGCCAGCAACATGGACACTGCGGACTCAAGGAGCAAGAAGCTGGCCAAAGCCAAGACCAGTGGCGACCCAAGCGACTTCCTGGCAGCGAAGCCCATACCGATCGCCAGCGAGCTCCTCAGCCTCCAGCAAAGACTTCACAAGTTGGCCGATGCCACCAACGTAAGTCCTCTCTATTTACACACATATCCCCAGTCCCCGAAAATGTCGGCTGTCCGGGATATGGACATCCGGGATTTTCTCATAGTCCTTTAGCTAGCTTCTTTTGAATTAACTGCCGACATATGAGCTCGATCCGAGCTTCAAATCCTAGTCACCGAGGGCCGGGATAGGTGCGCAGCACCTGTGCCGGGTCTTTAACAATTTCACATCTCTATTATCTTTCAAATCCTCTTGACCGGGATATAAGCTCGATTCGAGCTTCAAATCCTAGTCACCGAGGGCCGGGATAGGTGCGCAGCACCTGTGCCGGGTCTTTAACAATTTCACATCTCTATTATCTTTCAAATCCTCTTGACCGGGATATAAGCTCGATTCGAGCTTCAAATCCTAGTCACCGAGAGCCGGGATAGGTGCGCAGCACCTGTGCCGGGTCTTTAAAAGAATGATCACTTGATAAAATCTTCACTTTAATTATCATGTCAAATTTCTCTGCTGACATTTCAAATCCCGGCATTTTTGCAGCGCATGAACAACACCCGGGCCGACATGTTCCATGAGTTGGTGTGCGAGCACCGGAAGCTATCTGACGCACACAGCAAGCTTCAGCAGGAGCTGTCCCAGAAAGGTAATCTTTGCCGACATACTGCTGTATGCCGGATATCTTTCCTCTCTTTACTTTGCAATGCTTACTCTTGCCGACACGTAACCTTGTGCCGACATTCTTCAGCTGGTGCCGAAGCGCAAGTCACCGAGCTTCTCAAGAGGGTGAAAGAGCTTACTGGTATGCCGGATCCTGCTGTTACCCGGATAGCTACTTTATACTTCAAATCCTTTACTCTTTGTCACTGTTTTCTTTCTTCAAATCCTTTTAACTTGAAATCTTTGCAGATGAGAAGGCTGCACTGGAGGCACGCCACCAGGATTGTGTGTCCTCGGTGGATGTGGCCAAGCAACTGGACGACCGGGATGCCGGTCACAAGGCCGAGGTTGAGCAGTTGAAGGGCCGGATCACCGAGCTGCTGGACGAAAAGGAACAGAGGGAGGGCCTACTGAAGAAAACCCAGACCCTGCTTGTTACCTCCGAGACTGATGCCTCCAACGCCCACGCTGAACTGGATAGCCTGAAGGAGCAGGCCACCAAATGGGAGGTTACAGTTGCACAGCTGAATGCCGACCTTGCCCGTAAGCTTCAAATCCTTTCCCCTTTTATCCTTCCCGACATAGTGTAATCTTTTTCGGCATAGCATCTATGCCGACATATTTTCCTTTTGCTAACATTGTTTCTATTCTGCATGCATGTTTCCCGCTTCCGTCGCTGACGTTGAGAGGGTTTTGCAGTTGGACCGAGAAAACCGGGGTGTTCCGGTTGACTCGCCCAACTGGGACATGTCGGAGCAGCTGCTGGCCCTGCAGTCCCGGAAGGAGGCCATGACCCTTTACACTGAAGAGCTCTTCTACGGCGCCCAGGAGGCATTCTCTGCCCTCTGGCCGGGACAAAGGACTCCCACTGATCCGGTTGACCTCGGCAACGACCTGCAGCTTGCCAAGGTTCGCCTCCGGGAGTGGCGAGATTCCGGCGCGAGGGTTGGAGCTGACGAAGCCCTCAGCTACTTCTTGTCTTGGTATGAAAAGGCAGACTTGGAGACTTTGCGCACCGTGCGCGAAGGATCCATCTGGACCACGGATCCGGATCATATCCGTCGCCGCAAGGAGTTGGCCCATAGTTATGTGGACTATGCCGACACCGACAAATTCGTCCGGGACATCCGCGAGCCGGAGAAGAATGACGATGCCGGGACATCTGCTGCTGCTGAGGGTTCCGACTCCAGCCAAGATGAAGATGAAGCTGAGGAAGCCGACACTGAAGCTCCGGAACAGGCATCTGCCCCGGGCGGAGGTGATGGCTCCATTCCATCTGCTGGGTCCGGCACACCTGAGGCCGCCACTTCGACTGCTACTGCTCCACCTGCTGGCGGCCCCGCGTCTGCCCCTTGAATCTTTGCATCAAAAACACTTTAAGCTTTATCAGATCCCCGGTATGCCGGGTGCAGTTGTAAGATATACGTTTACTTTCCTTTGGTTTGCTATCTGAACAAGTTTTATCTTGGTTTGCTTGTTACTAATGCCGGATCATCTTTTGGCTAAGTCACCGAGTTGTTTTCCTGTTTCCTCAATTTCACAACCTTGGCTGCTTGTCTACCTTATTTGGCTTTCGACGTATGAGTCTCAAGGTTGCTTCATCGAACATACAGTACTTTAACTTTGAAACTTAGACTTCAAATCATCCGACACTTCCAATTTTAACTTTAATTTTAACGAAAATGTCGGTTCGCTTGCTTTACATTTCCTTAGCCGTTTTCCATGTGTAGACAATCTCCGGCATCTACTCTTGCTAGCCATGAAGCCGGGTTTCGGACAGCAGCTGAGTCGAAAAGTGGCCTTTGGTGCCGACACATTACTAGGCCGACATAGGAAACATTCAAATAAAGCCAGCCGGCATATAGCAAAAAACTGTAAATAAACCACAAATATACCTCGGAGCTAGTTACCCGGCTTCTTCGGGATGCCGGTATTTCATTCATTAGTCTTGTGCCGGCACAACACGCCGGCATACAAAGGAAAATATGGAAATACATACATTGTGTTGCTCAGGAGTAAAATGGGCGCAGTAGAGCTATGTTCCATGGCCTCTTGGTTTCTTCTCCGGACCTGTCCGCCTTATTCTTCTTGGGGTCCTGCGCATCTATAAGATAATAGGCATCATTGTGCAGAGCTCTGCTCACAATGAATGGCCCCTCCCATGGAGGAGTTAACTTATGCCGGCCTTCTGTTCCTTGCTTTAGCCGGAGTACTAGATCTCCCTCTTGAAATCTCCTTGGATTTACCTTCTGCGCATGATAGCGTCTGAGGTTCTGCTGATATACTGCTGTTCTTGACAGAGTTATTTCCCTTGCTTCCTCTAGCAGATCAACATCATTTTCTCTGGCTTCTTTAGCCTCTTCCTCAGTATATAGCACTATTCTTGGTGCATCATGTATTACATCTGTTGGAAGCACAGCTTCTGCTCCATACACCAGGAAAAATGGTGTGTAGCCTGTTGATCTATTCGGAGTAGTTCTTAAACTCCACAACACTGCTGGCAGCTCATCTAGCCAACATCCCGGAGTTTTCTCCAGGGGCTCTATCAGCCGGGGTTTTATGCCGGATAATACTAGCCCATTCGATCTCTCTACTTGGCCATTGGCACAAGGGTGGGCAACCGACGCAACGTCCAGCCGGATTCCCACCTCCTCACAAAATCTGGCAAATGGCCCTTGGGCAAAGTTTGACCCATTGTCAGTGATGATGCTATGAGGAACACCATATCTCAAGATTATATCCTTTAAGAATTTCACTGCTGTGTGACCATCACACTTGCTTATGGGCTTCACTTCAATCCACTTGGTGAACTTGTCCACCATGACCAGGATATGGGTCATTTTCCCTCTGGCCGGCTTAAAAGCCCCGACCATATCCAGGCCCCAAACAGCAAAGGGCCAGGTTATTGGGATAGTTTTCAGGGCAGATGCCGGCTGATGAATCTGGTGGGCATATCTTTGACACCCATTACATTTCCGGACCAAGTTTTCTGCCTCTTGCAGTGCCGTTGGCCAATAGAAGCCATGCCAGAATACCTTTGCCACCAATGCCTTGGACGAAGCATGGTGACCACACTCCCCCTGGTGAATTTCCCGGAGCATCTCCAGACCCTCCGCAGATTCGACACATCTCTGCAATACTCCGGTGGTACTTCTCTTGTATATTTCTTTGTTGATGATGGTATACGCTTTGGATCTCCTTATAACCCGGCGGGCCTCGGTTTCATCCGCCGGCACTTGACCATCCACCATGAAGTTCATGATAGGACGTGCCCATGAGGGCACTTCCCTGACAGTGAACACTGCCTGATCTATTTCCATCATTTCGACCGACACATAATCGATCTCCATGGGCTGCGAAGTCCCCGGGACTGAAGAATCAGTCCCCGGGTATGCCGGAGCAGTCCCCGGGTATACCGGCACAACCTCTTGGCATATTTTACCCTTGCCTTTAGTTTTGCTCCGGAATACTGTATTAACAGCATATGCCGGCCCAGTCCCCGGGACTGAGGAAACAGTCCCCGGGTTATCCGTCCTGGCTCCGGCATCTATGTCCATTGGAACTGCTTCGTCTGGACCTGGCGGGACATAAATGGAGGATGACTCCGGCGAGGGTTTGATTGATGGCTTCCTCAGATGCTCCAGCGAAATGTCGGGCGGGATTGAATCTCGGGAAGACCCCAGCTTGGATAATGCATCGGCTGCATCGTTCTGAGCCCGGAGAACGTGCCGGAACTCACAACCTTCAAAGTAAGCACTTAACTGCTGCACTAGGAAACGGTATGATGCCATGTTAGCATCATGCGCGTCCCATATGCCGGAAGACTGCTGAATCACTAAGTCAGAATCTCCGAAGCACATAATCCGGCGAATTCCTATGTCCTTAGACACCTTCAGGCCATGCACAAGTGCCTCATATTCCGCCACATTATTTGATGCTGCAAAGTGAATCTGCAGGACGTATCTCAGCTGGTCATTCTTTGGTGAACTGAGAACTATGCCGGCACCCAAGCCATGGATTGTCTTGGACCCATCGAAATGCATCCTCCAATAATTGGCATCTGGCAATGGTGGCTCATACTGTATCTCGGCCCAGTCAATAAAGAAATCAGCCAAGACCTGGGACTTGATTGTATCCCTCTTATCGTACTGCGGTGTATATGGTGAAAGCTCTATTGCCCACTTTGCTATCCGGCCGCTGGCATCTTTGTTGCCTATAATTTCCGAGATAGGGGCCTCGGCCACTACCCGGATTGGATGCTCTTGGAAGTAATGCTTGAGCTTCTTGGCCGCCATATAGACACCATAGGTCATCTTCTGATAGTGGGGGTAATTTTGCTTTGAGGTGGAGAGGACTTCACTCAGATAATATACCGGCCGCTGCACGGTTTTGCCTCCTTCCTCTCGCTCTACTACCACCACAGCACTGACAACTCGGTTGGTTGCCGCTATATAGAGCAACATTGGCTCCCGGGGCATCGGAGACGCTAATACCGGCGCTGTTGACAACAACTGTTTCAATTCCTTGAAAGCTGCATCTGCTTGCGTTGTCCAGACAAATGTGTCAGACTTTTTCATCAACTGATATAACGGCAGGGCTTTCTCTCCCAGCCGGCTTATGAAACGGCTCAGGGATGCGAGGCACCCAGTGAACTTCTGTACTTCCCTCAAATCTGTCGGCGGCTTCATCCTTTCTATGGCACGAATCTTGCCGGGATTCACCTCAATACCCCGGCTGGAAACAAGGAACCCGAGCAACTTGCCCGCCGGCACACCAAAGGTGCACTTAGCCGGATTCAACTTCATCCGGAATCTCCTCAGGTTCCCAAAGGTTTCCCGGAGATCATCTATGAGAGTCTTGCTCTCCTTGGTTTTTATGACGATATCATCGACATATACCTGCACATTTTTATCTATCTGCTCGTGCAAACACTTTTGCATACATCTTTGGTAAGTTGCGCCGGCATTTCTTAAACCGAACGGCATAGTGAGATAGCAATAAGCCCCGTACGGGGTAATAAAGGATGTTTTTATTTGATCTGGCTCAAACAAGGGGATCTGGTGGAAACCAGAATAAGCATCTACGAAAGATAACAGTTCACATCCGGCTGTGGAATCAATCACTTGATCGATCCGAGGCAGCGGGAATGGATCTTTAGGACATGCCTTGTTCAAGTTGGTGTAATCAACACACATCCGCCATACTTTCACTATGACGGGCTCATCTTTCTTCTTTTCCACCAAAACCGGATTAGACACCCAATCCGGATGAAGTACTTCCTTGATAAAGCCAGAGGCTAAGAGCCTGGCCACTTCCTCCCATATGGCTTTCCTTCTATCGCCGGCATTCCGCCGGAGCGGCTGCTTCACTGGCTTAGCATCGGGTCTCACGTGCAATGCGTGCTCAGCCAGCTCCCTCGGCACACCTTGCAGGTCCGAAGTAGACCATGCAAAGATATCCCGATTCTCACAGAGGAAGCTGATGAGCTCGCTTTCCTATTTGGGATCCAAACTTGCCCCAACCAGGGCATGGCGCTCCGGGAAAGCTTCATCCAGCGGCACCTTTTTGACTTCCTTGCCTACTTGAAAAGAAGCACTGCCGCCGGGATTTGTCATGCCCGGCATATATTTGCCGGCCACGACCGTTTCAGCAATCTCCACTGCTCGCTTGAGCCTCTTCCTCTCCTCTGCAATGATCAGAGTCTCGGCCAGATTGGATCCGGCGGTGGCACATGCCATCGAACGCTTGTAATCACCAATGATGGTGATCACCCCTTTGGGTCCCGGCATCTTCATCTTCAGATACGCCACATGCATAGAGGCCATGAATTTTGCCAGTGCCGGTCTACCCAGCAAAGCATGGTAGGGGCTCTCCAGATCAACCACCTCGAACATGAGGTTTTCCACCCTGCAGTTATCCCGGCTGCCAAACATGACATCCATCCGGATCTTGCCCATCGGCGCACACGAAAGTCCCGGCACAATGCCGTGGAACGTGGTCTTGCTTGGTTCCAGCATATTTTCCTTGATTCCCAGCTTCTCCATCGTATCTCGATACATGATGTTGATGCTGCTTCCATTATCAATGAGGACCTTGCTGAATCTCACGTTATTAGCCGGCCCGACGAATGTCGGATCCATCACCAGAGCATATCCGCCGGGATTTGGCATGATCCGGGGATGATCTGCCCTGTCCCAACCAACAGCCTGGTCAGACCAGTACATCAGCTTTGGCACAGCCGACATAACGGCATTCACCTCCAGACTCCGCCGGTACAAGCTCTGCTTGTCTGTTCTCTCGGTCTCAAAGACCATATAGCTCTGATCATACTCCTTGTACTCATTCCGGCCCGCTCCTGGGCCTCCGGCATTATATTCCGGATTATAGCTCTGGTCAACTTGATTTACGCCGGCATTTCCGGCGTTGCTCTGATTCCCAGGATTACCCGGCCTAGGTGGGACTGCAATTGTATTGGCACCTGTCAACGGCGATGGAGCTGCCGGGACAGAGGGTCTAGCCGGTCCCCAGGGACCTGCACGACCTGCTAATATGTCGTCCAGCCATGAACAGTTCCTTGTCAAATGGTTTGCCGGCCTTCCCGGCTGGAATGTGTGAAACACACAAGGCTTGTCCATGGCAAGACCCACAGTATACTTCGGCCACTGCTTCTTCTGGCCGGCGGCTCCGCCGGCATTCTTGTTGGTCCAGACATTCTTCTTCTGGAACGGCTGTGCTTGCTGCTGCGGCTGCTGCTGAGGCTGCTGATAGTTCTCATATCTCGGACGCTGGCTACTGCCGGCGCCCCCTTGCTCTTCCTCCACAGCTGCAACTTGTGCTGCTCCGTACCGATAATCCGGCCGCTCATCTCTTCTCTTATTCCGGTTATTCGGGCGATAGAACTGCCCTGATCTCCCGGCATTGCTGGTGTTCCCCTGGGTTTGCCCCTGTCCTTGTGAATCGAGACTGGGCTGCTTGGGATCTCCCAGAGCATAACTATCAGCGATCTTGATTGTTTCGGCCAGCGTGGCCGGCATTTGCCTCTGAAGCTTTTGCCACAGCATGGTGCCATGTTGGCACCCATGAGCGAACCACATGATGGCCTGCTGCTCATTGATTCCTTCGCAGGAATTGCGCAACGTGCACCACCTGGTCAGATAGTCACGGTCAGTCTCATTCACTCCTTGCCGGCAGTTAGCCAGCTGCTGCGGACGGTTGGGCCTCTTGTATGTACTGGTAAAGTTCGACACAAACTGCTCTTCGAAATCAATCCAGCCGTTGATACTCCCGGCCGGCAAATTATTCAGCCATATCCTGGCTGGACCTTCCAACATCTGCGGCACATATCGTACCGCCCATCTGAGGTTTCCTCCGGCGATGTTCACCGCTGTGGAGTAATCCTCCAACCAATCTTCCGGCCTCGTACTGCCATTATATGTCCTCGCGCCACGCGCGAGCTGGAAGAAGTAAGGCACCGGCTCTCCCATAATCCGGGGTCCGAAACACATAGGGCCCGGAGCTCCTTGTCTCTCCACCAACTTTGATTGGTGGAGCTTGTCCAGCTTGAAACGTGAATCATTGGCTTCCAAGGACCGAGGTCCAAGCCGGGATGCTATTGGGCCTGCGATCATCTGCTGCTGCTGCTCCGGCTGATGCTGCTCACTATGCCGGCCTTGCTGATGCTGCTGCTGATATCCCGCCCTGGCAAGGGCGGAATTGCCGTCATCCTCTCGGTGTCCCGGATGGCCTGCACCCTGCTGCTGCGCTGCCCCTCCGGCGCCCTGTTGCTGACGCCGGACTGCACTGTTACTCCGGCCACCACCGGCCGCTGCTGCTTCATGCCCGGCCGGCACACTCTGGCCGGGCTTCTTGCTGCCGACATACTTGTCAGCTTGGCCGACATTCTTCTGCACCATCGCCTGCTTTCCGGCGGCAGCCGGATCGTACACCTGGATCTGCTTGTCCCGGCGGCCAGAGGTCACACTTCCGGCACGCCGGGCGCTAGGATGCGGGGACGAGGCTTGGCCCCTCGACCTCGCGCCGGCACCTCCCGCCGACACAATGAACTGGGATGCCCCGGCACCTGGGTTTGCCTTCTTAAAGGCCTCCTGCTGCTTTGTAGCTTCAGACAAAAGTTGGTTAAGCCGGGCTTGCTGCTCACGCAGTGCTTCGCCGGATAAACAAGATAAATCCTTAGCTACCTCGGCCGCTGCTCTAAGGTTCTTTACTGGCGAACTATAGACTACCTTAGGCACAGTACTAGTTGCGGTATGACTCTTATCTCTAGCATCTTTTCCTATCTCAGCATTAAGATTTCTGCCTCTAGTTCTAACCTCTTCTATCCGGCTAGGCCGGATTACTACAGGAGTAAAACCATGGGCTGCCTCATACTCACGGAGTTGCCGGTTAAACCGTTCGCGCTCCTGGTTCATGGCCAGGGCCTCGTCGACGAGGGCCTGACGAGATCCCTCCAGGACCTCCCTTGTCTGCTCCGGATCAACGCCGGATCACACCGGCTCGAGAAGCCGGTCGAAGATGGGAAGAAGAACCTCGCCCCTAGCCGGCACACCGGAAGTGCCGGCCAGGTTCTCCGCACGCTCCAACGGAGGACGCGCCGACCTCTTGACCTTCGGCGGCTCCGGAGGAGAAGCTCCGGCCGCTGCTGCTTTGCCGGCATCTTCCGCTGGCGGCACGGATGTGCCGGCCATCATCACCTCAGCCGACTCTACTGAGCGAGCGCTACGCCCAGCGTGAGCCAGCCGATGTGACGGAGGATCCGACGCCACCAGCACCTCCTTCCTGCAAATTCTCTCAGTCCCCACGTACACCTCGTGGGAACCGAAAGACATAATCCGGCCATCCCTGGGGAACGGCCGGCCACCGAGACAACCGGCGTTGTCACTGACGAAACTGAGCGAGCCTAGCCTCTGGACGAGGCCAGAGACCACGCGCACTCCCGAAGCTGCTATCACAGACCCCGTCCGAATGAACACTCCGCCCAGCATATCGATCTGATGCCCCACGGTGGGCGCCAAATGTCGTCGTGGTGAAACAACATATGCCATAGGATGGCTTAAATGGGGGCCGAACTAGATGCTGGAGGATTCGGGAGAGGGGAACGAGCTAAAAAGCACGACAGAAAGAGACACTGATCTACCCAGGTTCGGGGCTCTCGTAAGGAGATAACACCCCTACTCCTGCTCTACTGATTGTATATATGGGTCGATGTAGTACACCACAATGGTGCTTCCAAGCTCTCTGCTAGAGAAGGAAGATGAACTGCTAAGTGTAGGAGTACAGTGTGACCAATCTACCTTCAACCTATCAACCTTCTTCCAGCGACCAACCTTCCAACGACCCTTTGCTAGGACTCCCTGTGCCACCTTATATAGTGGTGGCCAGGGTTACAACGGTCATATAAGACCACAAGACAAGGGCTACACTCCAAACAGGAGCTGGTGGCGATGGCAGAGACCCTTGACTTCGCCCCTGGTTGCTCTCGATGGGACGCCATATCCCTGTACCTTGTACCTCTTGAACTGTGGCCTTACCTCTGTGCGGTAAGCTCGTACTTGTGCACAGTGAGGGTAGGTAACCTCCACTGTGCACCCTGCCATCTTACTCTGCTACCATGCTTGGATGTTTTCTTCCTTGATTGTAGGGATGTGACACCTTGGTTGACTTAAGTATCCCGGATATGACCGTTGGCCATACCCAGGACTTATATGCCGGACCAACGACCTACGAGGGTCGGGTAATCCGGCCTCCCCTGCTCCTGCACAACACACAAAATAATTAGGCCGGCATATCTGAGTATATGCCGGCACACCTATACTAGTATTTCGGCCATACCGGCATATCCAGACACCAGCCGGGATATACATATATGCCGGCCTGGCCGATGCTCCTATATTCCGGCCAGGCCCTTTCTTGGTCAACCGGCATAAAAGTCAACCATAAGCCTTGTGTCTTTCTAGTCTCTTGACCCTACCGGGGGTCATCCCCCCGACATGTTAGTATCAAAATATATTATATTCTCAATTCCTCATATTGATGGAAATACATGTTGCGTATATGTTTTCGAGAACTCTGAGGGTATATCAGGTAATTCCTCAACATACAGCTAAACAGCCAGCTAAGTCGCCAAACAGTGAAACTTAGAACAGCAGCTTTCCCTGCACAGCAGCTTTCTCTGCACAGCAGCTTTCCCTGCACAGCCAGCCAGCCACAGCCCAAACAAACAGGCCCTAAGACTTTTAGTTCAACTAAGAGTGACTTGCAGGTTGAATCATCTTCGGGAACCTCTAAAGTGCCTAGTGTGGTAAGTGGAGATCTCAAGTAAACAATTGATCTTAATGCTTCATCACTTGATATTACTTGATTCACAACTTTCTGCGCCTAGCTCAAAGGCGTTAAAGAAAAGCACTCTTGGGAGATAACCCAATATTTTTACATTCAGTTATTTTTCTTTTATTTGAGTCTTGAAAGTTATTACTACTGTAATAACCTCTCCTTATCATTTTTATTTCGTTTTTGTGCCAAGAGAAGCCTCTAATTTGAGCGAGGTAAGATGTGGGGATGTTGCTGTCCTGAAACTGTTTTTGGTGCTGCACTGTAAACATTTATGAAAATTCTCTATATATCTTTTGGATCTGCGATTTCTTGTGCATATGCCCCAGGTTATATCCAAACTTTCATTAGTTGAACACTTTTTGATTTGAGCAACAAAAAACCCTCTAAAAATTTGACCTTTGTCAGCTATTCTGTTTTGACAGTTTTCGGCCAATATTTGTGTTTGCCGCTTTATCGCTTTCCTTTTGAGTTCTTTTGATCACGGAACTTTTGGGGAAGTTGCTACAGTAGTATATGCTTTATATGTGGTGGTTTTGAGTTGAAACCTGTAGCAAAAAGGGTTGATTCTATGTTATGCTTAAACTAATGTTGCTAATAGATTTGTGTTTAGTTTTGTATGAAGGAAGTTTTCAAGTGTAGGGATTGGAGAATGATGAGATGAGTTGAAGAATGGACAAAAGCTCAAAATTGGGGATGCCCATGCATCACCCCAAGAAATATCCAAGAAGTACAAGCATCAAAGCTTGGGGATGCCCCCGAGGCACCCCTTCTTCATCGGCAAAAATCAGGTCACCTTTCAATACGCTATATTTTTATTGCTTCATGCATTATGCGTTTTTCTTGGAGTGTCAGTTGTTTTTAGTTTTCAGTTTAGTTTAGTTTTGTTTGCTGCAATAAATGGTTGGACCCTGATACGTCTCAAACGTATCTATAATTTTTGATGCTCCATGCTTGTTTTTACACCATTTGCCTATTGTTTTGTTACACTTAGTGGCATTTTTACGCATTTTCCGGAACTAACCTATTAACAAGTGCCACAGTGCCTGTTTCCTGTTTTTTGCTGTTTTTGTGTTTCAGAAGTGATACACAGGAAATATTCTCGGAATTTGACGAAACAAGTTCCTGAAGTCTTATTTTTCCTGAAAGCTTCTAGAGATCCGAAGAAGAGACGGAAGAGGGCCACGTGGGCCCCACACGCACAGGTGGCCCGGCCCGGCCCCTGGCCGCGCTAGCCATGTGTGAGGAGGCCTGGTCCCTCCTCTGACATCGCCCCTTCGCCTATAAGTACCCCCCGACGAGAAAAACCTAAGTGCCCGATCAGATTTCCAGAACACATCGCGATACGCCGCCGCCGTCGACCCGAAGATCGGGAGGGTCCAGAAGCTCTTCCCGGCACCCTGCCGGAGAGGGGAATCGCCACCGGAGGTCTTCTTCATCGCCATGCTTGCCTCCGGAGCGATGAGTGAGTAGTCTACCTTGGACTATGGGTCCATAGCAGTAGCTAGATGGTTGTCTTCTCCACCATGTGCTTCATGTTTAGATCTCATGAGCTGCCATACATGATTGAGATCACCGTTATGTAATTCTATGATGTTGGTTTGTTGGGATCCGATGAATATTGGTGTTTATGATTAAGTTGCTGTACTGAATTATATCTTTTGTTATCTCTATGTTGTTTATGATCTTGCATGCTCTCCGTTGTTAGTAGCTATCTTGGCCGAGTAGTTGCTGGTGACTCCAAGAGGGGGTATTTATGCTCGATAGTGGGTTCATGTCTCTATTTCACCTGGGGGAGTGACAGAAACCTCTAAGGTGGTAGATGTGCTGTTGCTACTAGGGAGAAAACAACATTCATATGCTCAAGGGCATATGCTTTGTTTACATTACACACTTTGCTTAATGCAATTATCTGTTGTTCGCAACTTAATACTTCTAGGGTGTTCGGATTGATATCCCCGGGAGTGGATTATTAGTCATAGATGCAGTTGGATGGCGGTCTATGTATTTTGTTGTAATGCCCAGAGTAAATCTCATAGTGATCTTCTTGACATATCACGTTATCTTTATTCTATCAATTGCCCAACTGTAATTTGTTTACCCAGCATGTTATTTTATCTATGGAGAGACACCACTAGTGAACTGTGGACCCCGGTCCTATTTTAATCATATTACAATCACCTGTTTACTTTTCCCGCACTGTTTAGTTGACTCGCATACTCTACTGTTTTCCACTCGATACACTCATAACCTTTGTTTCAAGCAAACCGGTGAGATTGACAACCTCATCGTAAGTTGGGAGCAAAGTATTTGTTTGTGTGTGTGCAGGTTCCACAAACACCTTCAGTCATCACCGTCTCTCCTCTCCTGTTCGATAAACCTTGGTTTCTTAAACTGAGGGAAAACTTGCTGCTGCACTCATCATACCTTCCTCTTGGGGTTCCCAACGGACTGGTTATTCACCACGCACAAGGACAGTCTGTTGCCACATTCACTTGGAGCATCAGCTATTTTTCTGGCGCCGTTGCCGGGGAACTTGAAGAAGAAGAAGCTCCTACATCAACTATATTCTCCCACGTCAACCACGCGCCAGCAGCTATTTTTCTGGCGCCGTTGCCGGGGAGGAAGAGAAGACTTCTGCGAGGGGAGTTCTTCGCACACACATTCTTTACTTTGTTATTTGTTTTGCTTTACTTTATTTTATTTTACCTGCATTGCTTTTTATAAAAAACCCAAAAAAATTAGAATCCTTGGTAGTTGTTATTTCTTTACTTTAGTTTATCATGCTATTCCCTAAGTTCGTTTTGGAGGACCTCTCAGTAGGTAGTGGTTTGATTATTGGCAAAAGTAACATTGAGGAGTTCTTTAATCACATTAGTATGCATGAGGAAGATGAGGAAAAGTCTTTGGTTGAACTTGCTCCTAGTATTGAAGTTGCTTCTATTATATTAATTGACATGTTGGAAACTAGGTTTGCTAGTCTTAATCCTTTTATGCAATATATGTTCCTTAAGCTTCATGAAATTGAGGATCCCGAAAAGAAAGCTTTTATCTTGGAAACTTTGCGCCTAGAATTTAAGGATGTCGTTGTTGAAGCTAGGAAGGTCCTTAAACGTTTTAATAAACTCAGTTCACCTATAAAGGTTATTGATACTAATGATGAGGGAACCGAGATACCTATACCTTGCAAGCTTTTGGGATTAAATGATGCTTTTGAAAACAATTTTGCCTGGATCTGTCCTGAAAATCTTTTTGATGAGAATAGTGTACCAAAGCATGATCACAAAGGGTCTTCAAAAACTTATGTGGATGAAATACAATGCCTTATTGATAAGACCTCTTCTGTTGATCTTAATGCTTCTGCTGATAATACTTGATTCGCAATTTTTTGCGCCTAGCTCAAAGGCGTTAAAGAAAAGCACTCTTGGGAGATAACCCAATGTTTTCTTTTCAGTACTTTTTCTTTTATTTGAGTCTTGGAAGTCATTACTACTGTAATGACCGCTCCTTATCTTGTTTATTTCGTTTTTGTGCCAAGAGAAGCCTCTAATTTGAGTGAGGTAAAGATTTGGGGATGTTGTTGTCCTGAAACTGTTTTCGGTGCTGCACCGTAAAAATTCGTGAAAATTCTCTGTTTATCTTTTGGATCTGCGATTTCTTGTGCATATGCCATAGGTTATATCCAAACTTTTCTTAGTTGAACACTTTTTGATTTGAGCAACAGAAAATCCCTCACAAATTCGTCCTTTGTCAGCTGTTCAGTTTTGACAGATTTCTGCCAATATTTGTTTTTGCCACTTTATCGCTTTCTTTTGAGTTCTTTTTTATCATGGAACTCTTGTGGAAGTTGCTACAGTAGTATATACTTTATATGTGGTGGTTTTGGGTTGAAACCTGAAGCTAAAAGAGGTTGAATATATTTTATGCCTACACTAATGTTGCTAATAGAATTGTGTTTAGTTTTGTTTGAAGGAAGTTTTCAAGTGTAGGGATTAGAGAATGATGAGATGAGTTGAAGAATGGACAAAAGCTCAAGCTTGGGGATGCCCATGCATCACCCCAAGAAATATCCAAGAAGTACAAGCGTTAAAGCTTGGGGATGCCCCCGAGGCACCCCTTCTTCATCGGCAAAAATCAGGTCACCTTTCAAGACACTATATTTTTATTGCTTCATGCACTATGTGTTTTTCTTGGAGCATCAGTTGTTTTAGTTTTCTTAGTTGGTTTAGTTTGTTTGTTTGCTGCAATAAATGGTTGGACCCCAACAAATTTCCTTTGGAGGAGATGTACTCGTTTTCATTTGCAAAGAACGCTCTAGTTTTCACTCTTATCGTTTATCGAGCGCTCTACTTTTTCTGCTACTGCTTTTGGTTTTCTTTTTCGCCTTGATTTGCATTTAGATCTTGTCATATCTTTTCATCAAGGTGTATTTTTGCCTCTGATCTTCATTGGTTTTCATCAAAAGAGGTGTTTATAAAAATTTCAAATGGTGTTGGAAAAGAGAAAAAGCTTTGTGCAAAATAGTGGTACAAGAAGGAGCTTGTGTAGACTGCGGCTTAGGCTTTTTCATGTCATGCTTGATGTCTTTTTGATAGTATGCTTAGTGGTTTTGCTGTAGCATGACTTGTCTCAAATAACTGAGATTGCTTAATGAGCCTTTGAAAAAATCATGCGTTGTTTTTATTGTATGGAAGCATTATTTTGGTTTTCTCCTTGATGCTTTATTTGGGTTGACTTGGCGCATGCTCACACATGTTAGACTCTTACAAATCGCCATTAGCCTTCATGATCATTTAGTTTTTGACTTTTGATGCCATCTTATGCTTCTTTTAATGTCGCTTTGTCGCTTTCCATGATTATGGCTATTATTGCTCTCTTAGTTGGTCGCTCCCAGTCTTTTGCTAGCCCTCGCCTTGTACTGAGTATGAGCTCTACTCGTGCATCCAACTCCTAAAAGCCAAAGTTTCCCAAAGTGTCCACCATACATACCTACTAGCAATTTGCTATTCCAAGTAAATTTGACTTGCTTTTATATTCTCTTCAAATTAAACTCTTACCAGTGTTATGCGAAATTCGGTCAGTAAAGCTCTCACGAACCGGAAGGCACACTTTACTTTTTCCTGTTGTTAAAAATTTGACATTGTGGTCTTTTATGTTGAGTTGTTATGCTTGCAAGTTGTAAGTTGGATTCTAGCCCAGCCATGCTGTCATGGGGCAAGCTTTCAACATTGCACTTCTATTTGAGTTGATATCGTGATCTTTTGTTTATGGATGCCCGCGGTGTGAAATGAATTGGGAATCTTGTGAGGATCATGGAGTTTTTATATGTGTTAGGGAAACGCCGGGCCGCCAATCTAAGCCATGCATAATTCATGGTGGAAATTTGCAGCATACCCATGGTGAACATTCGACGACGCATCTCACAATAAAAAGCTAAACAATATAGCAAATAAAAGAGATGTCGAGGTGTTCATTGTCTCCTTGTCCTGTCATTTTGGTGTGGGCTTGTTCCATGTCATCGGGCACGGAGGTACCCCATTGGCGGTTCTCAATGATACACATATATTTACAATGACAAGAGCCTTGCTTGGGACTCTAAGTAAAGTAGCATGAGGTTTGGGTACTCGTATTCACGGGGCACGAGGTTTTCAACTTATGATTTGTCAAGCATATGCATCATAATTGTTCTTGCATTAACTTTAACCATTCAAGATGCTTATGATGGGGGCAATGAGAGCTCAAAGCTGGTAAGTACCATAATTTTTGAAGGTTATAAAACTTGCAATCACTGCTTCCCTCTGCGAAGGGCCTTTCTTTTACTTTTATGTTGAGTCACCACCTTCTTTCTTTATGCACCATTAAGAGAGCATAGTTGTCATTCTTAGTGTGATATGCATTGTCCCAAAGTTCATTGATTGACTCATATTGTTGGTTTCACTTGTTCTTAAATTATTTGTATCTAGTCGCCCTCTTAAACTTTGAGGTGTCCTATGCATTTATGTTTTGCTCTCTTTGAAGGACAAGCTGAAAACCTTTTGTATGTTTTTCCTTATGATTTGAACACACGTTCGACTTTCATTGTTTCATTATCATGATCTTTTGTTTGTGTTCATTTGCATGTTTACAACATGGTTGCTAAGTTCTTATTGTCATGATTATATCTTCATGCCCATGTTTTAAGTTCTATTGATCCCAGCTCACCAATGCTTGCATATATGATCAAGATTGTGTAGGTGCATGTCACCTCAAAAATTATTCTTTGTTATCACTTACCTACTCGAGGACGAGCAGGAGTTAAGCTTGGGGATGCTTGATACGTCTCAAACGTATCTATAATTTTTGATGCTCCATGCTTGTTTTTACACCATTTGCCTATTGTTTTGTTACACTTAGTGGCATTTTTACGCATTTTCCGGAACTAACCTATTAACAAGTGCCACAGTGCCAGTTTCCTGTTTTCTGCTGTTTTTGTGTTTCAGAAGTGATACACAGGAAATATTCTCGGAATTGGACGAAACAAGTTCCTGAAGTCTTATTTTTCCCGGAAGCTTCCAGAGATCCGAAGAAGAGACGGAAGAGGGCCACGTGGGCCCCACATGCACAGGTGGCGCGGCTAGGCCCCTGGCCACGCCAGCCATGTGTGAGGAGGCCTGGTCCCTCCTCTGACATCGCCCCTTCGCCTATAAGTACCCCCCGACGAGAAAAACCTAAGTGCCCGATCAGATTTCCAGAACACATCGCGATACGCCGCCGCCGTCGACCCGAAGATCGGGAGGGTCCAGAAGCTCTTCCCGGCACCCTGCCGGAGAGGGGAATCGCCACCGGAGGTCTTCTTCATCGCCATGCTTGCCTCTGGAGCGATGAGTGAGTAGTCTACCTTGGACTATGGGTCCATAGCAGTAGCTAGATGGTTGTCTTCTCCACCATGTGCTTCATGTTTAGATCTCATGAGCTGCCATACATGATTGAGATCACCGTTATGTAATTCTATGATGTTGGTTTGTTGGGATCCGATGAATATTGGTGTTTATGATTAAGTTGCTGTACTGAATTATATCTTTTGTTATCTCTATGTTGTTTATGATCTTGCATGCTCTCCGTTGTGAGTAGCTATCTTGGCCGAGTAGTTGCTAGTGACTCCAAGAGGCGGTATTTATGCTCGATAGTGGGTTCATGTCTCTATTTCACCTGGGGGAGTGACAGAAACCTCTAAGGTGGTAGATGTGCTGTTGCTACTAGGGAGAAAACAACATTCATATGCTCAAGGGCATATGCTTTGTTTACATTACACACTTTGCTTAATGCAATTATCTGTTGTTCGCAACTTAATACTTCTAGGGTGTTCGGATTGATATCCCCGGGAGTGGATTATTAGTCATAGATGCAGTTGGATGGCGGTCTATGTATTTTGTTGTAATGCCCAGAGTAAATCTCATAGTGATCTTCTTGACATATCACGTTATCTTTATTCTATCAATTGCCCAACTGTAATTTATTTACCCAGCATGTTATTTTATCTATGGAGAGACACCACTAGTGAACTGTGGACCCCGGTCCTATTTTAATCATATTACAATCACCTGTTTACTTTTCCCGCACTGTTTACTTTACTCGCATACTCTACTGTTTTCCACTCGATACACTCATAACCTTTGTTTCAAGCAAACCGGTGAGATTGACAACCTCATCGCAAGTTGGGAGCAAAGTATTTGTTTGTGTGTGTGCAGGTTCCACAAACACCTTCAGTCGTCACCGTCTCTCCTCTCCTGTTCGATAAACCTTGGTTTCTTAAACTGAGGGAAAACTTGCTGCTGCACTCATCATACCTTCCTCTTGGGGTTCCCAACGGGCTGGTTATTCACCACGCACAAGGACAGTCTGTTGCCACATTCACTTGGAGCATCAGACCCCAACAAATTTCTTTTGGAAAAGTTGCCTTGCTTTTCATTTGCCAAGAACACTCCATTTTTCATTCTTATAATTTCAACGAGTGTTCTCTTTTTCTAGAACTGCGTTTAGCTTTCAATTTTCGCCTTGATTTGTGTTCAGATCTTGTTATATCTTTACATCAAGGTGTATTTTTGCCTCTGGTCTATATTGGTTTTCATCAAAAGAGGTGTTTATAAAAAGTTTGAATGGTGTTGGAAAAGAGAAAAAGCTTTATACAAAAAAGTGGTACAAGAAGGAGCTTGTGTAGACTGCGGCCTAGGCTTTTGCATGCCGTGCTTGATGTCTTTTTGATTGCTTAGTGGTTTTGTAGTAGCATGACTTGTCTCAAATAACTAAGATTGCTTAATGAGCCTTTGAAAAAAATCATGCGTTGTTTTTATCGTTTGGAAGCATTATTTTGGTTTTCTCCTTGATGCTTTATTTAGGTTGACTTGGCGCATGCTCACACATGTTAGACTCATACAAAGTCACCTATAGCCTCTATGATCATTTAGTTTTTGAATTTTGATGCCATCTTATGCTTCTTTTAATGTCGCTTTGTCGCTTTGCATGATTATGGCCATTATTGCTCTCTTAGTTGGTCGCTCCCAGTCTTTTGCTAGCCCCCGTTTTGTACTGAGTATGAGCTCTACTCGTGCATCCAACTCCTAAAAACCAAGTTTTGCCAAAGTGTCCACCATACATACCTATTAGTAATTTGCTATTCCAAAGTACATTTGACTTGCTTTTATCTACTCTTCAAATTAAACTCTTACCAGTGTTATGCGAAAGTTGGTCAGTAAAGCTCTCACGAACCGGATGGCACACTTTATTTTTTCTCGTTCTTAAAAATTTCACATTGTGGTCTCTTATGTTGAGTTGTTATGCTTGCAAGTTGTAAGTTGGGAATTAGCTCAGCCAAGCCGTCATGGGGCAAGCTTTCAACATTGCACTTCTTATTTGAGTTGATATCGTGATCTTTTGTTTATGGATACTCGTGGTGTGAAATGAATTGGGAATCTTGCGGGATCATGGAGTTTGTATATGTGTTAGAGAAATGCCTAGGCCGCCAATCTAAGCCATGTATAATTCATGGCGGAAATTTGCAGCATGCCCGTAGTGGACATTTGATGACGCATCTCAAAATAAAAAGCTATACAAATGGTAAATAAAAGAGATGTCGAGGTGTTCATTGTCTGCTTGTCCTGTCATTTTGATGTGGGCTTGTTCCATGTCATCGGGCACGGAGGTACCCCATTGGCGGTTCTCGATGATATGTATATACTTACAATGGCAAGAGCTTGCTTGGGACTCTAAGTAAAGTAGCATGAGGTTTGGGTACTCGTATTCACGGGACACGAGGTTTTCAACTTATGATTTGTCAAGCATATGCAGCATAAGTGTCCTTGCATTAACATTAACCATTCAAGATGCTTATGATGGGGGCAATGAGAGCTCAAAGCCAGTAAGTACCATAATTTTTGAAGGTTTATAAAACTTGCAATCACTGCTTCCCTCCGCGAAGGGCCTTTCTTTTACTTTTATGTTGAGTCGCCACCTTCTACCTTTATGCACCATTAAGAGAGCATAGTTGTCATTCTGAGTATAATGTGCATTGTCCCAAAGTTTTCATTGATTGATTCATGATCATGGTTTCACTTGTTCTTAAATTATTTGTATCTAGTCGCCCTCTTAAACTTGAAGGTGTCCTATGCATTTATGTTTTGCTCTCTATGAAGGACAAGCTGAAAACCATTTGTATGTTTTTCCTTATGATTTGAATACATGTTTGACTTTCATTGTTTCATTTTCATGATCTTTTGTTTGTGTTCATTTTCATGTTATAACATGATTGCTAAGTTTCTTTTATCAAGATTATGTCTTTCATGCCCATGTTTTAACTTCTTTTGATCCCAGCGCACAACGCTTACATATGGTCAAGATTGTGTAGGCGCATGTCACCTCAAAAATTATTTCTTGTGTTATCGCTTACCTACTCGCGGATGAGCAGGAGTTAAGCTTGGGGATGCTGATACGTCTCTAACGTATCCATAATTTTTGATGCTCCATGCTTGTTTTTACACCATTTGCTTAGTGTTTCGTTACACTTCGTGGCACTTTTATGCATTTTCCGAAACTAACCTATTAACAAGTCGCCACAGTGCCAGTTCCCTGTTTTCCGCTATTTTTGTGTTTCAGAAAAGTTACACAGAAAATATTCTCAGAATTGGATGAAACCAAAGCCAGTCGCCCAGAATTTCACCGAAGCTTTCAGAGAACCGAAGAGGAGACGGAGTGGGGCCACAAGGGCCCCACACAACAGGGCAGCGTGGCCTAGGGGTAGGCCGCACCCCCTATGTGTGAGGTCGCCTCGATCCACTCCTGACGATGCCCCTTCGCCTATAAAGACCCCCTGACGGGAAAAACCTAAGAACCCGATCACTTTTCCAGAACACATCGCGATCCGCCGCCGCCATCGACCCGAAGATCGGGAGGGTCCAGAAGCTCTTCCCGGCACCCTGCTGGAGAGGGAAATCGCCACCGAAGGTCTTCTTCATCGCCATGCTTGCCTCCGGAGCGATGAGTGAGTAGTCTACCTTGGACTATGGGTTCATAGCAGTAGCTAGATGGTTGTCTTCTCCACCATGTGCTTCATGTTTAGATCTCATGAGCTGCCTTACATGATTAAGATCACCATTATGTAATTCTACATGTTGTGTTTGTTGGGATCCGATGAATATTGGTGTTATGCTTGAGTTGATGTACGGAAATTTATCTTATGTTATCTCTATGTTGTTTATGATCTTGCATGCTCTCCGTTGTTAGTAGCTATCTTGGCCAAGTAGTTGCTAGTGACTCCAAGAGGGGGTATTTATGCTCGATAGTGGGTTCATGCCTCTATTTAATCTGGGGGAGTGACAGAAACCTCTAAGGTTGTAGATGTGCTATTGCTACTAGGGGGAAAACAACATTCATATGCTCGAGGGCATATGCTTTGTTTACATTACACACTTTGCTTAATGCAATTATCTATTGTTCGCAACATAATACTTATGGAGTTCTCAGATTGATTCGCCACAAGTGGATTATTAGTCATAGATGTAGTTGGATGGCGGTCTATGTATCTTGTTGTAATGCCCAGAGTAAATCTCATAGTGATCCTCTCATCATATGCATGTTGTCTTTATTCTATCAATTGCCCAACTGTAATTTGTTTACCCAGCATGTATTATTTTATCTTATGGAGAGACACCACTAGTGAACTGTGGACCCCAGTCTTATTTCCATTATATTGCTATCACCTGTTTACTTTACTCGCACTGTTTACTTTACTCGCATATTACTATTGCTTTCCACTCGATACGCTCATACCCTTTGTTTCAAGCAAACCGGTGAGATTGACAACCTCATCGTAAGTTGGGAACAAAGTATTTGGTTGTGTTGTGTGCAGGTTCCACGTTGCTACTGGTTGAAGACGCGCTAACAAGATATCGTTAACGGCGCCCTTGTTAGAGCATCACGCAGCTAGTGGGCATCACCTTCAGTCGTATTTTGTCCTCCTACTGGATTGACTACCTTGGTTTCTTACTGAGGGAAAAACTTGCTGCTATATTCATCACACCTTGCTCTTGGGGTTTCCAACTGGCCGGTCATTTACTTCATTAATTACACGCCAACAAGCTCTTTGGCACTATTCATCACCGCGCCATCAGCACTCTTTTGAGAAAAAGTTTTGGCAGTTTTAGGCTTTTTAACACAAGGAGTGGGAGTTTTCTCTACACCAATCAAAGTAAGAGGATTGCTAGCATTTGGAACAACATCATTAGAGGTAGTAATGGTATATACCTTTATTTTTCTAGCCATCTCATCTTCTCTTTCCCGCCTGGCATGCAATTCTGCTAGCATCCTAACATTTTCATCAATTCTAACTTGGATAGCATTAGCAGTGGCAAAAGGATTGTTCTCTTTCATATCATTAGGCAACACTTTTAATTTCAGAAGTTCAACATCATGAGCAAGGCTATCAACTTTAGAAGCAAGAATATTAATTTTGCCTAGCTTTTCCTCAACAGACCTGTTAAAAGCATTTTGCTTACCGATGAAGTCCTTGAACATTACCTCAAGCTCGGAGGGCGCGGCCCTAGTGTTGTTGGAGGAATTACCATAAGAGTTACCATAACCATTACCATTGGTAAAAGGATACGGCCTATGATTGTTACTAGCAAAATTGTTCCTATAAGCATTGTTGTTGACTAATGAAGTTTACATCAACATGCCCATATTTCTGCATCTCACATAGCTCAAAAAAATTGTTGAGATGAGCTGTAGCATCATCAGTACTAGCACCAGAAAATTGCTCTTTCATAACAAGGTTCAACAAAGCAGGCTTAATCTCATAAAAATTTGCAGCAGGAGCAGTTGGCGCAATAGGAGTGCAGATAAAATCACTATTATTAGTGCTAGTAAAGTCACACAACTTGGTGTTCTCAGGAGTAGCCATTTTAGCAACACTAAAAGCAGACAAGTAAAAACAACTATCAAGGATACTGATTTTTTTTGGGTTTTTGATAAAACGATGCAAGTAAAAATAAAGTAAAAGCAAAACTTAAAACAAAGTAAATGATGTGCGTGCGAAACTCTCCTTGCAGAAGTCTTCTTTTTCCCTGGCAACGGGCCAGAAAATTGTTGCTTGTTGCGGGCAGGATAACCACCCAGTTGGGAACCCCAAGAGGAAGGTATGATGAGTACAGCAGCAAATTTTCCCTCAGTAAGAAACCAAGGTTTAATCATATCCAGGAAAAAGCCAATCTCCAGAAGGTGATGCTTGATAACCTAGTGAACTCCAACAAGGGCGCCGTTTACGATCAAACGAGTTAGCGCGTCTTCAACTAGTAGCAACGTGGAACCTGCACACAACACAACCAAATACTTTGCTCCCAACTTACGATGAGGTTGTCAATCTCACCGGTTTGCTTGAAATAAAGGAATGAGTGTATCGAGTGGAAAGTAGTAATACTATGCGAGTAAAGTAAACAATGCGAGTAAAGTAAACAGATGATCACAATATAAAGGAAATAGGACCGGGGTCCACAGTTCACTAGGGGTGTCTCTCCATAAGATAAAATAATACATGCTGGGTAAACAAATTACAGTTGGGCAATTGATAGAATAAAGACAACGTGATATGTCGAGAGGATCACTATGAGATTTACTCTGGGCCTTACAACAAGATACATAGATCGCCATCCAACTGCATCTATGACTAATAATCCACTTGTGGCGAATCAATCTGAGAACTCCACAAGTATTAAGTTACGAATAACAGATAATTGTGTTAAGCAAAGTGTGTAATGTAAACAAAGCATATGCCCTCGAGCATATGAATGTTGTTTTCCCCCTAGTAGCAACAGCACATCTACAACCTTAGAGGTTTATGTCACTCCCCCAGATTAAATAGAGGCATGAACCCACTATCGAGCATAAATACCCCCTCTTGGAGTCACTAGCAACTACTTTGCCAAGATAGCTACTAACAACGGAGAGCATGCAAGATCATAAACAACATAGAGATAACATAAGATAAAATTCAGTACTTCAAATCAATCATAACACCAATATTCATCGGATCCCAAGAAACACAACATGTAGAATTACATAACGGTGATCTCGATCATGTAAGGCAGCTCACGAGATCTAAACATGAAGCACATGGTGGAGAATACAACCATCTAGCTACTGCTATGGACCCATAGTCTAAGGAAGACTGCTCGCTCATCGCACCGGAGGCAAGCATGGAGATGAAGAAGACCTCCGGCGGTGATTCCCCTCTCTGGCAGGGTGCCGGGAAGAGCTTCTGGACCCTCCCGATCTTTGGGTTGACGTCGGTGGTAGATTGTGATGTATTCTGGAAAAGTGATCAGGTGTTTAGGTTTTTCCCATCGGGGGTCTTTATAGGCGAAGGGGCAGCGTCAGATGTGGACCAGGGGTCCCACACCACCAGGGGGCGTGGGCCAGCCCTAGGCCGCGCCTTCCTATGGTGTGGCCGCCCTCTGGCTCGGCTCCATCTCCTCTTCGGTGTTCTGGAAGCTCCATGAAATATCTGGATGACTGGCTTTGGTTTCGTCCAATTTCGAGAATATTTCCTGTGTAACTTTTCTGAAACACAAAAATAGCAGAAAACAGGAAACTGGCACCGTGGCATCTCGTTAATAGGTTAGTTCCGGAAAATGCATAAAAATGCCACAAAGTGTAACGAAACACTAAACAAATGGTGTAAAAACAAGCATAGAGCATCAAAAATTATGGATACGTTAGAGACGTATCATAGCATCCCAACCCGGGTTTGGTCATCGGAGATACCGGCGGCAAGCGCCGCGACGACGTACTCCGGCCATGGTACAATAGTGAGCTACAGATGCTTATGGGATGAAAGGAATGTCTCAAATGATGCACAATATCACTTTGAGGACGTCTGGATGCTTGTTGATGATGGAGATGGCCGGAGTTGAACGGAATCGTGGGAATTCCGGTGACATATGATGAAAGGGAACGACCAAATTGGCTGGACTCCGAACTTATCTTGATGCCATAGTCATCCTAGATGATCCTAGAGACTAGGCCCTCCTCCCAGTATGCTCCACCGAGCTTGGGGTGGTCTCAATTGATGGCACGGTGATGGACTCTGGCGAGATCCTTCGGGATGGTGTGGAGAGTAGAGAGGGTTTGAGAGAGACTGGAAGGTCTCGAAAGAACTAGGGTTTCTCGGCATTGCTCTAGGCAGTTTTATAAGGCTCGAGGTGGTATCTATCATCATTTCCCTCATCGGCGATGTCTGGGATCCGGTTGTAAGGGCGGTGCTCTATTTGGGCGTGAATCTCCTAAATTCCCCTGCCAGTGGGCACGAGGTGATGAGGATGAGGAGGTGGCGGTCAACGGGCTCTAGGCGGTGGTCGTCAATGGCGGCCGGCGACATGGCCTCGCCGCTGTGCTGTTGGCACGCAGCAAGAGGAAGAAGTTGACTTCTTCTTTGATACGTCTCAAACATATCTATTATTTTTGATGCTCCATGCTTGTTTACACACCATTTGCTTTGAGTTTTGTTACACTTCGTGGCGTTTTTATGCATTTTCCGGAACTAACCTATTAACAAGATGCCACAGTGCGAGTTCTCTGTTTTCTGTTGTTTTTGTGTTTCAGAAAAGTTACACAGGAAATATTCTCGAAATTGGACGAAACAAAAGCCGAACCTCCTATTTTACCGAAGCTTTGCGAAGACCGAAGATGAGAAAGAGGGGGGCCAGGGGCCAGCCTCACCACCAGGAGGTGCGGCCCAGCCCCTGGCCGCGCCCACCTATGGTGAGACCGCCTGGTCCACCTCCTGACGCTGCCCCTTTGCCTATAAAGTCCCCTCGATGGGAAAAACATAAGGGACAGATCTCTTTTTCATGAAACATACTGCAAGACGCCACCGTTGCCGTCACGAGATCGGGAGGATCCAGGAGCTCTTCCCGACACCCTGTCGGAGAGGGGAATCCCTGCCGGAGGCCTTCTACACCACCATGGTCGCATCCAGAGTGATGTGTGAGTAGTCTACCTTGGACTATGGGTCCATAGCAGTAGCTAGATGGTTGTCTCTTCCATCATGTGCTTCATGTTTAGATCTTGTGAGCTGCCGTACATGATCAGGATCATCTTTATGTAATCATACATGTTGTGTTTGTTGGGATCCGATGAGTATTGGTACTATGTGATATTGATGTGCTGAATATATATCTTATGTTATCTCTATATTGTTTATGATCTTGCATGCTTTCCATTGCTAGTAGCTAGCTTGGCCGAGTAGATGCTAGTTACTCCAAGAGGGAGTATTTATGCTCGATAGTTGGGTTCATGCCTCTATTTAATCTGGGGGAGTGACAGAAACCTCTAAGGTTATAGATGTGCTGTTGCCACTAGGGAGAAAACAATATTCTTGTGTCTAAGGACATTCGCTTTGTTTACATTACGCACTTTGCTTAATGCGATTATCTATTGTTCGCAACTTAATACTCAAGGGGTCCTCGGATGATTCCCCGCGAGTGGATTTTTAGTCATAGATGCAGTTGGATTACGGTCTATGTATTTTGTCGTAATGCCCAGAGTAAATCTCATAGTGATCCTCATGACGTATGTACATTATCTTGCTCTATCAATTGCCCAACTGTAATTTGTTTACCCAGCATGTGTTATTTATTTTATGGAGAGACACGACTAGTGAAATGTGGACCCTGGTCCAATTTCCTTTACATTGCTTTACCATTTTACTATTACTCGCTCTGTTTATTTTCTTGCATACTATTATCCTATTACCACTCGATACGCTCAATCCTTTGTTTACAGCAAACCAGTGAGATTGACAACCTCATCATAAGTTGGGAGCAAAGTTCTTAGTTGTGTTGTGTGCAGGTTTCACGTTGCTACTGGGTGAAGACACACCAACAAGTTTCCTGGCGCCATTGTTTGGAGTGTCACGAAGCTAGCAAGCATCACCTTCTGAAGTTTGGCTTTCTCCTACTGGTTCGATAAACCTTGGTTTCACAACTGAGGGAAGACTTGCTACTGTGCTAATCATTCCTTCCTCTTGGGGTTCCCAACGGGCTGTACTTACATGCCATCAAGCAGTTTTCTAGCGCCATTGCCGGGGAGGAAGAAGACTTCTTCAAGGGGAGTCTCGCACGCACAATCTTTACTTTGTTTTTTGTTTTGCTTTACTTTATTTTTCTTGCATCGTTTTATCAAAAATACAAAAAAATAATTTCCTTTATAGTTGCTTTTATTTACTTGCCTTTAGTTTTGCTAGAATGGGTACTCCTGAAAACACCAAGTTGTGTGACTTTACTAGCACCAAAAACAATGATTTTATCTGCACTCCTATTGCGCCACCTACTCCTGAGGCAAATTTTTATGAGATCAAACCTGCTTTGTTAAATCTTGTTATGAAAGAGCAATTTTCTGGTGCCAGTTCTAATGATGCTGCAGCTCATCTCAACAATTTTGTTGAGCTATGTGAGATGCAAAAGTATAAGGATGTAGATGATAATATTATTAAGCTTAAGTTGTTTCCTTTCTCTTTAAGAGGAAGAGCTAAGGATTGGTTGCTATCTTTGCCTATAAATAGTATTGATTCTTGGGATAAGTGTAAGAATGCTTTTATTGGAAAATACTATCCTCCTGCTAAGATTATAGCTTTGCATAGTGATATTATGAAGTTTAGACAGTTTGATAATGAACATGTTGCTCAGTCTTGGGAAAGAATGAAATCTATGAGAAAGAATTGTCCCACTCATGGACTGACTACTTGGATGATTGTCCAAACTTTTTATGCAGGACTAAATTTTTTTCTTCAAGAAACCTATTGGATTCAACTGCTGGAGGCACTTTTATGTCCCTTACCTTAGGTGCTGCTACAAAGCTTCTCGACAACATGATGGTAAATTATTATGAAGCACACCGAGAGAGCTCCACAAGGTAAGAAGGTAAATTCTGTTGAGGAAACCTCTTCCTTGAGTAATAAGATTGATGCTATTATGCTTATGCTTTCTAATGATAGAGTTCATATTGATCCTAATAACGTTCCTTTGGCCTCTTTGGTTGCTCAAGAAGAGCATGTTGATGTAAACTTCATTAGAAATAATAAATTCAACAATAATGCTTATAGGAACAATTTTCCTAGTAACAATTATAGGTCGTATCCTTCTACCAATGGTACTGGTGATGGTAAGTCTTATGGTAATTCCTCCAACAACACTAGGGGTGCGCCCTCTGAGCTTGAAGTCATGCTCAAGGATTTCATCGGTAAGCAAACTGCTTTTAACAAGTCTGTTGAGGAAAAGTTAGGGAAAATTGATATTCTTGCTTCTAAAGTTGATAGCCTTGCTCTTGATGTTGAACTTTTGAAACTAAAAGTGTTGCCTAATGAGGTGAAAGAAAGCAATACTTTTGCCGCAACTAATGCTATCCAAGTTAAAATTGATGAAAGGGAATTCTATTTTCGTGCCCTCAGGTCCTTAGTTGTACTCAGTTTTCCCCAGCCGCTTAGTTTTTCCTAAGTTTTCCCCAAGCCCTTGTCTGAAACCCTCAGAAGGAGCTCGGACGGGAGGATTCCCGTTTAGTTGACCATTCCGTGCTGACGAGTGGGGCCACGCTGTGTGGGGCCGTGTTGTGTGGGGCTGGTAGAAAGGGACCGCATGGGACAGGACGAGACCGTGTTTGGTCATACGAGCGGAGCTGGGGCCGTAGCATGTGGGGCCATAGCGTGTGGAGCCGTGTGGGTCTGGGACGTGGGCACGAGTGGTTTCGGTCTCTTTCGCCCAGATTAGCAGTTTTTAATACACATTTTTCCTCTCTCTCGCTCGATCTCATTCATTCTTGATTGCCCAAATTGGTAGCAAATCTAGAGCAGCTTCTCCTTCTGTTTTTTAACGCCATTCATTTCTTTATGCCTTCGTTTTTACCCAATCAGGTACTCCCTCCGATCCATATTACTCTTCACTAATACGGATGTATCTACCACTAAAATGTGTTTAGATACAACCACATTAGCAAAGAGTAATATGGATCGGAGGGAGTAGGAAATCTATGGCACAAATCCAGAGAAAATATACGATAAGCTGCATACAGCAGCCAACATAGCATAGATATATGGGATCACGACAGATCCAACAGTACTACCGAGATCCAACATAAGCTATTCCTACATTTTACATGGGATTAAGCTTGGAGGCTGCGCAGGTGAATCCCAAGTGCTTTGTGTTTGGCCATGAACGCATACACGTTCACGGTCGTTCTAACTCTAGCGCCGCCTCTGCCAATGGATTCAGCATGGTTCACCATGTAGTTGAAGTCAGTGGCGCGGAGCCTCCTGTTGCAGAAGGGGCACCTGTAAACGCCTCCAGCAAAGTGGCAATTGTAATGGCCGGACTGCAGCCTCCTGAGGACGTGACGAGTCTTGGTGTGGAAGGACTCGTCGTCGCTGTTGACGTCGCTGCTCTGCACCTGTCACGTAGCACCAAAGATCGAAAAACACAGAGTCAATTGCAGCAATGAAGGAACAGAGAGTGAACAAAAGATCATGCATGATAATATGGGCACGAAAAAAAGAGGTAGCCTCAGTTACATTGGACACACTTATATCCAGGATTTGGGTCAGTTAACCAAAGATCATGCACAACAAATTTGTACACACCAATTTTTCACAGACCAAACCCTGAATCAATTTGTGCCCAAATATTCATCATCACCGGCACAAATTAACCAGATGGGATTGATTACTCACATAAGTTAACCGAATCTTAAACAAAAGAAAATCACAAACACTAATAACGCAAGATCTAGAACTAGAAACAGATGAACCCTAATAACGCAAGATCTAACACGCAAGATCTAGAACTAGGAATAGACGAACCCTATTAACGCAAGATCTAACACAAAAGGATTAAACTAGGAACAGACGAACCCTATTAACGCAAGGTCTAACACAAAATGATAGAACTAGGAACAGACGAACCCTAATAACGCAAGATCTAACACAAAAAGGATTAAAATGGAATAAGAACCAGGGAACAAAGGGTTACCTCCTCGTCGTCGACGATGCTGGTGTCGTAGGGGTTCTCCGGGGCGACGTACGGCTCTTGTTCATATGGGTCCGAATCGACGAGGAACTGGACGGGGGCCTGGACGGCGGCGGCGGCCGATGCGCCGATGGCTACGTCGGAAGCAGCGACGGGGGCCTAGACAGGGGCGGCGGCCGATACGCCGGTGGCCGATGCGCCGGCGGCCGATGTGCCGGCGGCTACGTCGGAAGCAGCGACGGGGTCCTGGACGGGGACGGCGGCCGATGCGCCGGCGCCTGATGCGCCGGCGGCTACATCGGAAGTGCCGACAATGGGCATATCATTCTTCTCCATCGCCGGGGTTTTTTTTTGGGGGGGTTTCGACGCGAAGTGGAGAAGATGATGGGACAGAGAGGCAGTTGCAGTGAGAATGAGAGAGTGGGCAAGCGTCGAGAGAGAGAAAGAGGGGCTCTATAAAGACGAAGGTGGCGTTTGGTGTACCGCAACACGCGTCCGCTATAAAGATAGCTGCAGCGTGCACCGCGACACGAGGCTAACCCTTCGACGTTTGGTGTACTCAGTTCTAACCTCGGGCCTTATACAGAAATTTTATCTGTACTCAGTTTTCCCCTCGAGTACTTAGACTGGCAAGTGCAATATACTCAGTTCTACCCTCAAGTAGCTGGTCAACAGAGAGTCAACAAATGAGATTAACATAGCTAATTGAGTCATTTCATGCGCAAAAAAATCCAAAAAAATAAAAACATAGTGGCACCTACTCATGGAGTCTTCCTACGCAACCTGCCACCTTGAACAAACATAGATAAATCATGTTTTACCACAAATTGCCACTTCTCAGAATCACTAGTAGCTATGAAGATGCATGGTTTTCCACTCAAACCCCTTTTGCAAAACATCTTCCCCAAAACATAGTTTGTCTAAATGAGGCCATAATTGTCACACTCATGTATATTTGAATTGCAAATAATTTGATGTAGCCCAATATAAATTATATTGTACAAAAAACACATTTTTCATTTTGTAATTCTTTTGTTTGAATTCCTTAGTCTATTTACTATTTACGTGCCCTTGGTTTCTTAGTACTACTCAGTTTTGCCCTCAACTACTGTCACAAATGCTCACAGAAGCCCAAACTTATCATGATTAGTTGAGCCGTTGTCACACGGATCGACTCCACCAACCATTGATCCACTGATCTAACAGGCAGTATACCCCTATCCGTCTCTTCGTGGCCACCCCTCTCTCTCTCTCTCTTTGTGGCCACCCCTCTCTCTCTCTCTCTCTGTCGGTGGATCAACGGTTGGTGAAGTCGATCCGTGTGACAAGAGACATGCATTTATGGATTATTTTGCCACATAACTATATTCCCTCTATTTATGCATTATTTTCCGTGATTTAAAAATGTTAAACTAAAAAGTGGTATAATTTTGGTGTAAACAAGAGACATACATATTTGTGGATTTGGTGAATGGATTATTTATCACCCCTCTAACAATTATCAACTATATTTAGCATTCTTTTTCTTTTAGGGAATATAGTTTTGGTAATTTGAAATGGCCCAAAAGTGGTATAATTTTGGTAGAAACATGAGACATACATATTTGGCATATTTGGGGGATTTCGGTGAATGGATTATTTATCACCCCTCTAACAATTATCAACTATCTTTAGCATTTCTTTTCTTTTAGGGAATATAGTTTTGGTAATTTGAAACGGACCAAAAGTGGTATAATTCTAGTAGAAACATGAGACATACATATTTGGCATATTTGGGGGATTTCGGTGAATGGATTATTTATCACCCCTCTAACAAGTATCAACTATCTTTAGCATTCCTTTTCTTTTAGGGAATATAGTTTTGGCAATTTGAAATGGCCCAAAAGTGGTATAATTTTTGGTAGAAATATGAGACATACATATTTGGCATATTTGGGGGATTTCGGTGAATGGATTATTTATCACCCCTCTAACAATTATCAACTATCTTTAGCATTCCTTTTCTTTTAGGGAATATAGTTTTGGCAATTTGAAACGGCCCAAAAGTGGAATAATTTTGGTAGAAACATGAGACATACATATTTGGCATATTTGTGGGATTTCGGTGAATGGATTATTTATCACCTAACAATTATCAACTTTCTTTAGCATTCCTTTTCTTTTAGGGAATATAGTTTGGGATATAGTTTTGGTTATTTGAAACGTCCCAAAAGTGGTATAATTTTGGTATAAACATGAGACATACATATTTGAGGGATTTCAGTGAATGCATTATTTGTCACCCCTCTAACAATTATCAACTATCTTATTCTCTAACACTTATTTTTTTTTGGTAATTTCAGTGAATGCACACACTAACTTTGAAAACAACTACAAGTACATGTAACTGACTAATGGATTTGTAGCAAGGGATCCCTTGTAACAACTTCTAGCACTTGATGAGCAATGATAAGAATCCGATCGCAATTATACAAAAAAAAACAACCAGCCATCAGATTAGCTTGCTTCTTCAACTCGATCAGCTGCTTTAACTGCTTGTTCATTTTCTTCAGTCCTCCCTTCACTTCCACCAGTTCTGCATTGGGAGCATTAGGCATTATCGGAACGGCTGCTCTCTCCGCCGCATTCTCTACAGCAAGTCCCCCCCCCCCCCTCCCAATAGCGCCAATTGATTCCTGCAATTTAAGCCTCTGAACGTACACATCGATCCACTCGAAATACCTGCATTTCTTCAGGATCTGAAAACAACAACATGAACCCTAAATCCCAAATTCGAGGGAATAACAAGAAAATCGAGAGAAAACAGAGCAATTGGAGCGAGATCTAACCTTATCCCCCTCTCTATATGGCAAGCTCTCGCATGCAAGGAACTCACGTCCACGGTTGCCGTTATCGTCCGTCTTACAGATCGACCACTTCAGAGGCTCCTGGCGTGGGCAGTCAGGGCATCTTGTCAAAGGCACGGGTCCATACTGCGGCCATGAAGAACGGGAGGTCGAAGAGAAACTAGACATCACCCGCCTGCCGGAGAAGGGCTGCCGCTGGCGGAGAAGAAGAACAATGGGGCGCGGGGAAAGAAAGGGGAAGCAATGGTACGGGCACGGGCGCGGGGCTGGCTCGGGCTCCCATTTTGCAATGGTCACCTGGATAAGCTGTGGGTCCGGCGCGCTAACGTGGAAAAGTTGTGGGTCCCATGATGATCTGGATAAGTGGAGACGTGTCCACTGCGGGGCACCAACAGTGGCCCCACTTGTCAGCACCAACAAACGGTCAACTAAACGGGATTCCTCCTGTCCGAGCTCCTTGTGAGGGTTTCAGACAAGCGCTTGGGCAAAACTGAGGAAAAACTAAGCAGCTGGGGAAAACTGAGCACAACTAAGGACCCGAGGGCACGAAAATAGAAATCCCAAAGATAATTTGCTGAGGAGGGGCTGGACGGGTGATCCACAATGCCATTTCTGCAGTAAGCATGAAAGCATTGATCACTTGCTTTTCTCTTGTGCACTAGCCAAATTGATTTGGCAGGTGATTCTATGTGCCTTTCACTTGGTGAGGCCACCTGAAGATACAACTGACATGTTTGGGGAATGCATAAAATCCTTCCCCAAACGGCAAAGACATTTGGTTATGTGTGGCGCATCGGCTATCTGTTGGGTGCTTTGGAAGACTAGAAATGATGTGTGCTTCAACAGGACTAGTCTTAGTGACCCAGCTAATGTAATATATCGTCTCTGTAATTTGCTTAATGGATGGGCAATCTTGCAAAAAAATCAAGACAGAGGAAAGGTTGAAGAAGGTGTGGTGAAGCTGAAGATGGTGATCCGCGAAACGTACGCCAAGTCGCATGGCTGGGCTCCTACTGTGATGCGGATTGCAGCAAGTTAAATGGGAGACTTATGATGACCAGACTTTTGATCTTGATGTTGTGAGGCTGTTGTGTCGATGGAGACTTTGTGCCGTTAGTTTTCTAGATGATGTTTAATTATGTCTGAATTTTTGGCTGAAGTGCCATTAGTTTTTTCTATTTTTAGTAGCTTGTAATAAAAATTATGGCGGTTTCTTTAATGAAAATCGACGGCAGTTTTAGGCCATTTCGATTACATTAAAAATATAGTACAAGGTAGCTCTTGCCGTGACTAAACTCCAGATTCAAAGGTCTGCTTGAAACTTCAAATATCAAACCACAAAATATGTGAATTGCAACTTTTGATTTGGACAAATCATAAGACGTAAAATGTTACATCACCAAATCAGTACTAACTCACGGCATCTTGAGCGGCAGAACGGACAGCGGCCGTCCGTTTCCGTCCGAAAGTGACCAGGGCCGGAAAAAATCCAGCTCAGCGGATCGACGCATTTTGATCCGTGTTGACCGTGGCGACACAAATATGGCTCAAATTTGGGCATAGTTTGCGTCGCCGTGGATGACGGGCACCAGTGGCGTAGCCAGGCCCCAGGCAACAGGGGCCTTGGCCTGGGGCGTGGAGGCAAAATTCGTTCGTTCACTGTAGCTTTTTTTTTTACACTGTTCAACACTATTTAGTACTGTAGCAAAGGCAATTGGTCTGGGGCGTGTAACCTGGCTGGCTACGCTACTGACTGGCACTGTCTTCGCATGTCCTCCCTAATCAGCCTCGGCCCCATATGTGAGCCGCACACAGATTGTCAATCTAATATCATTAATAGTTAAACTTAATTAACTTGTTTTACACCCAAAATTGCGCTGATGGCCGTATCTACTCGTCGTCGTGCACCCTACCACTACGGGGGCTACTTGCAATCGCTCATCCTAAAGATATTAGATTGGCAATCCCTCTGTCCTAAAGATATTAGATTGGCAATCCCTCTGTCCTAAAGATGTTATTGCAATCAATACATGAGCATATTGATTGTAATAACATCATATATTATGGGATGGAGAGGCTATGTCTTTAATATCCAGGTGAGTATTACTAGCTAGCCTATTCCCTTGTCCAATTTTGTGTGCTTAGCACACAGAATAGACTGAAGCATTATATGATTTCTATACCTGAGCACTATCAGATGTCAGAAGCTCATAGTTTTTTTTCTTTCTACATGGTCCCTTTTGAATTTCATATCTTGTAGTACTAATTTTGTATAATCGTTTATGACTACTATTTCCATTTATATTTTTCCATGCATATGTACAATGCAGCAAGTTCGTAATACCGAGTGTTTTAGCAGCCAGAGATATCTTATATGGCCATTTTCTAGCCCTGTCATATTTTTCTTCTATTCTGAACAATGAGTACCCACTAATGCAATGAGATATCTACACTTGACATACTGAGAAATCCAAATGAACCGCGAGCAAGGCAACTGATTAAATAATGGCATGTGAAAATAATCATAGGGAGCTCAAATGATGGCACGTGCAAATAATCATATGGAGCAGACACCCATATAATAAACAAGAGCAAGGCAATTGAAATTATGGCATGTGCACATAATTGTATGGAGTAATGAACCATATAAGAAACAAGAGCAAGGTAACTAATTAAAAGTGATGGCATGTGCTAATAATCATACAAAAAAGAAGGCATTGACCATCGTGCACCTGCTCTGGTCTTCGCAGACAGCTTCAGTGAACTTAAATAGACCCGTTAGTATGGGAAAGTGCTTTTGGCTCCTGTGTGCATCAGCGATCTTGTTGTTTAAAAAAATTAAAAAACATATCTGTGAGTTCTAAAAAAATATGAAAAGAAATTCTAGACATAGTCAATAATGTAACCTACATGCATGCCAACTTTGTATGTGAATTTTTTTGTATTGTGGGCTACACAAAAATGACAACATCCGATAAGATTTGAAGATTTGAAAATATACATACTGAGATCCACACACTTATCATTTTTGTGTAGCCAAAAATACAAGGTATTTGAAATTGATATTTTGCACATTCGTGGGATAAATCATGGTCTACATCCGGATTTCTTTTCATTGTTTTTGAAACTCGTAAATATGATTTTCATTTTTTTAAAACAGTGAGATCACTGGTGCCCAGGAGTCAAAACTCTCCACTCCGTTAGTACCTTCAACCAAAGATTTTGGATCCTTTATGCCACCATTCAATATGCCAGAGTAAGCCTTGAGTATGCCCTGTTTAAGCTGGTTACCGTAATCAACCTTATCCTCATCAAAAACATTGGCATAATATCTTGGGTCAGCAGCTTCTTTCAGCTTTTCCGTAACAGTCTGCAGGTACTTCTCAAAACTCTTCCCAATAGCAAACGCAATCACTCCAAAGCATTCCAAAATTGGAGGTTTAAGCATCGATTTTGAGAGACCTTCGTAAAGAACATCCATAATATAATCAGAGTATGGCAGAGTTCTCTCTCCCAAGATACGAAAGATATTACCAATCACCAGCAAATAGGTTGGGAAGAGTAGCTTCACATCAAAATACTGCAACAGTATAGGCATGTGATCTGCAAAATCTGGACCAGTGGCCTCAGCTAGAGCACCAATGGCAAGCGCTGCTTCATCACGTGCAGTAGGACATTCGCAATGTAAGACACGGCAAAACAGAAGCAACAGAAATGGAGTACGCCACACTTTAAATGTGTTGCCCAGTTTCTTGATTATGACATGCAGTACGCCACACAGCAAAACCAGAAGATCGTGTCTGTTTCTCTCATCGCCTGATGAACTTGCTTTGACATCAAGCACAGAGTTCAATCTTCTCATGATACAAGGCATTAAAACTCCAATAGGCGCTGAAGCTTTATAATCTTGTATGATGCATACTCTCACAACTTCACACAACGCTTCGTAAGGAGATGCAGATGTTGGAAGCCTGAAAGGGGTCTCCTTATCAAGTGCTGAAGTAGATACAAGAACATCGAAAATATCACTAATAAAGGGTGAAAGCTCAGATAATATTTCCTTTTTTGACTGGTCTATCTCAGATGAGATTGACTTGTAACCTTTGGCAAGAAAATATATAGCTCCACAGGCTTCCTCGGACACTTCTGGAACATCTTTACTACTCATTGCCAGCACAGCCACGATGCGAGGAAGGTTTGCATATGTGATAATTCTTTTTCCACGAGCTGGAAAATGCAGAAGCTCAAACACTCGCCGAAGAGTGCAAGCAGCAGTGCCTCTTACCTCCACGTTTGGGTCTACCATCCTATCAAGCAACAAACGGACAACAGGAGCAAGTTTCTCGACAGAGGGCCCATCAAGGATAACACCTAGTGCAGATGTAGCTGCCTTGCGTCTCTGCCAATCTGATGCTTCGATATTACCCTCAACAAACTGAATTGCAAGGGGGACAATTGCATTCCCGATAGTTCTAGCGACAAGGCCTAGGCATGTCGCACCACTCATGAAGATTGACTGTGCATCATCATCACCCTCTTGCTTTAACAGAGTTTCTAGCAGAAATGGAACAAGTGAAGTGAGGGGCTTCTCAACAAAGCTACAATCTATGGTCGAGATAGCATGAGCATGACCCTTGTTTTGTTCTCGGAGTTCAATCACTTTTTCACAAATAGTGATCCAGAACGCGATACATTGGAGTGCACCTGATTTCACACCTCCTTTCAAAGATTCAGTTGTAAGACTGAGTATGGTTTCCATGTAAGGTTCTAACATTGTATAATATTTGGATGCAATCACAACAAGGCAGCCAAATGCTTCCTGTTTGATCTTCTTCGATGTATCAAATTCAGCTGTATCACGAATTGCACTCATTACAAATGATTCCTGATTGATCTTATTCGCTTTATCAAATTCAGCTGTATCACGAATTGCACTCATTACAAATGCTTTCTGTTTGATTATCTCCGCTTCAGCGGATTCAGCTGTATCACGGATTGCACACATTATAAGATTTCTGCAATCATCATTTGTGAAGATAGCACGCTTAAGAACATTCTGTAGAAGTTTAACCGCTGCAAGACGGACTTCAGAACTTAGCTCTGCCTGGTTCATTGCCTGGATGACAGCATTCAGAACATCATTCACTTCATCAGGATCCAATACCAGGATCTCATCAAAGACATACCCTAACGCCTCTAGAGTTGCTTGCTTTAGTGGAGGAGATGCGTCCTGCTGTGCCATGTTGGCCAGTAGTTTGCCAATGAGGTCTGGCCATTCCCGACGGGGTATCTCGACATATGCAACCTTTGCAATAACTTGTGATGATGCGTGCCATGCTTCAGGCACCGAACACCCTAGTGTTACCAGCAATGACTCCTTAATCTTCGATTTGATCAGTTGATCTAGGTTGATCCATTGATTAATGGGTACGTCGCCATCTGCACAAAACCTGTCGTCCAATAAGTTCTTAAGGATAATGCCAGCAAGTCTTCTACACTCCGGTGGACTCTCATCGCTGGAGAGCTCTCCTGATAAGGATAGGAGGAAGTTGGGAGGATCATGCTCCTGGAGCTGCTTGAGATTGCCTTCTGCTGTGTACCGTATGTTCTTATCCCGATGTAGAGCATCTCGCAGAATCTGTGTGATCACATTCATGGCTGTATCTGTCATGGCAAACATAAAATAAGCAGACTTGGTTAGTTAGAAAAAGAGAACGCAATTACACACAAACTAACAAAGAAAATGGTAACCGTCCTAAGGGCTAATGGACAAATTTGACATATCTTAGTCAGACTTTTGCAATGAGAAGCACAAAAGGACAGGACAGTTACATATCTGTACTATTAAAATAGAATCCACGGTGAATGACTGGTGTCACACCCCCAAGGAATTACAGAAGAGATGCCACTCCACGGCTCTCATCTCAACAAACGGAATGTCACGACTAAAATCAGCCTAAAAACAAACTAAGACACCAGTTTCTGGCTTTGAAATGACGCTATTGTGCTCATTAACAATGTCTGACTGCATATTGATAAATTGGGCATCCTGCTGTTTCGTGTTACGAGTTGCCTGTCTGTCTACTTTTCCTGGTAGGTGTGAGAGATAAACGTCTATAAAGTATAAACTGGTGTCCGGCCCTGATTAAGGTGAAATTTGACTAACTATATAGAAAAATATATGTATATAGCGTAAAAATTTGACCAACTATATAGAAAAATATATCAACATCCAAAATATCTAATGGATATGCTATGAAAAAATATATTGATTTGATATTATAAGTGCCAACAAGTTTTCATACATAGTTGGTCAAACTTTTAAACTTTACATTGACCAATAACTATAGGCATCCCATTTTGGGAAGGAGTGAGTATGTGGGAAGGAGTGAGTATGTATGGTCCTGATTAAGGCTAGTCATAGTGGGGAGTATCATATAGTAGTAACATGTATATGATACTTGTGTATGATACTACCTCCATATTTCATGGTATCATAAAGTAGTATTATATATTTATTATATTTATTGTTTTGTAGTATCTCAATATAAATGTGTGTATAAGATTTACTTGAGCTTAATATTTCTCGTAACGTGTGCTATGATATAGTATCTTCATATGATACTCTAATCTTCTCTCTCTTTATTAATTAACTGCCACATCAGTAATTTTGTGGGCCTAATTTGCATAATACTACCTATGGTACTAGCACTATGGCTAGCCTAAGACTACTCACAATACATAGTATCATATGCTAGTATCATGCATATGATACTTCTATATGATATCACCCCTACAATGCATAATATCATAGAATAGTATCATACTTACACTATATTTAATATTTTGTAGAATCTCAAGATAAATATATGGACACGATGCATTTACTAGTATATTTTCTAGTTTTGCGTGTCATGATACGGTATCATATTATGATACTTCCACTTTCATCTCTCTCTTTATTAATTGTTGTGCCACATAAGATTTTTGCCAACATGGCATGCATCATACTAGCTATGATACTCCCATTGTGACTAGTCTAAGGTGAGAGATTGACGAAAAAGGTACATTAACAGCGTTATGTGTAGGCCCGCCTTCTACAATCTTTATTGGAGCACAGATCCCAAAGCCCAAAAAGTGTGTATGCAGCCTACACTATAAAGAAACAGAATAAGCTAAATGAAAAGAAGAGTTTGAAATACTCTGAGCCCATATAGTTCTAGAGAGAAAATTCCTAGCGAAATAATACCAATAAAAACACAATATACAACAGTGCCTTCTACATGTAAAGTATTATACACCGGCCGTTTATCAAAAGCTGAACCAGATTATTAGAAAAAATACATATGCAGATACAAAGAATGGATTCAATGAATAATTGAAAACTAAAGTCTTTATAGAGAACAAGAAACGAAAAAGACAAAAATGCATTTGACATGTAAAAAAAATACTTGCTAAGAAAATAAAAATATATTGTACTCCCTCCATTTCAAAATGAAAGGCGTCTAAGCGTAGTTAAAAGTCAACGTCTTCTAACTTAATTAAGTATATACAGAAAAATATAAATATTTACAATACTAAATCCATATCAACAGATTCACCCCAAAGTATATTTTCTCAATAAGTTCATCCGATATTGCAAATATTCATTTTTTTTTTGTATAAACTTGGTCAAACTTGGAAGATGTTGACTTTTAACTAAGCTTAAACGTCTTACATTTTAGGATAAAGGGAGTATGACGAAACTGAACCTACATAAAATAAAAACCTGCAATATGTAATTTTGAATAAGGATTGAATGAAAAGAAGACTTTAGAACAGGTGCAAGATCATTGTCTTTTAGAACGCTAGATAAATAGAAAAAAATTAAAGGAACCTTGCAAAATTTATCAAAATGGCTGCTGTGCTAGTTTGCTACGTAAGGAAAGATTAAAAATACCATTTGCTAAGTACCTTCCATTGAATCTCATGCATCCACAAAAAAAAATTAAAATTCATCTGCTAAAGTAGGACGGCTATATATAGCAGACCCGCTCCAGCAGAGAATGGCTACGCCGACGGCTTGGCCGTCGGGCTAGGCCCAAAAGACCATCGGTTTAGCCTAACCCGACGGCAGCCGTCGGGTTAGGTGCCGTCGGCGTATGCGGGCATCGGCTTAGGTCCAAATGCCGTCGACTTAAGCTATGTTGTCTGCGTAGGCTATGCCGATGGCCTAGAAATACCGTCCGCATAGGTAATTTTTGTTTAAGAAAAAATTGAATATTTGAAGGAAAAATCAATTTTTATTTTTTACTTTCTTGGAATTTTTTATTTTCTTCAAATTTTTGATATCCCTCTAATAACACTGGAACAATTTTTTGAATTTGTTACCATTTTCTTTTAGTTTTCACAAAATTAAACAGGCGATCCAGAAAAAGAAAATACCTAAGCCGACGGCTTTGCCGTCGAATTAGATCCCTAGAAAAAAGAATATACCAAAAAAAGAAAATACCTTAAACCGACGGCTTTGCTGTTGGGTTAGGTACCCAAAAAAAACTACGTTGACGGCATACCTAAGCCGACGGGTTTCGAATACGCCCGAGACCAGGGCCTAAATGACCCCGATATAGAGCCGTCGGCTTAGGTTCAGGGTACAAGTTTTTTCCTGTAGCGGCCCTTTGAACAAGACACCTAAATAACATCTTCGGCTTCTGGGATCGAACGGGATTCGAGCGCAACTACCGAGAAACAAACCCTGACGCCTGGCAGTAGCGCCCGCGAATGGGATTGAGGTGACAGGGTTAGGGTTCTAGCCAAAGCCGAGAGAGGTGGGGAGACGGAGCAAAACGGACGCAGATCAATCTTATTACCAGCGGGACGAGCAGTCCTTCTCCGCTCGCTCGATCGTGAGAAGAAGCGGGACAAGAAGACCTTCTCCGGTGACGACGGCGGCGGCGGTGCGTCTGGTGTTGTTAGAGAGATCCGGACACTGGAACTCCACAGTAACTATCCGTCTGTACATCCGGAGGCACACATCTTCGCCCGATCGTTTTGTGTCGTTCGATAGCTAGCCTGACACCTTCGCTTCATCAGGGTACTCCTAAATACGATCGGATCCGGTTAGTTAATTGATTCCAATTGTTTCACGACTCCACTGAGATATTTAAATAAGTACTGGAGTAGTAGTTCGCAAAACCTATATACGTATGTGGTACGATTCCGATCGACAAGAACGGTAGTCCAGATCAACTCGATCTGCACGGCGCGCCCTAGCTTATATACCTACCTGTCGTGCTCGTGCCTACCTACTTCATCGATAGTAGAAATCTCGCAACGAGGCAGGTGGCTGCAGCGGCTTCACCTCTATCTTCTTCTTCGCTGGCCGAATCGCAAGATGGGAGCCCGATCGAGGCATCGCCGCCAACATGTGGGCTCTACTCCTCGACAAAGATCCCGGCCACCGCGCGGCTGCCGGTGACCTCGCCGTTGACGTCGTCGATCGAAAGCTCAAGAAAGCTGGCGTTACCCCTATCGACGCCGAGGTTGCCAAGCCGGCAAAACGTGAACAGATTGTCAAGAAGGAGAAACAAGGCGCCATTGGGTGCAGCAAACAGGCGCCGGCCACCGTGAACTGCAGGCAGGTGCAGATCAACGGCGTTGGGGAGGACAACAAGGAGCCCGCTGCTGCGGTCACCGTGCCTGACGGCGACGAGGAGATCAAGGAGGTTCTGGCCGCGCTGCGGAGAATAGATGAAAGCAAAGCGAAAGAAGCAAAGGAAGGGATGTTCGACGTGGTACGTCGTGGACGCCGCCCGACGGTGGCCACCGGGACAAGAAAGGTGGCCGTTGTTGCGGATGGCAGCACGGCCGTCACCGGCGCCAACATGTGGGCTCTCCTGAGCGACGACGACCCCGGCCACGGTGGAGCCAGGCCGGCTAAACGGGGTAAGAAGACCAAGACGAAGAAGAAGAACGCCGCCGGGGCCAGCAACCAGGTGGACACCGTGGACGACGAGGAGACGCCGGGCTCCACGCCAAGTGAACTAGGAGAGGATATTAACGAGGAAGGAGAAGAGATGAAAGCGGATTTTCAGATGATAGAGGATGAGGAAGAAAATTTCCGGATGATAGAGGATGAAGAAGAGATGACTGAGAAGGTTGCCGCAGGCCGCTGCCAGACGGTAGCCTCGCGTGTGTGCAGGGCGGCCCTGGCGGTGCTGATGTTGGCTCTGTTTTTCCAGGTCGCGTCGACGTCGTCGGATGCGTGATCCATACAGAGTACCTAGAATACACCCAGCATTACATACTAAATATGCACATTTTATACACAAGGACATTCACGAGGTCATTCAGTTTTGTTTCTGAAAAAATCAAGGTTTTTACTGTATTGGAGAACAGATATTTTTGACTTATGTTTGCTCGAACTGTTAGTTTGCTGATCTGGAGTACAATCGGGGTTACAAACAAGGGAATCACCACTGTAGCTTCTTATTACCAACCTGATTTTTACTCGGTTACAACTTTTTCTGAGGTAGTACTAGTATATTCAGCGAGAAAACTTACTGTTACATGGTAGCGACATTGGTGTTCATTGTATGATTGATGGGTTGCGCCTTTTTACCCTCGATTTTTTAACTCGTAATACCCGAACAAGGATGAACAAGCTACTGCCTTTAATCATGCCTACTCCATAGTCCACATCTCACTTGTACAAGGCCTCGATCTCTTTCTCATATTTGCCTACCACTTTGTCCCTTCGTATCTTCATGGTTGGCGTCATCAAACCGTTGTCAATCTGAATCAGAAGTCATGTCAAGCTTCTAAGTAGTTATGTAATAATTGGCTAGTGAAAATTCCTGTGCGTTGTTTGAAAATTTTACCGTGAATGGTTCGTCGACAACAAGGATAGGGCCAATCTGGAATGAGCAACCCGCCAAGCTGACATACAAAAAATAGTTCAGCTCGTATAATTTAACCGACAAAACTCAAGTCAGATGTCAAAATTAAGATTCTACAAACTAGTGTCCACTTCCTCTTGATTTTCTTTTCGTGGTTTAGTTTACTGTGAATCTGTGATCTTGGAACATCCAAATTAGCTAATATCCTGGCAGACATCTCTTACCAAGTTCTCAGTTCATCATATACCAAGCTCATGACCGTATCTTTGGCTAGTCCGGTACTCCCATCAAAGCCCGACTTTCTTTTTGCTGCTGCTAGAACTTCATCATTATTGGGAACAATAATGGCACCAAGGCGTCGTCGGTCCTATACAAAGAACAACCATTTTCCCTTATCAATTATGGAAATTTGCTTGCAAGAAGGCCACATCAAGGAGCATCAATGGACAATAACAAATGCCATAAACTCATCACAGGACATCTGATAACCGCAGCAGTTAGGCAGTTATGCCATTTGCCTTACCTGCCCAATGATCATTATCTGATCAATCAAGTTACTCCTACTAGCTGCCTCCTCGAGCTCAGCAGGCTCAACGTTTTCACCTAGGGATTAGAACATTCAGTTGCAGCCAGATCTAGTAAGCATTTGAAAGCAGTCAAATTCTAATTACAGTTACTTGGTATCCAACTACATATAAATTAATTGACTTCGAAGTCCAATATCACACTCCAGTATACAAAGATAATAGTAAACATATCTTGCATAAATACTTTAAGTGACTTTCTCGAAAGTGACAAGGTAATTACAATACCTGTAGTGAGAACTATTGTATCCTTAGCACGCCCTTCAAGAACAAGCATGCCTCCACAATTTCGACTAGGCCCTGTGGCACGGCGAGGTGCAATCCAACCTATATCTCCAGTGTTGAACCAACCATCTTGATCCACAGCTTGATTTGTAGCAGATGGATTCTGTGACAACATGAGTTTTAGGAGGTAAATTCTAAGGAAGATGAAGACTCAGATACATCGGTTAAGCGCATGGTGTCTTAAAATGGATTAAAAGATTTAGCTAACCGTGGTATACACCATATCAGACTCTCCTAATTTTTCTAGTCCCTAATTTTTTCCACAATTTTCTAGCCCATGAGGATATTTTCTAGTTACAAAACTTCCTGCCTTCGTTGCCTATATGCTTCAGTTGATTATAAGCTCAGCCATAACGTCTAGAATTCTGTTTCCTGATTGGTCATGTGCATTCATGGAATTAACAGGATTGGTGTGTAATATATCTGTAACTGCAAAATAGAAGTTCCTGGAAGAGCCCAAGTGATGAATTCCAATCAAGATAAACATGTTTATTTCTCCAAGTAATATGCTTATGGAAGATCAGTTTAGTCTAACTTCGACAATTGATCTGTATTTCAGGTAAAGTGAATAGATAGAACCTTATAATATCCCTTCATTACTGGTAGTCCTTTAATCTTCACAATCCCCTTTGAACCATCTGGGAGCACCGCACCAGTCTCTATGTCCACAATCTTGATTTCTGTATGCTTTATTGGGAGACCAACTGTGCCAAGAACCTTCATGTTACATAAACTACTTTTGTTAGTAGTACTAATTATTAATATAACTATAAGTAAGTAAGAGTACAAATGGGAGGCAAATCATATACATTATTGTGAAGATGCTATCAAATGGTTAAAAGTTTGTAACCAGTTCAAATGACACAAAAAAGTTTCAGGAAGGCAAGAAGCACAAAAAGGTATTAGAACTATCATGTTCCTTTGTTCCTAAAAATTCAAATATAAATCAGCTATGAAAGAATCCAGTATGAAGGATATAGTCCTTAAAATAGAAAAAATTGCAATATCTTCCAGATCCGAGTTTACTTGTTAGTAATATCTCCTTTCAGGTAGTATAAAAATGTGTAAACTACAATATGATATATAGAAACAAGTTTCATGACACAAAAACTACTTTTTTGGCCTTTTTCTAAGGGAATAGCACCTAATTATGCATGGTGTAACTACAATATGATTTCATTATCTACTTTTTTCCTACAATGAGTAAACTCATATATAATGTTTCCTACTAAATACAAACCAACTAATTTTTAACATGCCAAAAGATAAGATAACAAATGCATATTATATATAGAAACAAGTTTCATGGAACCCCTTACATTAGACAATGGTCGTCTAGCAGCTACAACAGGGGAAGTCTCTGTTAGACCATAGCCGTTTTGCACTTTGATACCAATGGCCTGAAAGAAACAATATTCATGAACTGATCAATTTACATAAAAGTTTATTTAGTGCTAAGTATCTACCTCAAAAAACTTGTCCACGTGCATCGGGAGACTTCCACCACCACTAATACCAGCCTGCAAATTATTAGAGAAGCCATAGAATTATGAAGTACAGTCAAATTTAAGTTAAGGAAGCTCTTTTCAGAATCAAAACTGCACAAAGATTATTAAGGTAGCAAAGATATGCGCACATGGGCAAGATAAATGTACCTTTGAAATTCCTATTGAAGAATGAATTTTCTTGTACACTAACATCTTTGCCAGATTATGCAAAGGCCACAAAAGAGTAGCAACAATTCTTGCCCATAGACAACTGACCATGTAGGCAATAAATGATGGTTCGACGGGATTATTTGATAAGACTGTTCCCTTTCCAGAAGAACATAAAAAACAAGACATGAGAAGGAAATTTGACTTAGGGGAAAAATAGGCTACAAGCAGAGGATAATCAGAGATGAAGTTATGGAGAATATCAAGTCAGCAAAGAGTGAGAAGAAAAGATAACATCTCTGAACGACCTTAGTTGCAGCAAGCAAATTAAGTAGCTCATGCTAACTCGGGGTTCATACCTCATATATCTTCTTTGCCTCCATATATAGCAAACTTATCTTGATAAGCGCAAGGGCAACAGCTTTTCGAACAGTGGAACTGGAAGATATCTGCCTTTGAATCGAACTGTACAAATGGATACAAGATTTCGGTATGAACTGCAGCTAATCACCACTGGTCCACAAGAAATATTGATTACATGGACCTCCAAAATTGACAACCCAAACAAGGCAAAGGAAATGAATCAAGCATAGATGTTGACAGCGAAAAAAAGATGAATATGCAGCAACATCGAGGACATTAGTCAACTAAAATAATTCTACTATTTATCCAATATCATTTCCTATAGAACACTTCGCAGTTTATCAATTTAGTTAAAAAAACCAACCTGTAGAGAGTTTCATAAACCAGAGGTACCGAGACAATATAATGAGGTTGGTACTGCTGCAAATCTGCCTATAAAAGAAGATATTAATATGCATAACCAATTTCAGCATATTCTGCAACAGATAGACAATAAAACTACTATAAGAAGAATACTGCACAGTACACATGAACCCAGTTGAGTGCATCGTGATACTGGGTTCACATGAAAACAAGCAGATCTGGAGTTCTGCAGACTGACGTATGCTAATAAAAAATCCATTTCAAGCTTGCAGCTTTCCATAAGCTGTTAATTAAATGACAGCATAACCGATGCAATAGAGCATAATCTTAATATATTCTTAATGACATCACTAGTTCTTCATGCCAAAATAGAACAAAGTGTTTTCTGATGTTGTGCCGAAATAATACCTTCAGGTATTTCACAGTAGTGTAAACTTGTTGAATTCCATTAGTGAAGATGAAGTACTCAGTAGAACGCTCATATGCATGCCAGGGTGGAAGCATGCTTAGGAACCTATCACCAGGTACTGCTGGAACAACGTCCCACAAATTATTTATCTGCAGAACATTCATAGCATAAAGCTTTATGTGGATACAAAGGAACACATCAAAAAACAATTCCGTTCAAAAAATTACAGCACTTCAGACTTGAGATATGTCTAGAAAGCTAGCAAAACCATAGTATTACTTAAGATACAAAAACAAAGTAGAGGCTATTGCACAAAGCATAGTATTACTTAGAACTCGTTGTACAAATTTTAACATTGCTGGATGTTTCACCTGATGCAAGAGATTTCGGTGGGTAAGCATCACGCCTTTTGGTGTACCACCTGTTCCACTAGTATATATTAGAGTCGCAACATCTTCTGGAGTAATGGCTTCGAAGGCACCTTGCTGACCTAAAAGAAGAAGAAATTACAATAAACTAAGACTTAGTTGGAAGAAAAGGAACCCTTTTGTTGGATGCAAGTGGACTGCTTGACAGTACTGGCCATGAGATGACAATGTTGGAAAAAAGAAGAATGTCCATACAAATAGAAGACTTTTTCGTTGTCGCTATATTCTCCAAGAAACAGAAAGAAGTCAAGCTCTTCTTTGAAACAAGAGATTAAAAGGAAGTTTAGGAAGAACCATTTACTGTTCACCAGAACGAACATAAGTAGTAAGCTTTTGATATGACAAAATGATCGAGCCAACCATTAGATAACAACTGCAAACCCCACAGCAATGCTTAAATCAATCAACTGTTTACTCTTACTGGGATGTTTATCTTATTGGATGCTAAGACACCTTATGGGATGAAATGACTAAAATGTTATCTACCATTCAATGCCAGAAAAGCAGAAGTGAAGTACCAACAAATTGGAAGAAAACGTCCTCCATACAACCTCAGCTAAATACTTGTGATTCATACCACGTTATTATGTCATGCAAAAGATACCTTGCTCACGAGAGTGCCGCAATGCATTACGTTTTTCTTGTCCAAGTTCAATGATATCATTGTAGTCATAAACTGGTATGTCCTTCACACCTTTACTATCTAGGGATGATTTATCACCCCAAAGTAGCACAATAAATCTTGCACTAATCCTTGAAACGAAAGATTCTGCAAGCCGGTTAAAGAATTGAGGACTGTCCACAACAAGTGCAATACTGTGATGGAGAAAAAACAATGAAGTCATATCATAACATGAAAGTAAAAAACTGAAATTTGTAATAAATAGCAGACCAAATAGCATAAAGATACTCCTTATAGTACCATCATAAAAAAATCCATATTTCTAGAGTCCATATGATACATAAACCATGCTATGCTCAAGGCAAAACAATCCAGCAACCAATCATGCGTACTTCAACAGGTTAAGTTCATGGCCAGTGCATACAGCAACAATAGCATATTAAAACTATTTTGTCCAGTAAAGATAAGAATTTCAATGCAGATGTTATACTTTTTTCCACGTGCTAAGGGAAATCTAATCTAAAAGATGGTCCATCCAGCTCTTACGTTAACTACAGATAACAAAATACCAAACTTGAACCTCAAATTGCCTGCCTCTTTAACCATTAACACCTTGCTCAATTTTCATCTCAACATTCCATCAAATAGAACAAGTGGAAGGATTTAACTAGGCCTATCGAAATGGTTGGTTAACTTAAATAGCCACGTACTGAATCCTGACGGGACCTTGGCTCAACAGTTCAAAAAAGGGCAGAAAGAGACAAGTGAATGAAATTGCATTTATGTTGCGCACGATTGGATTTGTAAGGACCAGCTCCTAATAGCATAAGCAATCATTCAAACCAAAGCAAAATAATTTCAAATTCACATCTGGAATGGAGTTGATAACCCACCTTTCTGAGTGATTGTATATTTGGAATAGTTCATCATCTGAAGACCTTGTTCCTCTGACAACATTGATAGCACCAGTAGCCATGATTCCTGGATTGCATGTGTCAGTCGTATGATTACTGATGAATATAGATGATTATGCATTTGAGGGACGTTACAGGAACCCCTGGCTTTGAAAATGGTAAGTACATTATTCAACAAGATGACATTTTTTCAGTAAAAAGAATGGAAATTTGTAACCAGTATGTTTTAAGTTTTAAACAGTCAATGACATATCAAAGTCACTACTATTTGGTTGTTTCCATCATGTCCTCTTTGCCAGGAAAGTAACAGTAGAACTCATGTATAAACTGCAAGCAAAAATGTAGCAACTCTAGCATTCTGGCGACTTGAACACTTCAGCAGGTAATATCGATAAGGAGAAAAGATCACAGAACTAATGCATGTCCATCATAATACTCCCTCTATCCCAAAATGTAAGGCGTCTAAGCTTAGTCAAAAGTCAGCGTCTTCTAAATTTGACAAGTTTATACAGAAAAATATGAACATTTAAAATACTAAATCCATAACAATAGATTCACCATAAAGTGTATTTTCTCAATGAGTTTATTCGATATTGCAAATGTTCATATTTTTTAATATAAACTTGGTTAAACTTAGAAGATGTTGACTTTTGACTAAGCTTAGGCACCTTACATTTTGGGGCGGAGGGAGTACATTTTAATAAACAATCTTGAAATAAAAAGGCAAATTACCTTGATCTGCAACTAGCCATCGACATGAGTTGTCAGCAAAAAGGGCTACCTTTTCGTCAGGAGCGACACCAACGGCCCTCAGACCATGAGAGTAATTCAATATTTGCTGTTCAAGCTGAATAAGGAAATATATATATCAATACAAAAAAAAAATCTAGTGGATTGTGGGTTCGGACTGCAGATAGTTCCTTGCTCTAATCAAACCATAAAGACTTTCTTTTTATACTTGAAACAATCATTAGTGAAGTGCATATGTACAGCAGAAGATATCAAATAATTATCCAGTAACAAGAGAAACAGCAATACAGCATATAGCCCAAAAGATGCCTACTTTGCGTTCACACTTCCAGAGAAATTGTCTTATATCATCAGGAATCAAGATAAACTTATGGTAGTTCAAGCAGTACCTGCTTATAGGTCAACTCAGAAGGAGGATCATGATAAGGATCAACCAAAGCTACACGGTCAGCATATTTTTCTGCTGCTGTCCTCCAAATATCTGGAACCGCGTTCCATTCGTGTGCAGCCAATTCATTTCCACCTGGTAATAGAGCACTCTCAAGCAAAGGAGAGAACTTTCCACGAGGTGGGCTCTCTAGCTGGGATGCAGATTTATGAAAAGTTTCAGACTGAGGAAATTACATGTCGAAGGAAAATTCAATATATTAATGCAGTACGCTGAAAGATTCACCGCGAGTTCACAATTCCAAGCACATAGTTGCAACCTCTCACATTTCTATGTAAAATAACTGACGTGTATGGAGTATTCTTATTCAGGAAAAAAATCTTAAAAGGCAAAGGATCCAATTATCTGACCTCGGACAAACGAATACGGTAACATCAGTTCCTACGACCTCAAACCGTGATGGATGGCCACTTCGGTTGCGCTCACTCGCAGCGATTTTTGCCAGCGGCGGTCTACGGCTACTTACATTCAGTGAAAGCTTCCCTTTTCTGCTCCTAGTTTCTAAGAGTATCTCCAACAGTGGCGCAAACACGCCACACTGTAAAAATGCGTTTTGGGCGCCGGTTTTGGACTTTCTAGGCGCGAATCTAGAATTACTGCCTCCTCCAAAAGCTAAAAAGCATATTTATTGACCAGTTACAGACTGAGGCTAGCAATTTACAGACAAGCGGCGCCGTCCTGCATGAACGACGCAGCAGCGGCCGCCTTGCCGGAATCAGTCCAAGCGACGGACGGACAGGGACAGTCGCCTTAATAATTAATTCTACCTGCTCGTGGGGAAAATTCTAATGGCGCAGTACGGTCGCTCGCAGGAAGGAAATGAGGGACGGGAGGACTAACCGTGGAGCGGGAAGGAGGGACGGCGCCGCCGGTGCACCGGGGCACGCCACGCGGCGCGCGGCGGGGCCGGCGCCGGAGCTGCGGGACGGCGGCGGGGCGGTGCAGGAGGAGGAGCGGCGAGCGTCGCGCCGCCATTTGGCCGGAGGAGGAGGGGACGGAGGAGGCGAGGAGCGTCGCGCCGGCGAACGTACGGACTGGAGTGTCAGCCACAGAAGGTAGCGGGAGAGGAAGATGAGTCCCACACGCGCGGCTACCTAGAGGTAGTTGCCAGTTGGGGACGGAGAGCGACGGAGGAGGTGAGGTTGCGTCACGGCGTGACGGTGTGGGCACGGTCGGACGGACGGAACGAGGCGGCGGCGCCGGCGTGTCGTCCGACAGTTGGATCTCACGCCGACGGCTGGATCTGTTTTCGTTAAAAATTGTTGACATGCAATACAGTTTTTTTATTACACAGATGGGTGTAAAGCACCCAACAAACTGCTTATATTGCGGTCGGTGGCACACAATTAGAAGGAGATTTAAAAGAAATGAAAATTACAACGAGGTCATGTAAAAGTGCAGTGAAACACGATCAGGTCCTTGGCCCGGATCCAGATCCAGCTCCATCTCCACCAGAAACAACAGCGCATAGGCCATCGCCAGAGCGGCGAGAGCACACCGGCGAGGCGCAAAAGACGGGAGGACTACCCTACAGCCTTAGATTTCGACGAGGCGATGGATCAAGCCATCGGCAGGTCGCCGGAGAGAAACTCCCAAATGGGACGCAGAAGCTCCAACCTCCCCTACCAAGGAAGCACCACCTCGGCCACCCGGCGCAGCAGAGAAGGGGGGAACCTCAGCGCCGAGAACTGCGCTGGCCCGACGAAGCGCAGACGAGGGCGCCGATGCAGCCAAACTGTTGTTTTTGTGCCAAATATTATATACAAGATGGGTTACGTTAGGACTTAGAGTTGTATTAGGTGTGGATAGGTTAGGAGTAGTATTGGAGTCGAACTCTTGTAGCTTGGGCCTCCCATATAATGTGAGTGGGTGCCATATATTGTAATCTATGACGACTTGATAGCAATAGGCATGCATGGGGAGCCGGCGACTTTATGCCCGCGCCTAGGGCAGTAGTTGCGGTATCTTGGGAGGAGCGGCCGTAGTCATTGTCCCGCAGATGTAGGCGAGTTTGCCGAACTGCGTTACCAAACATCGTGCCTCGGTATCATCTGTGATCTTGCATGACGTTATTATCATAACACAAACTTTCCCCCTCGCCTCCACGGCCGGTCGGGAAAGAAAGCTACCACGAGCGCCGCCGAGCCACCTGTCTTCCTCGCCTCCACGACCGGCCAAGAGAGGTAGCTGGGCAGCAGGTCCACGCATCCGAGGGCCAGCTCCTACATAGCACTAGACCCACCGGCCGAGGCAGACGGAGCTGGGGCGTTATTGAAGGAGGCATGTAGCTAGGAGAAGCCCCTGCTGTCTGCCATGGATGACCAACAGCCGCTCCGGGTGATGACCGCTCCACCGCATGCCACCGCGACAGAGCAGAAACCTCCACACCTCCCTGCCGAGCGCTCGCCCTCCCTCCCCTCCGGTCCCCTGCCTCCATGGCCAGCCGGAGCAAAAGGGGAGAAGAAGAAGAGCGAGGCAGGAAAAGGAGCACACCGAGTCTTATTGCGGAGATCCTGGGTCTTGAGCCAAGGCGCACCACCTCCATCCGCCAGAGCACGACGAGCCATAGCACCGCCCCCGGATGTGCCGAGCCCGACTCGTCGGCGTCGACACCCTACTCCAAACTACCGGCACACGGCTGCAAACCCTAGATCTACTCCTAATAGCTACTTCGGCACCTCCCCTCCGCCATCTCCGACCAGCAAAGTCGCCGGAGAAGCTCGGGTTCGGGTCGGTCCTCGCGGTCAACGCTCAGGCGGGAGGAGGGGGGGAGAGGAGAGCGATGGGAGGAGGAAAGAATGATGGACCACCATGGAATACTGTTAACGGTGTGTTTGGTATTAAGGACCTGTTCGGATGTCAGCTGCTCTGCCAACTCCTCGATTCCGCGCAGAGCACCGTGGAGCTTTAGTTTGGCAGCTCCGCAAAAGTGAAATGTGGCTCCCTCCGCTCCGCTCCTTCGACGCTGTGAAGTTGAAGTGTTCGGCTCCGCTCCGTTCGCTCCGGGAGCTCGGTTGTGGAGTTGGAATTGATCCGAACGGGTCATAATTTCTTAACTTTGTGTCAAAAAGAATTTTCCTGACTTTGAGAGAGTTGACATGTGGACTCTGCACATAATAGCTGTCATATGTCAATGAGTCAGTCAAGTGACCTCATTTGTGTGCGGGTAAAGTCATCTCACTTTTCATGCACGTCTTAATTCAAGGTCGAGGAGAGATGGGCGCAGCATCTAGCGGGCCTATTTGTTTGGGCTGGAGGTTGTGTTTTCAGATCCTGAAAAGCATAAGCCCAGCCGAGCCAAATACCTAATATTTAGGTCCAAGCTTCCACAAGCGCTTGCCTTATTTACACTGCGAGCCGTGAAGCATGTCTGGAGGTGCTTTCCAAGGCTTTCCACACAGGGGCGGAGCTGTATGCATTGTACCTGATGCACGTGCATCAGGGTCATGGAAGTTTTTTAGTAGCACTTGTGAGCTTAATTAGACTAATGCATCAGGTTAGGCCAAAAAAGGTGCATCAGGGAGGGATAATTTCAACTATCAAAGGTTGCAAGCTTGAAGGTGCATCAGGGAAATTTTTCCTCTGGCTCCGCCCCTGTTTCCACAGCTAGTGAAATATTCCACCTATTTATGCCACCGAAGTTCCTCCTATTTACAGGCAAATCATCGTAACACTGGACAACTTCCAATCCGGCGATTCTCTTGATCTATCTTACTACTGCTAGTACTACATGACTTGCTAAAAATTTATTCGAAGCTGGAATACTATCCGAACCATGTATGTTGGCGGCGAGCTCTGTGAAGCGGACGCGAGTACCTCGACCTGAGATGACTCACTGATTACGATTTCATCAATGAAGCCCCTACCTCAACGTGACACAGTCACACAGGACAGGCATGTGGATTTTACTTTGAACGGTTTTTGTTTTTGGAATTTAGGCGCAGGATCGATCAGTAAACCCATCTAGTGCGCGCCTGGTTCAATAGGTGCCGTTGTCCATGGACCGAAGTTTATTGTCAGAAGATAATTCAGATAATAACTGTTGTACAAATATTTTCTTACGCCGATACATTCGAAATGTTACCAGTTATGTATATGAATATATAGGTGCAGCTGTCCGTGAATTGAAGCTTATTGTCAGAATACTTGGGGTCGATAATGATTGTTGTGATAATAATTTCTTAAGCCCATACATATGAAATGTTACAGGTCCTGTATATGACCTGCACTTTTCTATGAAAGGTTTTCAGCTTCCTTTTAATTACAAATCTATTAAAGGGCCGTAGGCTGAATTTATTAACATAGAAAGGAGAACACAAAACAAGGGTTGTGACTGGAAAATACGGGTGAGATAACTGAAAAACAAGACAGTCGCAGAGCCACAAAAATTTACCTCTCGAGCGCACGCTACCCGCATAGCTAACCCGCCATCTTCCAGGGTCTGATCTGTCACCCCAGCAAACAAGGGTTGCGTATGCATGCATAGCAGTAACTGTAACAGACACATGATACATGGCCATTCTCCAGCAAACAATTTAAGTATTGTCAATTATATGCCAACACTTCAACAATAAATCACAACCACACTACATGTTTGTAGAATTTGAAAGACATTGAGGAAACTATATATATCTCTCAATCGAAGGTTCAAACACATTAAGCATGAGACAAGACTGATAATAAGGCAAACAAATAGTTGCATCACACTCGCAGAAAACATTCTTGTTGCATCTTGGAGCATGGTGATTGTGTCCCCGTATACCTGTTAATCATACTTGAGCAGGGACCAGGGAGCAATTGACAGAAGGATATATCGAAAAAATGTTCTGGGTATCCATTGTGCAAGCTCTGAATCTATCTTCTTCAATCTGAGATGCCATTATGATAGTCATTCTTTTAAGCATTGGTGCCCATTTAAATATTGATGTCAGGAAATCCATGTCCCGAGCCTCTCCTTTAAAGTTGTAGATTTTCACTTGTACAAGATTATTCATGGAGATGTTTTCGCTTCTCCAGTCCCTAGGCTCACCACAAGGGCAATTTCCAACACATTCTAGTGCTTCTGACATCTAGAACGTGAAAAAAAAAATTACATGGTATTTTTTACAAGAATCATATATGTATGTAAAAAAAACTTGAACAATCAAAAACGGACGGTGTTGAGATTCATCTCGATGGACACGGCACGATGGAAGCAGAGCAAGTCGGCTTTGATGCGTCCATAATAAAAGGTGTTGGTGAAGACGAGCTCTTGCGGAGAGATCCTGGCGGCGGTGCGTAGAAGGGAGGCAAAGCGAGCGCCGTCAATACTGTGCAGCATATACAGGAACTCAGGATCGGGGCCCCGGTTGTACTCGATGCCAAGGCGGGACACGACCACGCCGAGCGACGCGGCCTCTTGGAGCGCGGCCAGCCCCTCGTCCAGATTATCGGGATCAGCACGGCGGAAGGTGACACCGAGCACGCGCAGCCGCGGGCAGAGGTCCAGCAAGGAGCGGAGGTCGACGATGTTGCCAGAGACGGACAGCGTCTCGAGCGCGGGGAGCGCGCCGGCGGCCCGCGGAGGAGCCTTGATGCGGAGGAGCCTTGATGCGGACGGCCAACTTTCTTCACACCATCAAGGACCGGCGGAAGGGTGAATACAAGCGCCTCCGGCAAGAGCCGCGCGGATGCTTTCATCAACTTCTTGGCGCGGCCGTCATCGAGCTTCCACTCTTTTTCCCCGGCCGCGCCGCTCGAGCTCGAGAGACGGATTTCAAGGAGGGACACCGCGGTGCCGCGACCAATGCGGGAGAGGGCCTGCGAGATCACGCCGGCTGGAACGTCGCGGAAGGTGAGGTCCGGGAGGCGAGCCCAGAGGCCGCGCCACCTGCGCGAGAGGATGCCGGTCCGCGCAGCGGCGCGGGCGCACCGCAGGCGCACGAGGACCTGAAAGATCATGTCGTCAGGGAGGGCGCTGATGCGGTCATCTCCGTCTGGATCACCATGTCCATGCTGTGGCGGCGGCGGCGAGAGCCTGGGGCGCCGTCTCGATTGCAGTTCCATCGCAAAGGAAAGTGCAGAAAACCTTGCCGACGGGTTCCCTATATATCGATCTTAGCTGGAATCGCTCGTCGTGTAAATGGGCACAATCACAGGTACGCGCTTATTTCTTTTCCTTCCCTTCTTTCTTCTGTTATTTTTTCCTATTTTGTGTTCGTTCTCTCTGTTGGAACGTATTTACCTTACAAATAATTGTTTGACAATGTATTTAAATGAATTATAGTGTATTCTAAGAATACGTTCATCGCCAGATTACAAATATATATAAAATGTTCAGTTTTGAAAATGTCTGTGCTTTAAAAATATCCAGTTCTTAAAATGTCTGCGATTTCAAAATGTTCAGATTTTAAAACTGTTCATAATTTAAAAATATCTAGCTTTAAAAAATTGTCATGATTGTAGAAAGGTTCAAATATTAAAAAAGTTCAAATTTTTAAAAATTATTCACTTGATAAAAATGTTTAGACTTATAAAATGTTCACCGAGCAAACAAAATTTTCATACAAACTCAAATGAAAATTTACGGACTTGAAAAATATTCACCGCTACTGAAAAAATGTTCAAGAGTTCACAATTATTTGTCGGGACTGCCTGGCGCTCAGTCGACTGAGATTTAGTTCGCTGACATCACCTGTGTCCACATCAACAAACAGAAACGACTTGTGCACAGCTATATTTGTTGTTTGTTTGTATTTGTTTTTTCTGGCCTGTTCTGTATATATGGGCCTCTTTGTTTATGTATTGTCTAGTACAGACTTGAACATGGGCTTCTATCTTCTATCTTATACACCAAACAGATGGGCCAAAAACAGTCCAGCAAAACAGCAACAGATCTAAACTTGGAAAGCAAGAAAGCACAGAGGACGACTTCACCTGCTACGTTCCAGAACCTTCTTTCCCATCTCCCTCGTCCCTCCTAACCCCTGCTGCCTCTTTTCTCCTTCGACAAATTACCCACACATAAAACAACACAAAAAGAATCCAGAAAATAGAATGCACCTGAAGAAAAAACAGGTCATGCTGAAGGGGATTGATCAGATCAACTGATGGTTGAAGGGGATGCTGCTTCTTACCAGGGTAATCCCGATCTGGGGCATATGTTCTCAGATTTCTTCTCTTCTGTGGTCTCTGCTAACTGTAGCATAGAATCTTCTCCCCAACAACTTCTGGAAAAATTGCATCTGGAACATCAGATTTCACCTGTAAATTTGGAAAGCAGATCTTTATTGACAGAAAAGAATCTATAGTTAAAAAATGACAGCAAACAACTAGTAAACTTGCATTTGCAGAAACCAAAACATACTAACTCATTTTTTGGAAAATTCATATGTTTTTGTAGGTATCATGGATAAGTATGGTGAATACTTGATTGGCACACAGGTTGGTCATATGAACTACAAAAACAGATATCTTGACTGTGTTTTTTTGACAGATATCAAGAAAATTGACTACTACAACAACAAATAAGCTGAAACACAACAGGTTTTGTTGACTGTGTTTGTTTATCATGTGTGATCATCTATTTTCAGGTTCCATTTGACCCCGATCCAAGAAAGGAACATAGTCTGCAGGTACTACAAGAACAACATGCTCATGTGCAACAGATTAGTGGCAATGTTGAAACACAACAGGTTTGACAACATAGATAGAACTGAAGTCCCACTTTGAATCATAAGCTCAAAAATTACAACTATGAAATATTCCAATTATGTGCAGGTGCTATCTGAACATTCAGTGTTACCACAACAGGTTTCAGACTACAAACAACAAATAACACAGGTATATAACTATCAGTGCATTTACAAAAAAAAAGCGATGATCACGCATGATACAAAAACTGTGCTCAGTAACCATATGATGTTCAAGTCATAATTATACTTGTGCTGACAAGCATATGAATTGAAACAAAATTAGGACCATGATTTCGCGGAGCCAATGGGAATTACATACACTCAACTCTTGATGGGAATTGACTTAACTACCAAGCAGGAATACTACAGGAATATGCTTGATGGTCCTATTGTATCTGAGGTAAGCTATTCTATGACTAACCTTTGCTACTGTGCTCATATTGCTTTCAGATTTTGATCACTGTTTCTTTTCAATGCAGAACCAGTTATACATGGTTACAGGGAGATATCCAACAGTTGAAGAACATGGTGAAGGACAACAAGAAAATGAGCAGCATGACTTAGGATATTCAGGGAATAAAGGCAATGCACAGGAACAAGCATTTGCTGAAGCTTCCAATTTTTCAGGCTTTACAGAGAATGAGCCAGGACCAAACCCCGCAAACACTCGATCAGATGATATCAGTGATTTTGATGAAGATACATCCCACATGGAATATGATATATTTGGAGATGATTTGGAAGAACCAACGGAAGACCAGCAATTTGCAGGTGACAAAGAAGAGCAAGAGGGTGTAGAACATCTGTCTCAAGATGATATCGAAGTATTTATTGACAATGAGAGTGTTGCAGCTGCTCAAACTTGCAGCCAAGAAGTCAGGAAACATCATACGCCTCATATTGACATGGTTTTTTCTAGTCCTGATGCGGCTTATGCTTTCTATAATGAGTATGCCTCAATATGTGGGTTTGCAATTATAAAAGCTGGCAATTATCATGGAAAGTCAGGTGGTTCAAGTTCAGTCACACGACATACATTCAAGTGTAACAAAGGGGGAAAGGTTGTTGATGAGGAAGTTTTGGAAAAGAGAAGAAAGCAAGAACAACTAAGAAAACAAGAGAAAAGTGGAGTGCCACCTGCAGAGAACACTAGAAAAAGACGCAGAAATATCAATGAGCAAACAAACTGTCAAGCAAAGATGGTTATATCACTAAAGCATGATAAGTGGTCTGTGATTGCACTTGATCTTGAGCACAACCATGAGCTGAGCCCACCAGATGAGTCCAAGTTCTTGAGATCACACAAACATATGACAGATGATGAAAAGTTGTTCATTAGGACATTCAGTTCAGTTAAATTACCCACAAGAAAGATATATGGAGTGCTAAAATACTTGAGAGGTGGAGATGTTCCTTATACAAAGAAGTGTGTGAGCAATGTCCGCACATCCATAAGGCAAGAATGCAACAAGAATGACATGACCCAAGTCTTGGATTATTTCAGAAAAAGACAAGCAATTGATCCAAGATTTTACTATGCATTCCAGCTTGGCCCGGGTAGAAAGGTTCTAAGTATATTTTGGTCAGATGCATATTCAAGGAAGATGTATGATTTGTTTGGAGATTGCTTGAGTTTTGATACAACCTACAAGACAAATAAATACAATCTTCCATTTGCTCCCTTTGTTGGTGTCACTGGCCATGGGAATAATTGCTTATTTGCGTGCGCTATTATTCAAAATGAGACTGTGAATACATTCAGATGGCTTTTTGAGACTTTTCTTGACTGTATGGGAGGGAAACAACCACAAACAGTGATCACAGATCAATGTGTGTCTATGAAGGAAGATATCCCTAAAGTTTTCACTCATTCAGTACGCAGGAACTGTTTCTTCCATATTAAGAAGAAAGCAGTGGAAAAATGTGCAAGAACCTTTGCAACTAATCCAATCCTACATGCAGATTTCACTGATATCCTCAACAACTCATTGACAGAAGCTGAATTTGAAAGTTTGTGGCCACAAATGATAGAGCAGTACAATGTTGGGCATGTTAAGTATTTTGCAGCTATGTGGAAAGCAAGGCAAAGATTTGTTCCTGTATACTTTAAGAGGTCTTTTTTTCCATTTATACACTCTACTGCCAGAAGTGAAGGAACAAACTCTGTTTTCAAGGACAATGTAGGTTCTACTTACAGTGTGATAAGTTTCTTAAGCGAATATGAAAGTATTGTTCGGAATATAGAGGAAAAAGAGAGACAAGCAGATTCAATTACAAGAACAACAAAACCTACATTCATGCTCCGCAGTGAAGTTGAGCTACAATTAAGCTGGGCGCATGTACAATAGACAGATCTTCTATAAATTTCAGAAGCAACTTATGTACATACCAAAGTTACATCTGGATGAGATTGTGAAAGGTCAGCAATACGAGGTTTACAAGACTAGAATGCTTGCTGAAAAGGATTTCAGGAGTCGTCGATATACTGTTATTGTTAATCTTGCAGACCAAGTTTTCAGTTGCATTTGTTGTAAATTTGAAAAAGATGGGATTGTTTGCAGTCACATTCTACGAGTACTTGTGCAACTAAATATGTCAGAGCTACCGGAGAAGTATTTTATAGAGAGGTGGAAGCCAAAAGAAAAGAAAAGCATCAGAGACAAGCAGTACAAAATTCCACTGGACTTAACTGCACAAAACCGTCAGCTCAGGTTCCACAATATGTCAAACAGGCTAATCGACATGGCATCAGAAGGGGCTAAGTCGAATGACAGATATTTACTAGTTATCCAAGAAACAATGAAAATAGAAAATAAACTAGATGAGATTGCAAAAGCAGAAGAACTTAAGGAACTAGAAGAAAAGTCTGGCCAGAAACAAACATGTGCTAACCCTAATCCAATAGATGATGGCTACGATGATGAGCTTGAGAACCCTGATGTAGCCAAATCTAAAGGCCGCCCAAATCTACCCGGACGACAGAAGACATTCATGGAAGATTTGTTTACAAGACAGAAAATAACTTGTAGCCATTGTGGTTGTCATGAACACAATATTGCTACTTGTAAAAACTTACACCTACCAAAATCTATGTTTGTGAAAGAAAAGAAGAAAGCGGCAGGGAAAGCGAAGTCTGGTATGTTGCTAGAGCAATACAAAATAAATGAGTTTATTAGCACAAACACACACATAGAATTATGACACAAACAGACTTATTTATGTATGTTCTACAGGTAAAACTGGTGCTACCAAAAAGGAACATCAACATGGTGAAGATGCAGAAAAGAAGTCACGAAGCGCTGGCTCAAAGAGAAACAAATCAACAATATAGACTTACAGGAGCCATCCATGACGCTAGTTTACTAATGTGATGTTGGTTTATTTATCTATTTTGGTGTAATAGAGTAAATTACATGAATGGTAAAGTGAACAAAGATGTAATTGAATGGGGTATTGTGTTGTACCTGTTTTAGTATGATTTTGATAATCCTTTTCCTTGCTGGAGGTGCTTGAATGCATAGTTTGCCCTTGGAAAAGAACTAGCAAAGCCAATGTCCTCTTTGATATAAACCTGATGCTAAGGAGAAAATGAAATAGCAGCAGTATAGCAAAAAAAAAACATAGCCCCTGTATCAGGTTTTAGAAAATCAGACACAAGAAACTTATATACATGAAACCATAGACAGCCAAAAAAACCAGTTACACAATGTAGCAGTGGGTTCACAAACTTTCAAGCACACACAATGGCATACAAATGTTCACTGGTCTTCACAGAAAAAAGTTGCAACTATCCAATACTCGAAACTAATGTGACAGCTAGAAATTTACAATTGACTGCTCTATATCTTTACATTCACATGTATACAGATCTTGCTCCTGTATACCTACAGAAGAGAAAATAACACCATTTGTCTCATGTTGATGTTATATTTAAAATAGAACATGGAAAGAAATATTGTTCTGTCCATAAACTAACCTTGCCATGAGATAGTATAAGAAACTTTAATTCATGGAATTTTACATTCCCTGCATTCTGGTTTTGTACGTCTAGTTGTGGATAAAAAAGAATAATATAAGATACCAAATGAAACTGTCAAAATTAGCAACTAAATATATAAAAGCTGAAGATCATTGCATTATTTTGACATACCTGTAAGTCAAAAGAAGAAACAAGATCCATTCCCTTGTATTCAGTATTGTAGTCATTGAAAAGGATTTCATTTGCAAGTTTGATTCGGAAATCAGGGATATCTTTGGCTGAAAACAAACAACTCTTTGTGTTTCTTGAACATAAGTCCATAAATTTGATAGTGAAAATTCCACAATCATCACTGTGTATAAAGTGAAACTAAAATTATTAGAACAAATAGGTACAAAAGGGGAGAATTACAGAATTGAAAGAGAGAATAAAAAGCTACAAAACACATACGCGTTTCTCTGTTTAGGCATATCAGGGTATGCAACACCAAAATTGCTAAAATTCAGATCTTTTAGATTACAATCTGCCCATACACTGCAGAAATTGTTGATCTGCAAAAAATATAGAATTTACAAACAAACAATGGTTAAAACATTACCAACACGATTGCAGAATTTTGTTTATCTACAAAAAAATATCTAAAAAGGAGCTAAAATAACGTTACCATTCTATTAGATATGTTCTTGTGATAAGAGCTATATTCACCAAGAAGTGAGTCAAGAAACAAGAAGCTTCTGGCCTTGATATCGACAATGAACACAAACCAATGTTTCTCATATATTGATGGAAAATATAGCTGAAAATTTGCGTATATAACTTGTTAAGTATTGTTTCACTGCAAATTTGTAGAACCTAAAGAGAAACAAGTTTGATTACCCGATCAGATAAGTGAAGCTTTCTTGCTGAACCTGCTCCATGGAAACTTTTAAGCACACCATCCTTCCAGACTTTTCTAATATTTTCATTTGGCCATTTCTCCAAGAAGTACTCCTATATGAAATCATAGTAATATAATATACCAATATTACCAAAAAGAAGATGATCCAAAAGAAGAAGAAGAAAAAGCAATACAGGAATATCAACATCAAGACTTTCCTTCTTACCGAGCATGTGTGGAAGAAGTAGTGTCTGTTGGATTTTCTTGGATGGTTATCCCTAAAGAATTTCTGACAAAAAGCATTTATGACCCAACTTTCAACCCAGCCATTTAACTTCATTGAGCATCCGAGTTGTTTTAGAGATACTCTGCAATTGTCAATATTGATGACCCACTCACTACACCACAACCAAAAAATAGAGAAGATTATACACATCAGAACTGAGGAAAAAATGTTCCTTATAAAACATTGATGAAATTGAAAAAAAAGAAAATTAGATATGCAAAATAAAAGTTGTTTGACTCACTACTTAAAATCTTCATCGTCACAAATAGTTACTATAGTATCATACAGTCTCTGCTCATTTGGTTGAATAATGCATCTTTGAGTTAAAGTTTCAAACGGTGAGCGAAGGTAGTTGCTCCTATTGAGTACCCTTTTTGGTGGCACATTTTCCTTCACAGATGATGTACTAGCACATCCTAGTGTGAGGCCAGCGTTGTACAACTCGTCAGTTGTTGCTGACATGTTGTTGGAAACTTGTTTAAAGATCCTTTCGCCAAGAAATTGAACTTCAGGTGACATCTATTTAAAAAGGATAAAATTGCAAAATAAGGTTATTTACACATGTGGTACCAACAAATATGAACATTGTAATATATGATTACAGGGGATTCAATCCAAAAATGTCAATACAATAATGAAAATATGACACTAAAGAAAAGCTCTGCATTTGGGATCTCACCGACTGAGGCACATTGAATCTTGACCTTTCCTGGCTTGATTTCATATCATCCTCAACATCATCATCTTGAAAAAGCCTTCGCCCAACTATATCTGCCCTGCAGAAGTCTTGTATAAATCATAAGAACAATGAATAAGGGTAGGTGTTTCAGTAAAAAGTTAACTGACATGAGGATGATCATTTGATTGTCCCCTCCAGGGCATGTATTTCTAAAAAGTATAATGCAAAAAAGCAGAAAAACATACTGACCCGAGGATGATCATTTGATTGCACACCACATGACATACTGGTATCCTTGTTTTTCCTATTTGTAATCAGCCACTCACTAGATATATAGTTTCTTGGAGAATCCTATGATTCATAAATAGAAAAGCAAAGTACTGATGAGAATAATGAAACTTGTACTTCAGAAAACATATAAATTACGTGAGGCAGAAACTAACTAACCGAATCAATCATAATAGTTTCTCTTCTGATAGGAGATTTTTCATTTGAAGATATAATAAGTTGTGTGAAACTAGATTGTCTTTGGGCACACTGAACGTCCACATCAAAATAACTTTCATCTTGATCAACATTTTTTATCTCACTTACTGATATTGCATTCTGTGACAAAAAAGAACAATTCTCATATATAGTAGAGGAAGAAACAAAAGATATGTGGGAAGAAAAATTCAGGTTATTGATGAAATCAGCAAAAAAACGAAGAACATATATTAAAGAAAACAAACCTGAATTTTCTTATTGTATTCGGTTTCATCCATGCCTATTGGACGCCATAGTTCTTGTTCTTCTATATATTTCCCATTGTCATCTTCATGCTCGAGTATCCTAAAAGATGGAATTGATGCATCGTTGAAAAAATACTTCTTACTAGCTTCCATAAGGTCAATCTTTTGCCTTTTTGAGTGTGGTTCTTTCTGATCTGACCCATACTGTTCAGTTGAAAATGAAAATTACAAGCAAAAGAACAAAAATCAAATACTAAGAAATCATACCAAGAATGTATGGCAATATATGACCAACATTAAATACCTATACATGATATGCTTTGGAACTTGAAAGCTGGGTTATTTTTAGCTGAATTGCTGGATACCCCTTTACAGTCATTGAACGCACTGTCTTGCATGTCCATGTTTGAACTCTGCTTTGACAGGAAAAGATGGTTTACATGCTTTACAACGTGATTATTTATACTAAAAAAGAAATAGTAATACATAGTTTGGAAACAAAAAAAACATAGTATTCATACATTTATACTTTACAGCACGATCAACTAAAAAAGACGAAAAGAACATAGCATGTTTACATACTTACATCTTTTATTTCACATTTGTTCTGAAATCCGGCAAAGGTTGTATGCTTGCTAGAATATTCCAATATTATCTCATCCTCATATTTTCCATGTACTTCAATAACTTCTGTCAAAGAAAGATAATAAAACTGATTATACCCATGAAATTTCGGTTGCAACTAAAAGAAGCCATAAATATTTTGGGAAATATTAGCAAGTCCACAATTAGTGTAGCAGTGCACACATACATATACTACTTCTGATCCAGCCTATTTCTTACACATTAAATTTGATAGTACGTACATGAAAAATTTGTGTGGAACAAGGAATAATTACATTACAGTATACCCATGAACTAACATACATGAAGTTGGTGAAAGTTAAAACAGACGCTACTCAAAACATATAAACAATTAGAATGTACAAAACACTTGAATGAACATAACAGGCTGGTTCCCTATAAGACACCAAAAAAAGAGCCCCCCCTAGTTGCGCGCCGGTTGCAAGTAGAAATCCCTAGTTGCGCGCCGGTTGCAAGTAGAAACCCCTAGTTGCGCGCAGGTTGCAACTAGAAACCCCCTAGTTGCGCGCAGGTTGCAACTAGGAGCCTAGTTGCGCGCCGGTTGCAACTAGGAGCCTAGTTGCGCGCCGGTTGCAACTAGGACCCTAGTTGCGCGCCGGTTGCAACTAGGAGCCTGTTGGGCTCCGGTTGCAACTACGAGCCTAGTTGCATCTCCTAGTTGCATCCGGTTGCAACTATGAGCCTAGTTGCGCATCGGATGCAACTACGAGTTCAGCTACTTCACACTCCATGAGATTAATCAGAGAAAATCACGGAAATATAAATAGCGCAAAACTTCCAGACCTAAATGAAGTAACAACATAAGGACAACAGTAAAACTAGAAGTTGCTGTCAAACAAATTCAGAAATCATGCTACTCTCTGAACATACACATTCACTGATACTAATAGCAAAAAAGATGCAAAAAATAGGAACCCAATCCCACATGAACACGTGATCAAAACTTGTGAATAAAGTGGAATCCATTCTGAACATAGAAAAAATTGCCTAGTTGCGGACAGGTTGCAACTAGTTGTCTGTCGGTTGCAACCAGGGGCCTAGTTGCGCGTCGATTGCAAACGAAAAAGGATCCTAGTTGTGTAGGGGTTGCAACAAAAAAGAACCTAGTTGCATACGGGTAGCAATAAATCAGAACCTAGTTAGCGCACGGGGCGCAACTAGGAGCCTAGTTGCGCGTTGGTTGCAACTAGACCCCTGGTTGCGCAAAGGTAGCAGCTTGGCCCCTGGTTGCGAGCCCGTTGCAAATACGGGCCTGGTTTGCTGGATGCTCTCGTAATGCTTGCTAAAATAATGAATAAAAGCATGAAATCTTAAAAAGAAAAGAAATTAGGAAAATGCATCATTATTCTCCTACCAGGAAAACATGAACCAAAACACATATGCCGATAAAAAAATCCCGGCAATATAACTCATGGCATGGAGAGTTGCAGAGATATAGCAGTACTCTTGATGGGACAAAAAACATTATTACCAAGACCCTAAAAAAATTATGCGCCAGGTCTACTGTTTTGGCGATTGTCATTAGACCGCACAGTGTGTTATAATTGCAGGACAGGCAATGATCAAGTAGAAAATAACATCAGCACTTAAGAGTAAGCAATACAACCAGACTAATTCAAAAGCAGCCGAGAAAAAGGCAAGTCTGAACTCAAAACCACGTGGACTCACTATGGCACACATACGGAATATTCCAGACATATACAAATGTCTAAAAACATAACATCATTCATTAGTTTTTCATGGATAGGAAGCCCAAAAAGTTGCTGAACTGAATTCTATCATAACACACAGTGCATGTTGCCTGTTGGAAACATTCCACAATTATCAGACTCAAGGCACCAGTAACCAAAAATCTTGGAAATCTCTAACAAATGCTTGACTGAAATATTTAGTGAAGTACTTTTACTAATACCTTCAAACTTATTTTGCTCTAAACTATGGCACGCATACTCAATATTACAGACAAGTCAGATCAAAGAGACATGTCATCTGAGTTATACAAGCAATATATTCACTTTCACTTCATGTCATCTCTCTCTCAAAAAACACTGAAGAACTAACACCACCAAGCCCTCAACCTGACCCAGCGACCCCTCATGTAGAACGAAAATCAGCAGAGATCCCAATACCCCGAGCAAAGCGCATTTGCACATCAGACTACGCACTCCTCCGAAAAAATTAGGTGAGATCAAAGGCGTCTCAAGACACAAATAATTCCCCTCTGCTTGATACTGGGATTGGATAAATTTCAAATGGAACAGCTACACGATGTCTCTCTCACAAGGCATAGCAAAGCGCACCGGTTGCAATTACGAGTTCGAGTACTTCACACTCCATTAGTAGATAATCAAAAGAGGGATCACAGAAAATAAATAGGGAAAACTTCCAAACCATAAAAAAAATTTAACCATATTGAATGAAGCAACAACATAAGGACAACACTAAACAGAAGCTGCTGTCAAACAAATTCAGAAAACATGCGACTCTCTGAACATACACATTCACTAACAGTAGTACACGCAAAGAAAGATGCGAAACAATAGTAATCCACTCCCACATGAACATGAACATATGATAGAGAAAAATGCCTTGTTGCACACCGGTTGCAACTACAAGCCTAGTTGCACAGCGGTTGCATCTACGATCCCAGTTGCGTGCAGGTTTCAACTAGGCTCCTAGTTGCACTCCGGTTGAAACTAGGAGCCTAGTTGCGCGCCGGTTGCAACTAGGAGCCTAGTTGCGCGCCGGTTGCAACTAGGAGCCTAGTTGCGCGCCAGTTGCAACTAGGAGCCTAGTTGCAACTAAACATAGAAGCTAGTGTTTCAAACAGAATCAGAAAATAACATGCTACTCTCTGAACATATACATTAACTCAAAATAAACTAAAAAAAATAGGAATCTAAATAGGAAACCACTCCCATATGAGTTACTTAAATGAAGTTGGTTCAAGTTTACTTTTCAGTACCTTCTTCTTTCATTCCATCTTCCAGAGGTTTGGGGGTAATTCCACACACTCCAATAGAGTCATTTTGAGAAAGCATGTGTCCAAAACTTGCACTTTTCTCGGATACCAACAATTTTTCATTTACATCTCTTAATGTTTTGGATGCATTGACCTAGGCACAAACATGGTTGAACAAAAAACAAACATCAGACTAACGAAAAGCATACAATGTATTGCTTTTCTGTATGCGAATAAATTCCATAATTATCAATACCTCAACATCAGCCTTCTTGTTATTTTCTGCATGCATATCTGGCGCAGTTGCTCCATTCTTTATTTCTAAATCAACTACAGCAACACTAAGAGTGGCTTCAAAAGCATCAATCTCCTGGTTTGAAAACAAAAAAAATAGCAAGATTATTCATGCTGATTGCTCATTTAGCATCCAACCAGACATAAAAAATAATCATTATATATTGAATAAACAAACCTCTAGAACTGGTGCTTTATTCAAGTCTTGAGTGGCATGCTTCTTTTCAGTTTGTAGTGCACTTTCCTCTCTTTTTAATTCTTCTCTTGTCAATGATTCTTTGGGAACTTTATTCAGTGATGAAGAGGTTACTGAAGTATCACTATGCATAAGTGTATCGATCCTTCTATGCTTGGGTTGAGGCAAGTCTGAATACAAGCAAAAAAACATAAAATGCAATGACCTTGGCACATTCATCTAAAAATTGCTATAGCTTGTGAAACCAAAAAACATCTAAAGATAGAGGAAAAAAGATAAAGCAATTACCAGCATCTAATTCTTCAACATTGTCCTCAGATTGCACTTTGACAGTTGTTCTAGAATCAACACATTCATCTAAAAATTGCTTAGCATCAGGTGAAGCAATCTTGTAAGTGTCGCCAGACTCGTCATTATTTTCAGTGATGCACTTAATAACATCCAGCATAAATGATTCTGCATTGATGCATTTGTGATTTCCTACTGCCAACATATACCTCTGATATGCCTGGAAGATATCTTCCTTGACCTGTACCAGATATAAGAATATGGAAAAGTCGTTAACACACTACTTCAACTTGTAATAAAAAAATGGTAAGAAACAATAGGTTATAAAACTAAAAAGATAATTTAGTGAACACCTTTTGTGTTAGGTAAAAAACCCCAACAATATTAATTTTATCCTTCACACTTGACTGAGAATTGCTGGTTGGTTGCAAATTATTATCCTCTATTTTGTAACAAGTCTGTGATATATCTTTGACCTGAGAAAGAAGTAAAACAGTTTGATAAGAAAAGAAACCAAAAGATTTATTTTAAACGAAAAAATAAGTTGGACATAATACTACACATGCTCAGGAAAAAGAGTACACTTACAGCATGTGCACCGTACTTCCCAGTTAATCCAATATCCATATTGCTGAAATGCTTTATTAAGTCACCTTTCCACACACGAATTCTAGGCAAAGTTGGTGGTAACATGACTAAACCAAAGTCAAGGCAGTCAAGATAACGCACCTAAAAAGGAAAAAACAATAAAATACATAAGAAGTAAAGAACACACTCACAGAACATAATGTATACTGGCTTGTGCAGAAGATGAAAAAACTAACAAAATTTAAGTTCTAGCAACAGAAACTTGATACAAAAAGTCAAAGACTTACAGCAGTATGATATATGCAGCCTCCAAGCGTTAATGATTTCCTGTTTTGCTTCATCTTATCCTTCAAATATTTCTTGATATAACACACCAACCATTGATGCACATATTTACACCAGTTCAGAGATTTGATCTTATCAACATCTACCAGAGCCCCCAAGTACTTCGTGCTAGGTTTTGTGCTAGAGGTAGGGCATAGAAATGTACCACAAGTCACAACCATAAAGCACCGTTTAAAGACAGCATCAGGCAGATCATCATTTATGATCATATTACCAAAGTACTTTATAGGAGGCAAATCTGTTAACGCAAACTGTGCAAGGAAAGACAACTTGCCCTCCTCTTCATCACAATCAACACATTCAGATCCTGATGGGATACCCAGTGTCTGCTTCATTGACTCAAAGTTCATCTTGATTGATTGACCAGCAATTAATATCTCTTCTCCTTCAAATGAGGCTGAATCTGCTATCCATTGTGCAAAACTCCTTGGGACATCACACTCATCGAACTGAAGCATTTCTTCAAAACCCAACTCTGTCACCAGTTGAATCTTGTGCTGAGAACATAGAATGCTTTTGATAACTTCTGAAAAGTATGATAGACTGCATCTGCTGTAAGCTCTAGGCAAGTTATCATCTTCACAACCTATTGCTCTCTAAAAAAGGCACAAAGTTAAAAAATGTATATTAAATTCACAGAAAAGAAAATAATAATAAAACCAAATAAAAAACATGAAGTTACAGAAAAAACAAGGATATAGTTGCTATCATCAAAAGAAAAGTTACCTTTCTTTTTTGTTTCTGAACAGTTTTACGCCTTTCTCTCCTTTGAATACTGTTGATGACCTTTACAGAACAAAAATAAGACACATAAGCCAAGATAGCAGAAAAATCTACTATGAAATAAGAGCTCAATGGATACAAAAAGTACTAAAAACACTTACAAAATTTGTTATCTCATCGTAGAATAATCCTGTTGATAGCTCAGTATCAGTAATATCTTCATACTTGTCCCTGTCATCCTTTTTGCTTACAGGAACATTATTCTCCATGCCTTCAAACTGAGGAACAGCAATATCGCTATCCAGTTCGACTACTTCGCACTCCATGAGAAAATCCAGAGATAATCACAGAAAAAACTATCACAAACTTCCAGACCTGAAACAAATGACCAAAGCACTTAAACATAGCCAGAGTGATAGTGCATGAAGTAAGACACATAAAATCAAAGGCCACTCAACAACATAGAGGATATTAGTGTGTGCAATCACTTAAATGAACCTAGTAGCCTAGTTGCCCATCAGACACAACAACAAAAAACACCCATAGTTGCACGCCGGGTGCAACTAGGAGCCTAGTTGCACAACAGTTGCAACTAGGGTCCTAGTTGCGCACTGGCTGCGACTAGGGGGTAGTTGCGCACCAGTTGCAACTACCACAAAAAAGACCTATCCTAGTTGCGCACTAGCTGCGACTAGGAGTTTAGTTGCGTACCGGGTGCAACTAGGAGCCTAGTTGCATAACAGTTGCAACTAGGCTTCTAGTTGCGCACCGGCTGCAACTATGGGGTTTAGTTGCGCACTGGTTGCAACTGGGGAGATATAACTGTAAAAAAGTACACTCTCTAAGAAACATTAGGTCAACAGTACAAGTGCAAGTTGCTGTCAAACAAATTTAGCAATCATGCTACTCTATGAACGCACACATACACTGAAACAAAGGAAAGAATCAAGTAGAAAAATGACATCGGCACTTAGTAATGAGCATATAACCAAACTAATTCAATATGAGTTGCAATTACCACAAAAAAGACCTATCCTAGTTGCGCACTAGCTGCAACTAGGAGTTTAGTTGCGTACCGGGTGCAACTAGGAGCCTAGTTGCATAACAGTTGCAACTAGGCTTCTAGTTGCGCACCGGCTGCAACTATGGGGTTTAGCTGCGCACTGGTTGCAACTTTAGGTCAACAGTACAAGTGCAAGTTGCTGTCAAACAAAATTAGCAATCATGCTACTCTATGAAACGCACACATACACTGAAACAAGGAAAAGAATCAAGAAGAAAAATGACATCGGCACTTAGTAATGAGCATATAACCAAACTAATTCAAAAGCTCCCAAGAAAAAGACAAGTCTGCACTAAAAAAGTACATGGACTCACTATGGCACACATACTGAATATTCAAAAAACGATACAAAAAAGTCTAAAACCATTACAACATTCATTAGATTTTTATGGGTAGGAATCCCAAAAAGTTGCTGAACTGAATTATATCATAACACATAGTGAGAGGATATAATTATAAGAACCAAGGCCCCTATAATCACAAATCTTTGAAAAAAAATCTAACAAATGCTTGACTGAAAAAATTTTAGTGAAGTACTCTTAGTAGAACCTTCAAACATATAATGTCCTAAAACTACAAACCTAGTTGCGCAGCAACTGCAACTCAGAGCCTAGTAGCACAACAATTACAACTACGAGTTCACCTACTTCACACCATAACTGAAGTAACAACAGTAAAATTATAAAAAAGCTCATGTCAAAAAACAATTCAGAAAATCAAAGAACATGCACATTCACTGACAGTACATAGGAAAAACATGCAAAACATAGGAATCCACTTCCATATGAGCCTAGTTGCGCCCCAGTCGCAACTAGGAACCTATTTGCGCCGCTGTTTGCAACTACAAGCCTAGTTGCACCTCGGTTGCAACTAGGCTCGTAGTTGCACACCGGTTGCAAACTAGCAGCCTAGTTGCGCACCAGTTGCAACTAGGGTCCTAGTTACGCACCACCTGCAACTATGATCCTAGTTGTGTGCCAGCTGCAACCTAAGTGACGAGTTACGCACCATCTGAAACTCAAAAAATGCCTATACTTTCAAACATAACTTGGTCTGACAAAGAAAAATAACATAAGACTAAAAAAAAGTGGCTGTGAGATACAACTGATATGGCAGAGACATGCTTTCTTAGTTATATAGCAAATATTTCCACTTCAAAATCATTTCATCTCTCTGTGTCAACTCTGAATAACTAACACCCCCAAAACACCAAACCTGACCCCAAAAAACCCTCATCTTATTTGCTAAAAAAAAGCTTACCTACATCAATATGACACATCGTAGGGCCGTATCTTGCCACATGAAATCGACTAGAAAGCTTGGTACAACAAAATAGAGAGAAATAACATCAGGGACATCACAACATATCGGCATCAGCATCATTCATACAAAATCGATTAGAGGTTGCAGTTTGCAAATGCACAGAGTATCAGCATCATCAGCTAGCACGCCTGCCGCGAGCCCCTTGCGCACCGCAGCTGACCGCGAAGCGGGCACAGAAAGGGGCGACGATAGGGATGCTGGCCATGTCCCCTACGCATGGAAGAAGCCCAAAACTCCAAAACAAACGATACAGATGATGAAATAGCCCATAGCGCAAGCACATCTGCACATGGCGGCTGATACGTCTCAAACGTATCTATAATTTTTGATGCTCCATGCTTGTTTTTACACCATTTGCCTATTGTTTCGTTACACTTAGTGGCACTTTTATGCATTTTCCGGAACTAACCTATTAACAAGTTGCCACAGTGCCAGTTTCCTGTTTTCTGCTGTTTTTGTGTTTCAGAAGTGATACACAGGAAATATTCTCGGAATTGGACGAAACAAGTTCCTGAAGTCTTATTTTTCCCGGAAGCTTCCAGAGATCCGAAGAAGTGTCGGAGGGGGGCCACCAGGGCCCCACACATAGGGCTAGCGCGGCCAGGCCCCTGGCCGCGCCACCCATGTGTGAGAGCCCCTGGCTCCACCTCTGACATCGCCCCTTCGCCTATAAAGACCCCCCGACGGAAAAAACCTAAGTACCCGATCAGATTTCCAGAACACATCGCAATACGCCGCCGCCGTCGACCCAAAGATCGGGAGGGTCCAGAAGCTCTTCCCGAAACCCTGCCGGAGAGGGGAATCGCCACCGGAGGTCTTCTTCATCGCCATGCTTGCCTCCGGAGCGATGAGTGAATAGTCTACCTTGGACTATGGGTCCATAGCAGTAGCTAGATGGTTGTCTTCTCCACTATGTGCTTCATGTTTAGATCTCATGAGCTGCCATACATGATTGAGATCACCGTTATATAATTCTACATGTTTGGTTTGTTGGGATCCGATGAATATTGGTGTTTATGATTAAGTTGATGTACTGAATTATATCCTTTGTTATCTCTATGTTGTTTATGATCTTGCATGCTCTCCGTTGTTAGTAGCTATCTTGGCCAAGTAGTTGCTAGTGACTCCAAGAGGGGGTATTTATGCTCGATAGTGGGTTCATGTCTCTATTTCACCTAGGGGAGTGACAGAAACCTCTAAGGTGGTGGATGTGCTGTTGCTACTAGGGAGAAAACAACATTCATATGCTCAAGGGCATATGCTTTGTTTACATTACACACTTTGCTTAATGCAATTATCTGTTGTTCGCAACTTAATACTTCTAGGGTGTTCGGATTGATATCCCCGGGAGTGGATTATTAGTCATAGATGCAGTTGGATGGCGGTCTATGTATTTTGTTGTAATGCCCAGAGTAAATCTCATAGTGATCTTCTTAACATATCACGTTATCTTTATTCTATCAATTGCCCAACTGTAATTTGTTTACCCAGCATATGTTATTTTATCTATGGAGAGACACCACTAGTGAACTGTGGACCCCGGTCCTATTTACATCATATTGCAATCACCTGTTTACTTTTCTCGTACTGTTTACTTTACTAGCATACTCTACTATTTTCCACTCGATACGCTCATAACCTTTGTTTCAAGCAAACCGGTGAGATTGACAACCTCATCGCAAGTTGGGAACAAAGTATTTGTTTGTGTGTGTGCAGGTTCCACAACACCTTCAGTCGTCACCGTCTCTCCTCTTCAAGATCGATATTAAACCTTGGTTTCTTAACTGAGGGAAAACTTGCCGCTACACTCATCATACCTTCCTCTTGGGGTTCCCAACGGGCTGGTCATCACCACACACAAGGACTTACTGCTCCCACGTCAACTACACGCCACAGTTCTTTTCTGGCGCCATCACCGAGTAGCAGCGGCTCACACATAAAACTAACAGATGACACCCTACAAAATACTAATAACCACCTTCCCCTTGACCAAATTGCTCCAAAAACAAACAAACGCTCATCCTAATAATACTAGGTTTGGGTGAATTTCAAACAGCACAAAAATTGGAAACAAATAATCAGACTCAAAAAAGTCAACAACAGGAACGCAGCCATCAATCCGCTGAATGCGACATGTAATTCGAATGGGGCAAGTACACAGCACCAAAACATCAACAGAAATCCATGCGCGGTGGGAGTTCCTCACCAAAATCGAGACCACGACCTCAAAAAACTACAAAAATCGTCCTCTCTCCAAACATGAACTGGATCTATAAACGCTGGCGATTCTCTTTGAAATTGAGACCTAACAACCAAGCACTACAAAAATTAAGGGATCTAACTTCACAAGCCCCAAATCACCTCGTGCCTAGAGATGCGAATTCATCTGTGAAATCAAACGGGCTCAACGGGGAAAACAGCGGGACGAGTACCTCATAAGATCTGCTCGAATCCACGTCGGGCGAGGCGGACGCCGCTGTAGCGCACAGCCGAGAATCCCGACGTCGTCGGCGAGGCTCCGCCGACAAGTCGCCAACCACGGCGAGCCGCCGCCCCCCAACCGAATCGCCTCTGCTTCTCTCGTTCTACTATTTCAAACGATAGCTCGCTCGATGGGGGAAATGAGAAAGACAGGGACAAAACGTCTCTATACAACTGCCATGTGGGCCATGCTTGTCATACACGGAAAAAACAGTACCGTTACAAACATAAAAGACAAAAGCCCCACAAAAAAACGGTCAACCCAATAACCAGCGGCCCACTAAACAAATAAGCAGCCCAGACATAACGCCCGCGCGCGCGACCACAACACGAAACAGAGAAACCAGACCCACAAAAGCACAGATCTTGATGAAATAATCCAACGGCCACGGACACGACTGAGATTTAACAAAATTTCAGGCGACTGAGATTTAGCAATTCCTTTATTTGTCAAGTAAAATAAAAAAGGCAACAAAAGAAAGGGAAAAGTTAAACTGGAAAAAGAAAAAAGATAAGGAAAAACAAATAGAAATAAAAGAACTAAAACCAAAAAACAAAATATATTTTTTCCAAGGGGGGTGCTTCCTCATCGACCCCCATGGCTCCGCTCGCCGAAGATGGAGGCCACCGACAGCCTCGATCCACCCGTCGCTGCTGAACACAGCCTCCTCCGCGTGTACGTCTGCATCAACAGCCCCCGCATGTGCTCCCTCCTCGACGGCCACAAGGACGACTACGAGCACGCCCACCAAAGTCAGCTGCTGCGAGCAAGTGCCGGTGTTGCCACCACAGTCTTACGGATTTGAATCATAGGGGGATTTCTTGTGCTAAGTAGTTCTTCGGTTTTGCATCATGCAAAGATTTTTTGCGTTCTGTGGTTTGTACCATATGTTGGATTTGCTCCTACCAACTACCGGTTGCTACATACTACTATTTTGCTTTGCTATTTTTGGCGTGCTCGAAATGATAGGATGCTACAATCCATGTGTGGTTACTGGTTAGTCTCAGCGGAAGAGACTTGTCGGAGATGGTTTTGCTACTATGCTATGATAGGACAATTTATTTGCTACGACTGTTCTATGATTTTGCTATTATAGTACAAAGTTTTTGCTACATGGTATCTGGTGAAGTCGGTTTTGCTATATAGCATATTTTCTTTTTGCTACGAGGTCTCCGACGATGTCTCCGGCGATGTCTCCGGTGAGGTCCCCTATGAGATCTCTGTTGATATCTCCGACGAGGTCAACTTTGCTACAATAGCGAAAAAAATTGCTACGACGTCTTTGTTGAGAACTCCGGCGAGGTCTCCGGCGAGACCGGTCTGTTTGTAGTCGAACCGTTTTTTTCTACAATGAAGCAAAAGTGGGTCTTTTTTTTTGCTTCATAGTAGCATTTAAGGGATTTAGGTAAAAAATGTTTTTGCTGCAATTACATAATTTTTTTGCTCCGAACAAAACATTTTTGCTCTATTGTAGCAATCTACGGAATTGAAGGTTAAAATAGAACATGTGTCAGCACCTAGACGGAGGCTGGAAAGTTTCCAGCCCCCGGAGCATCTCAACACGCGTTTATCTAGTCCTCCTCAGTCCATTCATTTCTCACATCCTCCTCGTATCACAGGAATTATTGTTCTGTATAACCTGATGCCTAAACGCCCAGCCAACTACCTACTAGCTCATATTCTCGGGAAAAGCTGTTCTGGTCAGAGGTGGTACTATGCCAACCACCTAATGCAAACTTATAACTACAGAGCAAATAAATTTTGGATATAAATAAATTCCAAGGACCATTAAGATCTGCATTAATATACAAAACCATTATTCCACACGGGCATTGGTTTACATTTTAAAACCTTGTATTGACCTAATTTGAAATTCATAAACGTTTTTCAAGCATCTCAAATATTCTTTGCATCATTAACCTCTTTTGCGAAAAGTAGTTTTGACACATGAGCACCGGTGCTCTTGCCAGCTGGAGTAAGACTCAGCCGTTGATTCTATCAACTTGACCATCCATCTGCCTGTATCCTGTGAGTATATAGATAGTTTTGTTACTGTATATCTGCATATAATATGTCTATGCTCTATGTATTTCTCTGGGAGGGCCATTTAATGCAGTGCGATGTGTGCGGCAACTGCGAACATACCTCCAAAGTCTCACCGCGCAGCCTGATATTATCCTATAGCTGTCAATCCTAGCTCATCACATCTCATAGATATGCCGTTACGCCAGTGCATCGTGTATGGATATATGACCGGAACAGTGTATCAGATATTTTTGTACCATTTCAGTGTGGTACGACCTCATAAAATAAGTTCGAAAAATGTTCATATTTTGGTATAAACTTATATGGTAATTGTGCCACCACTGCTGTTCAATTTGGTTACAGGCAAATTAAATAAGAAAAGTCTACTAACAATTCTAAGCTGATTTCAACAATTAAATTCGGTTTTCAACTGTTTGACAATACATTATTTTAGGTGCCTAATAGAAAGCACCGTTAGCGACCAATTCATGATAAAACTGCTAATCTAAGAACCATTCTTTTTTGCCATGAATTGTCACATCTTTTAGAGCATCTTCATCGGTGCCTTTGAAACTATGTTCAGCAACGGTATCGGCACGGGAGATTCGTGGGCGCCGGCAATACATGCTAAAGATGTGGGGGTGGTTGTCCAGACCGGCGCCCCCAAAGTCCAGCATTGCAAAAAAAAATTAAAAATGAAATTGATTTTTTGGTAGACTTTGTTCAAATTATTAGGAAATTTTATATTATTTAAATGAAAAATCTAATCTAAACCCTAAATCTATGAGCGGTAGCGGTCGAAGACTTTGTAGTTGTCTGACGCCATCATCTTCGTCATTGTTTGACAGGACGAGGGAGCTGTTGTCGCCACCAGCTTCCGACGATGAGAACGGCGCTTTGGCTTTGTTGGCGGTGTCAACGGCCGAATAGAGCCTCGCTGTCTTTGTTGTCGGTGCCCATTCGGCGTGCCCGACTGAGCCCCGAAGGACCGTGGTCGGCACGGGGTTGCCTGATAAAGTTTTGAGCATGGCGCGACGCCGACAACAATTTGGGGTGCCCGCTGTGAGCCCCTTTTGGCATCCCCACCCCAAGAGTCTTATACGAGGTGCAAAATAAACACCTTATATCCAAATTTGTCTCTCTTAACATCATAATGATGTAAAGTCACTTCAAAAATCAATTTCCTCATCCATCACTAGGTACACTTGATCCCACTCTAAATCTAACAATTGATGGCATTATAGATGGAACAAAGATTGCACGCGGAAAGTGTCATTGGCTCTCAGACATCAATGATCCCATTTTTACAAAAAAATAATTAAAAGTTGTATTTTTAAGTTTCAAAAAATTATGAAAATAAACCTGTACATAGTCAATGGTGTAACCTATTTTAATATTAATTTTTTGTATTGTGAGCTATATAAAAAAACAAAATCTGATATAATTTGTAGGTTTGAAAAATACATACTCAGATCTACACGTTTTTCTTATTTGTGTAGCTCTACAAAGTATTTTAACATGATTTTATGCATGTTTTTAGAATAAATAGTTGACTATATCAAAATATATATTTTAATTTTTGAAACTTATAAAAGATATTTTCAATTTTTTAAAAACAGTGGAATCACTAGTGTTTGAGATTAAAAAAAAATCTCCTCATGTCTCAATTGCGTTCTGCTAAGTTTTGTTCTGATCGGCGGCACAGACAGTTTTGGCAAAGAAGTGTTAAAAAATACGTTTACTGTGCAGTTCCAGCTATGGCCCATCGTTGTTAATTTGCCACTGTGGTCCTAGCTATAGCTATTGCTTCCATGTGCCTTCCATCCAACTCATTGCACACCTGACATTAGGAGACCAGAACGCCCACCTGACCTGATGTACTGTTCCGGCATATGAACATTACATGTATCTGTTTTTTGCAGTGTTCGTATTTGCTAAAAAGTTTCACTAGCACATTTCCCAACACTAAAACTAGCCAATAAGGTAGATGCATCTGGCGGGAGCACTGGTGCCCAGGAGCACAAAATCCCCTTCCCCTCTTTTGAAATTATATTCTTTTCGCCAATTCCGCCTAAGACACTGCACACCCCAGCACATGATGAGCCGTTCTTACTTAATGGCCATGATATATATTCCATTGAACTGAACGGTACATGATCTTAGCCGGTGAAATTTAATTCGTATACAACATACAACTGGAATTATTTGATTTTGTACATTGGTTTTTGATTATGTACACGGTATTGTGATTTCGATACACCGTACCACAGTAGAAAAATGCCAACATTAATTGCACATGGATTAACCTCACACACATACCCGGTGCAACCAAGCTCGGGTGTAACTCGTCCGCTCTCGTCTATATACAGGCAACTCTAGATAAAATTGCAACATCCTTTTTGGAATGAATGGAGCATGTTTTTTAGACTACGCTTGGCCGCAAACCACACAGAAATTCAATATGGCAACACTCGAGAACTCAATTGAAGCATACAAGAGATAATGCACGTTGAAAGTTGAAATGATAGAGGTTCAGCTAGCCAAACATGTTGGGAAGGGCCTAGGTGCCATGAATGCATCAACCATCTCCTCAGTAACATAAGCTCTTGCTCTTTGGTGCCGTGAAACGATCGCAAATAGAACCTCGACAAGGCGGTCCTTCACATCTTTGGTCAGCATCCTCCCTTCCTTGTACATCTGGTTCATGTGGAATGAATATCAGAGCATCATACATGATTTACAATTCATGGAGGAAATTATGGAATAAATATGTGAGTAGCATATATGTGTTACCTTCTTTATGGCCTCGAGCTCATCCTCATCTTCAAGGAAGAAGTTGAGATACTTGATCGATACGTCCACCTGCATGAAGACACCATTTTACAGTTCACCAATTTGGTTTCCATCTTACTTTCAAAATTAACCAAGTACAATATATGCAAGGATATTATTTCCCCAGATTATAACCAATCACACAGTTTAGCATTTTAAACTAACTGAAACAAGATGAATTGTTTTTATGGCTTACATCAAGGTTAGCTCCAAGTTTTCTATGTAGCTTGGAGTCCTGGCCACCAGAGAAGGCATATTTATGCACCTAGAAAATGATGGGAATACAAATAAACACTAAGCCCATGAAACAATACAACAATGAGCCTCCAAGCTTAATGCAACAACCATTTCACACAAGAAAAATGAAAGTTTTTTCGAATGGTCAAAAAAAATGAAAGTGGTCTAGCTTGTTTGCCAATACATTGTTACATAAATCTCAGAAAAACAATGTCCAGGACAAACCTTTTTCTTTATTTTGCCGTGACTATCTGTCACGTATATCGCAGAATTCGGATCACTAGCTGACATTTTTGTGTTCTCCCCCTGAAAACGGGAAACAAAGAAACCAATCAAGGAGGATATTTGAAGCTAGCTAACTGTCCATAACGAAAGGTAACAACAGAAATTCCGAGTAGACTAAAAAATACTTTACTATAAGCAAAAGACACGACATATGGACTCTATGAATATTGTTAACTGTAGATTAAACAATTATGTTGTCATGCCTGATTAATTCCATAATATCAACGCACAGAACATGAGATCAGCATTAGAGCCTAGCTCCATACGCATAAACTTTTTTTTCGAGGAAACTGCATATGCATAATAAACTAACTAAATCCTAATTGCCATTTTTGAACTACCACGCAGCACACGTAGATATATAGTAGGTTTCTGATCCATGCGTGTTACCCAAAATTAAAGGAAATGTACCTGAAGAGAAGGGAAAAATCTTGATTCAATCAACAATGGCTTATGACAATCCATTTTTGCAGCAACATCACGGGTCATCCTGAAATAAGGGTCCTGAAAGCAGCATAACGAAATGAGCCGACTGAGCGAGATACTTCCATGATGATTTTACTTAGGATAAGCATATCTAAATAGCTTTCCAATATCTTATATAATCTAAAGACTGCAAATTAAGCAACAAAAACCGGATCATTAATGGTACCAAAAGCACACTGTGATATATACCTGGTCTATTGCACTTGCACATGGGATGAGGCATCGCAGCCTATGATTGTCACCGAAGAGACGTGGGAATGAAGATGAGAACGATGGAGCCGCTTGCACAGCAGGAAAGCCAATCTTTCCTATGTTATCCTCCGGACTGAATCCAAATATTCCTACCGCCTGCCATTCATTCAGGAGTAATTAAACCACATATATATATCATCAAAATTTAGTGGCATTTGAAGTGTGGTACTGATCCAGCAGCTAGCAATCCCTCACCATATTGAACGACACATATTTATCAACTTTAGCCTTGTTTTTGTTAAAGGCGCTGCAAGAAAAGTCAAGAGACGGCCAGGTTGTTAATTATTCTAGGTGACAAAAATAAACACAGAACATCAGTATCAATCAACCGGTCGAGACATCTATAGTTCGTTACTGCTATATTACCTGGGAAGGTCACCCAAATTGGAGAAAATGTAGGTCCTCTCGATGTCGAACCCGCACGCGATGATGTCCCTTGCGTTCTCGCGGCTGAGCCTCACGCATTCCTCCACAATCAAGTCCTTCCTGCAGAAGAACTTCTCGTCGTCGCTCAGCTGTATCACCAGGGGCACCTTGAAGGCATCCTAGAGATATCTGAAGAAAGAGGCTACACAGTTAACCAACATTGACCACTCATGGTTGCTTACAAAATCAATGCATGGATCAATATTTTACTCTAGGTTTAACGCGTGGAGAATTTTTTTTTTTTTTGAACAGAGAGAGGCGCCGGAGGCGCCAAATTTACATTCATCTCATAGGCAACGTACAGCATGAATTACATATCCCTGCTACTGGTTGATGGCGCCAGAAAATTAGCTGCTGGTGCCAAGTTGACGTGAGAGCAGACTGTCCTTGTGCGTGGTGGATAACCAGCCAGCTGGAAACCCCAAGAGAAAGGTATGATGAATATAGCGGCTAGTTTTCCCTCAGTTAAGAAACCAAGGTTTAATATCGGTCAGGAGAGGAGAGACAATGACGACTGAAGGTGATGCAGACTGGCTTAATAACACTCCAACAAGGGTGCCGTTTAACGATACTTGTTGACTCGTCTTCGGCCAGTAGCAACGCGGAACCTGCACACACACAACCAAGTACTTTGTTCCCAACTTGCGATGAGGTTGTCAATCTCACCGGTTTGCTTGAAACAAAGGTTATGAGTGTATCGAGTGGAAAACAATATAGTATGCGAGTAAAGTAAACAGTACGAGTAAAGTAAACAGGTGATAGCAATATGATGGAAATAGGACCGGGGTCCACAGTTTACTAGTGGTGTCTCTCCATAGATAAAATAACACATGCTGGGTAAACAAATTACAGTTGGGCAATTGATAGAATAAAGATAACGTGATATGTCAAAAAGATCACTATGAGATTTACTCTGGGCATTACAACAAAATACATAGACCGCCATCCAACTGCATCTATGACTAATAATCCACTCCCGGGGATATCAATCCGAACACCCCAAAAGTATTAAGTTGCGAACAACAGATAATTGCATTAAGCAAAGTGTGTAATGTAAACAAAGCATATGCCTTTGAGCATATGAATGTTGTTTTCTCCCTAGTAGCAACAGAACATCAACCACCTTAGAGGTTTCTGTCACTCCCCCAGGTGAAATAGAGGCATGAACCCACTATCGAGCATAAATACCCCCTCTTGGAGTCACTAGCAACTACTCGCCCAAGATAGCTACTAACAACGGAGAGCATGCAAGATTATAAACAACATAGAGATAACAAAAGATAATATTTAGTACAGCAACTTAATCATAAACACCAATATTCATCGGATCCCAACAAACCAAACATGTAGAATTACATAACGGTGATCTCAATCATGTAGGGCAGCTCATGAGATCTAAACATGAAGGACATGGTGGAGAAGACAACCATCTAGCTACTGCTATGGACCCATAGTCTAAGGTAGACTACTCACTCATCGCTCTGGAGGCAAGCATGGCGATGAAGAAGACCTCCGGTGGCGATTCCCTTCTCCGGCAGGGTGCCGGAAAGAGCTTCTGGACCCTCCCGATCTTCGGGTCGACGGTGGCGGCGGATCGCGATGTGTTCTGGAAATCTGATCGGGGTACTTAGGTTTTTTCCGTCGGGGGGTCTTTATAGGCGAAGGGGCAATGTCAGAGGAGGGGCCAGGCGCCCTCACGCGGGGCTCGCGCGGTCAGGGGCCTGGCTGCGCCACTCCTGCGTGTAAGGCCCTGGTGGCCCCCCCTCCTACTCCTCTTCGGATCTCTGGAAGCTTCCGGGTAAAATAAGACTTCAGGAACTTGTTTCGTCCAATTCCGAGAATATTTCCTGTGTATCACTTCTGAAACACAAAAACAGCAGAAAACAGGAAACTAGCACTGTGGCAACTTGTTAATAGGTTAGTTCCGAAAAATGCATAAAAGTGCCACTAAGTGTAACAAAACAATAGGCAAATGGTGTAAAAACAAGCATGGAGCATCAAAAATTATAGATACGTTTGTGATGTATCAAGCATCCCCAAGCTTAACTCCTGCTCGTCCTCGAGTAGGTAAGTGATAACAAAAGAATTATTTTTGAGGTGACATGCACCTACACAATCTTGATTATATATGTAAGCATTTGTGAGCTGGGATCATAAGAACTTAAAACATGGGCATGAAGATATAATCATGACAATAAGAAACTTAGCAACCATGTTGTAAACATGCAAATGAACACAAACAAAAGATCATGAAAATGAAACAATGAAAGTCAAACGTGTGTTCAAATCATAAGGAAAAACATACAAATGGTTTTCAGCTTGTCCTTCAAAGAGAGCAAAACATAAATGCATAGGACACCTTCAAGTTTAAGAGGGCGACTAGATACAAATAATTTAAGAACAAGTGAAACCAACAATATGAATCAATCAATGAACTTTGGGACAATGCATATCACAGTAAGAATGACAACTATGCTCTCTTAATGGTGCATAAAGAAAGAAGGTGGTGACTCAACATAAAAGTAAAAGAAAGGCCCTTCATAGAGGGAAGCAGTGATTGCAAGTTTTATAACCTTCAAAAATTATGGTACTTACCGGCTTTGAGCTCTCATTGCCCCCATCATAAGCATCTTGAATGGTTAAAGTTAATGCGAGAACAATTATGATGCATATGCTTGACAAATCATAAGTTGAAGACCTCGTGCCCCGTGAATATGAGTACCCAAACCTCATGCTACTTTACTTAGAGTCCCAGGCAAGGCTCTTGTCATTGTAAGTATATGCATATCATTGAGAACCGCCAATGGGGTACCTCTGTGCCCGATGACATGGAACAAGCCCACACCAAAATGACAGGACAAGCAGACAATGAACACCTCAACATCTCTTTTATTTGCCTTTTGTTTAGCTTTTTATTGTGAGATGCGTCGTCGAATGTTCACCATGGGTATGCTGCAAATTTCCACCATAAATTATGCATGGCTTAGATTGCCGGCCCGACGTTTCCCTAACACATATACAAACTCCATGATCCCTATAAGATTCCCAATTCATTTCACACCACGGGCATCCATAAACAAAAGATCACGATATCAACTCAAATAAGACGTGCAATGTTGAAAGCTTGCCCCATGACTGCATGGACGGGCTAGAATCCAACTTACAACTTGCAAGCATAACAACTCAACATAAGAGACCACAATGTCAAATTTTTAAGAACAGGAAAAAGTAAAGTGTGCCTTCCGGTTCATGAGAGCTTTACTGACCGAATTTTGCATAACACTGGTAAGAGTTTAATTTGAAGAGAAAAAAAAAGCAAGTCAAATTTACTTGAAATAGCAAATTGCTAGTAGGTATGTATGGTGGACACTTTGGAAAACTTTGGCTTTTAGGAGTTGGATGCACGAGTAGAGCTCATACTCAGTACAAGGCGAGGGCTAGCAAAAGACTGGGAACGACCAACTAAGAGAGCAATAATGGCCATAATCATGCAAAGCGACAAAGCGACATTAAAAGAAGCATACGATGGCATCAAAAGTCAAAAACTAAATGATCATGAAGGCTAATGGCGACTTTGTAAGAGTCTAACATGTGTGAGCATGCGCCAAGTCAACCCAAATAAAGCATCAAGGAGAAAACCAAAATAATGCTTCCATACAATAAAAACAACGCATGATTTTTTCAAAGGCTCATTAAACAATCTCAGTTGTTTGAGACAAGTCATGCTACAGCAAAACCACTAAGCATATGATACGTCCAATTTGCATCACTATTTTGTATCATAATATACTGTTATTCATTGATATATTTCATATTTAGACATGATACTGATGTTATTTCCTTTGCTTTCACATGTTGATGATCATCGGAGGAGTTGCTGCCGGAGTCAGGATTCTGCTGGAAAAAGGACCATCAAGAGACCATATTTTGAAAATCAGGAAAATTTCAGAAAAATACCCAGAAATTATAATTTCCCAGAAGACTCAGGAAGCCAGAAGGGGGAGTCGAGAGGAGCCAGGGGGGGCCACACGCCAGGGTGGCGCGGCCAGCCCCCTGGCTGCGCGGGCCCTGCGTGAGGCCGCCCTGGCCCACCTCTGGTCTCGCCCCTCCGCGTACATCATCGTCCCCGAAAACCTAAGTCAAAGGGGGGCTCGGAGTTAGACACAGCCGCCTCTGCGGGGCGGAGAACACCAGAGAGAGAAAGCTCTCCGGCAGGGAGAAATCTGCCGGGGAAATTCCTTCCCGGAGAGGGGAGATCGTCGCCATCGTCATCACCATCGCACTGGACTTCATCAGGATCATCATCATCTCCATCACCAGCACCTTCATCTCCACCATCACCACGCCATCCCGCTGTAACATCTTGAGTTGGATCTTGCTATATTCATAGGGGAAACTTTCTCGGTGTTGATTACTCTTGTAGTTGATGCTATTGAGTGGAACCATTGAATTAAGGTTTATGTTCAGATTGTTATTTACCATTATTTCACCTCTGATCATGATCCATATGATGTCTTGTGAGTAGTTCGTTTAGTTCTTGAGGACATGGGAGAAGTCAAGATGTTAGTAGTGAATTATTGTTGAGAAATATTTAATGGTTTGATATTGTTGTGGTGCTATTTCACTAGTGGTGTCATGTGAACGTCGACTACATGATACTTCACCATTTATGGGCCTAGTGAGATGCATTGTGTATTTGATTACCGATTGTGGGGTTGCTGGAGTGACAGAAACCTAAACCTCCGTTGGGAAACCATTGCACCAGGGAGCGTAGGATCTTAGAGTTTAAGGCTGTGGTTAGATTTATCTTAATTACTTTCTTGTATTTGCGGATGCTTGCAAGGGGTATAATCACAAGTGTGTATTTATCCTAGTAAGGGTAGTGCGCTAGCACAGGTTCACCCCCATAACACCTACCAAACCAATAAATACTATTGGCTCTATGAAGCGAAAGCTCTTGACAGAAACTCCCGTGTGTCCTCGAGAACGTTTGGTTATTATAAGTACACAACCGACTTGTCCTTTGCTGAATAAAGGATTGGGCTACTTGCTGCAATTGTTACTACTGCCTTTTATTTACTCGTATTACCAAATACCCCTGAAAACCTGTTTGCTAGTATTTACAGTGATTCCTTGATCAAAACTGCTCATCAACACCTTCTGCTCCTCGTTGGGTTCGACACTCTTATTTATCGAAAGTACTACGATACACCCCCTATACTTGTGGGTCATCAAGACTATTTTCTGGCGCCGTTGCCGGGGAGTGTAGCGCTATTGAAGAGTGGAATTGGAAAAGGTAACCGTCGCTGTGAGTATTGTTTTTATTTTGTCTTTTATTTTACTCTGCTATGGAGAACTCTCCATTTGGTTTCCTATTTGGAAACACATCTACTACTACTACTGCACATGCGGAGGAACCACCACCGCCACCGCCTGCTGAAATTGATCCTTTTAAAATACCTATGAAAATTGTTGGGCATATTATGGATAACTGCTATTCAGGAGATGGAACTGTCCATCCGGGTGATCACTTATTATTTATACATGAATTATGCGAGTTGTTCAGATGTGTAGGTATTTCACCAAGCCAGGTTAAGAAGAAATTATTCTCATTATCATTGAAAGGCAGAGCTGAAGAGTGGTATCGACTACTCCAAGATGGTCCATCTATGGCATGGGAGGATATTGTGCCTCTCTTTTATTCTAAGTTTTATCCTCCAAGTGAAATTCATAAAGACCGTAACCGGATATATAATTTTTGGACTCATAATGGAGAGAGTATTGCCCAAGCGTGGGGGAGATTGAAGTTACTAATGCTCAAATGCCCCATTCATGAGCTCCCCAATAATATTGTTATTGATAATTTTTTTGCGCGGCTTACTCTTCCTGATAAAGATTATTTGGATGCTTCTTGTTTTGGATCATTTACTCATATGAAAGAAGATGCTAAGTGGAAACTTCTTGACCGTATACAAGAGAATGCTGAAGGTTGGGAAAACGACAAAGGTAGGAAGTCAGGTATAAACTATGATTATGAATGCATTAAATCTTTTATGGGAACCGATGACTTTCATAGTGTTAGCGCTGCTTATGGTCTTGATTCACAAATACTTGCTAATTGTCTTAAGGCTTTTGCCTCTTATATTGATGTTCCAAAGAAAGATTGGAACAAATATCATGCGCCTTACAAAGATTCTATTAGTCATATTTCTGCTGCGGCTACTGAAGTTTGTACTGTTGATAGCATTGTGCCTGAACCTTATTTTGAGAAGACACCTTTCCCTGCTAAGGTAAAGAAGTATTCTACTTTGGTAAGTGTGTCTAATAAAAGTACTAAGAAAGCTGCAGAACCTGATGAGCAAATTACTATTAAGTCTCCTGTAGCTATATTGAAGGATCTTGTTACTAAAGATGTAGGGGATGAATATATCCTTTTTTGTGAAGATGCTTCTAACATTCTTTCACATCCTAAAAAGCATAGGAAAGCAAGCGTTCCTGTTATTTCTGTCAGGATTGGAGATCATTGCTATTATGGTTTATGTGATATTGGTGCTAGTGCTAGTGCTATTCCCTTAGAGCTTTACAAAGAAATCATGCACGAGATTGGCGCTTGTGAACTTGAAGATATTGATGTGGTTGTTCAGCTTGCTAACAGAGAGACAGTTTGGCCTCTTGGTATTGTTCGAGATGTGGAAGTTCTTTGCGGTAAGACTAAATACCCTACTGATTTCCTAGTACTTGGTAAGGAGGCTAGTAAAACTTATCCTATTATTTTTGGTAGACCATTTTTGAACACCTGTGGCACCGTGATAGATTGTAAGAAGGAGAAATTTTTTACTAAGTTTAATGGAGAGTCTTATGAGTTTAATTTTTCCAAGTTTGCTAAGACTTCTTATGAAAATGACACGCCTAATGAAAATTTTCGAGTTGAACAGCTTGCTTCTATTGCTCTTGCCCCTAATAATGCCTTGTAGCAATTCATGGAAGATCACGAAAGTGATGTTTTTAGCAAGGAAAGAGAAGAGATTGACGATATTCTCCTTCGTCAACCACCATTACTCAAGCATAATCTACCTGTGGAGGATCTTGGTACCACTTTGCCGCCTAAAGAAGATCCTGTGTTTGAATTAAAGCCTTTGCCTGATAATCTTAAATATGCTTATATTGATGATAAGAAAATATATCCTGTTATTATTAGTTCTAAACTTTCAGGAAAGGAAGAAGAAAGATTATTGGAGATATTGAGGAAACACCGAGGAGCTATGGGATATACTCTTGTTGATTTAAAAGGGATTTCTCCCACTTTATGTCAGCATGCCATTAATATGGAGAAAGATGCAAAGCCAGTTGTGGAGCATCAACGCCGCCTAATTCCCAAGATGAAGGATGTGGTAAGAAATGAGGTATTAAAGCTCCTTGATGCTGGTATTATTTATCCTATTGCTGATAGTAGATGGGTTAGTCCTGTTCATTGTGTTCCTAAGAAAGGAGGTATGACTGTTGTGCCTAATGAGAATAACGAGCTTATTCCTCAAAGGGTAGTTGTTGGTTATAGAATGTGCATTGATTATAGGAAGGTAAACAAAGTTACTAAGAAAGATCATTACCCTTTACCGTTTATAGATCAAATGCTAGAAAGGTTGTCTAAGAAGACTCATTTTTGTTTCCTTGATGGTTATTCTGGTTTTTCTCAAATTGCTGTTAAGAAGGATGATCAAGAGAAAACACTTTTACTTGTCCTTATGGAACTTATGCTTATAGACGTATGCCGTTTGGTTTATGCAATGCTCCTGCTACTTTTCAAAGATGTATGTCTGCTATTTTTCATGGCTTTTGTGAAGAAATTGTGGAGGTCTTCATGGACGATTTCTCCGTCTATGGAACTTCTTTTGATAATTATTTGCACAACCTTGATACAGTTCTGCAGAGGTGCGAAGAAACTAACCTTGTTCTTAATTGGGAGAAATGCCACTTTATGGTAAATGAAGGAATTGTCCTTGAACATAAAATTTCTGAAAGAGGTATTGAAGTTGACAGAGCAAAAGTGGAGGCAATTGAGAAAATGCCCTATCCCAGAGATGTTAAAGGTATTCGTAGTATTCTTGGTCATGCTGGTTTCTATAGGAGGTTTATTAAAGATTTCTCTAAGATTTCAAAGCCTCTTACTAATCTTCTTCAAAAGGATGTACCATTTGTCTTTGATGATGATTGTAAGGAAGCTTTTGAAACTCTTAAGAAGGCTTTAACTACTGCTCCTATTGTTCAACCACCTGATTGGAATTTACCTTTTGAAATTATGTGCGATGCTAGTGATTTTGCTGTTGGTGCTGTTCTTGGACAGCGCGTAGATAATAAGTTGAATGTTATTCATTATGCTAGTAAGACTCTTGATGCTGCTCAGAAGAATTATGGTACTACTGAGAAAGAGTTTCTTGCTGTTGTTTTTGCTTGTGATAAGTTTAGATCTTACATTGTTGATTCTAAAGTTACTATTCATACCAATCACGCTGCTATTAGATATCTTATGACTAAGAAGGATGCTAAGCCTAGGCTTATTAGATGGGTGCTGCTTTTACAAGAGTTTGATTTGCATATCGTAGATAGGAAAGGTGCTGAAAATCCTGTGGCTGACAACTTGTCTAGATTGGAAAACATTTCTTTTGATCCTATTCCTGTTAATGATAGTTTTCCAAATGAACAGTTGGCTGCAATTAATGTAACATCGCGAGACCTTCCTTGGTATGCTTATTATGCTAACTTTATTGTTTCCAAGTATTTGCCTCTGACCTTTACAGCTCAGCAAAGAAGAAAATTCTTTTATGATTTGAGGCATTACTTTTGGGATGACCCACATTTATATAAGGAAGGAGTTGATGGTATCATGAGAAGATGCGTACCAGAATATGAGCAACAAGAGATATTAAGAAAATGCCATAGTAGTGCTTATGGAGGGCATCATGCTGGAGATAGAACCGCACAGAAGGTTCTACAATCAGGTTTTTATTGGCCAACCCTCTTTAAAGATGCCAGAAGGTGTGTTTTATCTTGCGATGAATGTCAAAGAGTTGGTAATATTTCTAGACGCAATGAGATGCCTATGAATTACACTCTTGTTATTGAACCGTTTGATTGTTAGGGATTTGACTTTATGGGTCCTTTTCCTCCTTCAAAAGGCTATACCCATATACTTGTTGCTGTTGATTATGTTACTAAATGGGTAGAAGCCATACCTACAAAGAGTGCCGATGGTGAGACTTCGTTAAAAATGCTTAAGGATGTTATTTTTCCTAGGTTCGGAGTGCCTAGATATCTTATGACTGACGGAGGTTCTCATTTTATTCACGGTAGTTTTAGAAAAACTCTTGCTAAGTATGATGTCAATCATAGAATTGCTTCTGCTTATCATCCCCAAACTAGTGGGCAGGTAGAGCTTTCAAATAGGGAGATCAAGTCTATCTTGCAGAAGACTGTCAATAGATCTAGGAAAAACTGGGCTAGTAAGTTAAACGATGCTTTATGGGCTTATAGAACTGCTTATAAGAACCCCATGGGTATGTCTCCTTATAAGATGGTTTACGAAAAAGCATGTCACTTGCCCTTAGAATTAGAACACAAAGCTTTTTGGGCAGTGAGAGAGCTTAATAGAGATTTTAAACTAGCCGGTAAGAAAAGGTTGTTAGATTTGAGTTCTCTAGATGAGTGGAGAAACGAAGCGTATGAGAATGCCACACTTTTCAAAGAGAAAGTCAAGCAATGGCATGATAAGAGAATTCTTAAGAGAGAGTTTCATGTTGGTGAGAAAGTTCTTTTGTATAGGTCTCGTCTCAGATTTTTTGCAGGAAAATTACTTTCTAAATGGGAAGGACCATATGTTGTTGTGGAAGTGTACCGCTCAGGTGCTATTAAGATTGCTTCATTGAAAGATGATTCTACACAAGTGGTGAATGGGCAAAGACTCAAGCATTATGTTTCTGGAGATTCTTATAATGAAGATGTTGATGTTATCGAAATAGTTTCTCTGGAAGAATTTATCCAAGACAAACTGCAGGAACCTACAGAGTTCGTTTTCGAATAGGTAACCGTTCTAGTCAGAAAAGTTTCGCGAAAAGTTCTTCCTTTATTATTTTTGTTGTTTTTACTAAATATGAAAAATCACAAGACGAAAAAGGGGAGGAAAAAGAGTCCGTGTGTGTCTCACACACAGGTGGCGCGGGCCCACCCCTGGCCGCACCACCTGGGTGTGAGAACACCCCGAAACTCGTTTCCGTCCCGGTTTCCTCCCGTGACTTCGTTTCGATGTATAATTTTCGCCTATTTAACCCCCCGGAGTCTCCGGGGTCTGTATATCGTTTTCTCATCGTGTTTTGTTTCGAGCTGTTTCTGTCAGGGATTGCCCTCAGCTTTGGAGTTATAATGTCTTCGTCCGGTTCATCTAAAGAGAACCCTCTTGCGGATTCCACCAATCCGTATATGAGGGAGCTAAAGATGCATCTAAAGAAGTTGTCACTCAAGGATGGGGAGTTGCAGATTCAAGATGTCCAAGGACCCAAGGGAGAAGGAAGTCTCGAAGCAAGGATGGAAGCATTGGAACAGGAAGTTTTCAAATACAAGAAGATGGCAGAACGCGAGGTGGACATTATCTATAGGATTAATCAAGAGCTTATCGCCAAGTATAATAAGGAGACTACAGAGCTTTGGAAGGATGTCCTCTCACTCCAGGAGACGACTAACCAATTACCACTAGTAGAAAACAGGCCTAATGTCCAGGACGAATTTGAGTTTTAGTCCCGGTTGTGTTTTGATCCGGGACTAATGTGAGCATTAGTCCCGGTTCAAAAGACTATGTGGGCCAGGAAATTTTAGTCCCAGTTCAAACGGGACCTTTAGTCCCGGTTGGAAATACGAACCGGGACTAAAGGGTTAGCGACCTTTAGTCCCGGTTGGTGTCTCCAACCGGGACTAAAGACTCACCCTTTAGTCCCGGTTGGTGTTACCAACCCGGACTAAAGGGTCTCCCCCAATTTTCCTCTCATGCCTACCCCCCCCCCCCCCCCCCCGCGTACAAAAAACGTCTAAAATAAATAAATGAAAATGATAAAAACTTCAAATTTCAAAATCCTTTGACATGCATGTACCTCATGCAACTAACTTTTATGGAAAATTTGAAATTTTGAATTTTGAATTTTTTTGCAAAAAAAGGTTGTTCCAAATTAAAACGGCTCTAACTTTTGCATACGGACTCGAAAAAAAACGTATAATATATGAAAAATTATCTACACAAAATTTTACATCCGATTTCAACCTACGGCCGTTTGCACAAATTCTACTTTCTCAAAATTCCAAAGGGAAATATGAAAGCAGGAAGATTTTAGTTTTTGTTAGAAAAATGAGAAAAAAAGATTTTTTCAAGGTTTTTTTAATTTCTTTAGTTGTTTCTTCCACTTTTTAGTTATTTTGAAGTTTTTTATTAATTTTGGAATTTTTAAAGTTTTTGAATTTTTTTGTTTTTTTGAATATTTTGAGTTTTAAAATTAATATTTAAATTATGCATAAAGATTATTTGAAATTTATTGATGCTCATTATTACTTACTCATTGTTGCTTATTTTTGAAATTATTTAGAATTCAAAAAAGTAAAATTATATGTTATCAAAGTCTAAGGGTTAATACAATTCATAGCATAGTATTATCAAGAAGTCGTGAGCGCAGTCTTGGAAGCTAGTAGAGAAGGAATGGAGAAGTTAAGCGTGCTGAGTGTGGAGCAGTGTGAGGATGGGTGACCGGCCGGGAAGTGGGACCACGAGTATATACTTTGATATGAAGAATAGGGGTGATGATTAGAGATTAGAGGAGATTAGAGGAGAAACTGTGAAACAAATCAAAAATCCAAAAATAGGAAAATTTAAGAAAATCTGAAATAATCTAAAACTTTTTTTGAAAATATTTAAAAATGATAAAAATGACCTTTAGTCCCGGTTGGTGTTACTAACCGGGACTAAAGGGTTCTCCAGCCCGCAGCGCTCAGGACAGCCACGTGGAGAACCTTTAGTCCCGGGTTGTGGCACAACCGGGACTAAAGAGAAGGACCTTTAGTCCCGATTAGTTAGTCCCGGTTGGTACAACCGGGACTAAAGGCCCTTACCAACCGGGACTAAAGACCGTTTTTCTACTAGTGTACAAGCACAACTCTACGACGTGCAGAACCAAAATTGTGAGTATGAAGCTGGATTTCAACAGATGAGTGCTGCTGCAAGTTTCAGGATTTTGGAGACCAAGACATCCTTCCTTGACGGAGGACCGCTGCCTTGGAAGTACGACAACGATGAAGATTCACCGCCACCACCAAAGGAGTAATTCGTCATCGGTTTAGGCATCCCCTTGGCTTGTTCCAAGCTTGAGGGAGTGCCGCGGTATCACATCATTACCTTTTTCTCATTTACTTTTCAAGTAGAGTCGTATCACGAATAGAGAAGTTATCATATAGAATAGTTTGCAGTTTGGAAGTATCCTCCTTAGTCAGTTATCTATGTATCCCTTGGTGTGAGTTGCGGTAATGAAATATTAATGAGAAGTTTTATCGTTTACTTTTCGCACACTTTATGTTAGTTTGCAATCTCTCTTGTATGACTAGTCTTGTTGATTGGTATTGGTATCACATTGGGAGCATGAGTAGATTTAGTTGGTTTTGGCAAACCTAGCTTGGTCAGTAGCAACTTTACCTTGAGGTTTGAGTAGAAAAGAATAAAGAAGTGCTTGCAGTTACATCACTTCAGTTTTTCCCTTATGCTTGGCTTATAAGCATTGTTATTCTTAAAGTTAAAATCGTTGTACCTTCAAGGGAGTTTGCATGATTGTTCTTATTATATGTGTGCTTGTCTGTTTCATGCAACTCTTATGCTTGCTACCCAGCCTTGCTAGCCAAAAACCTATACTGAGAGGAAATACTTCTCGTGCATCCAATTTCCAAAAGCCAAGTCATTTCCAAAGAGTCCACTATAAATTCCTATGTATGGTATTTCAAGCCATTCCAAGTAAATTTTCATGTGCTACCTTTCAAAAACCTTCAAACACTTCTCATTTTGTGCCACTATTTTTAGCTCATGAGGACGTAGTGGATGGGTTTGTTATTTTCCATACTAAATTAAGTACCCCTCGACTAGGCAGCTTCATTTGCTCGTCATTAATTTTGCAAGGGAGCTGGTCAGACCATTATAATCTTAAAAAAGAAAAAGAAAGAAAAAGGCACTCCTCCAATGGAATGTGAAAGTTGGTCGGCACTCGATGGAATCGGTTAGCCATGGTTTGAGAAAGGAAAAAGGTGGGGAGGAGTGCAAAGCTATAAAAGAGCACTAAAGTGCCAATTAATCAAACATCTCGGAACCGCTCTCACTTGTTTAGTATGGAAGATATCAAGAACTCCGTTGCTAGTCGTTGACAAAAGCAACCACCTCTCAAAACAATTTTTACCTCTGTTTTACAAATGAAAAGCTCTAGCACATGTTTAATCCCTGCTTCCCTCTGCGAATGGCCTATCTTTTACTTTTATGTTGAGTCAACCTATTTCCCTCTATCTCAAGCAAGCATTTGAGTTGTTATGTTTCACTCATCCATATGTTGATCCGTTTAGTCATGTTTATTATCTTCCTTGTTTTGTATAATGCTTTTGTCTGAAGGAATACATCTTTGAAAGCTTTCTATGAATGCAAAAGTTTACTTTGTTGAGCATATAATCTTTGCTATATTGGCTCTGTTTTAAAAGGCCCCGCCTAAAAGAGAGAATAGTTTGTTCTTCGTTCTTTGACCAAGAACTAAGGTTTGCCATTGCCAATTATAGTTTACCTTGTGCATCTTTACATGTGATTCCCTTTTACCTATTGCAAGTCTACATCTTATAAAGGGAAGTTGCTGTCTATTATAACTTGTGCCTTAGTGAATGTGATGCTTCTTATCCATATTTTGATTATCGACATTTCACTCCATAAACCTGTGGTCATGTTTACCGAGTTTAGTTTTCGCTTGGGGACAAGCGAGGTCTAATCTTGGGGGGGGTTGATATGTCCAATTTGCATCACTATTTTGTATCATAATTTACTGTTATTCATTGATATATTTCATATTTAGACATGATACTGATGTTATTTCCTTTGCTTTCACATGTTGATGATCATCGGAGGAGTTGCTGCCGGAGTCAGAATTCTGCTGGAAAAAGGACCATCAAGAGACCATATTTTGAAGATCAGGAAAATTCCAGAAAAATACCCAGAAATTATAATTTCCCAGAAGACTCAGGAAGCCAGAAGGGGGAGTTGAGAGGAGCCAGGGGGCCCACACGCTAGGGTGGCGCGGCCAGCCCCCTGGCCGCGCGGGCCCTGCGTGAGGCCGCCCTGGCCCACCTCTGGTCTCGCCCCTCCGCGTACATCATCATCCCCGAAAACCTAAGTCAAAGGGGGGCTCAGAGTTAGACACAGCCGCCTCTGCGGGGCGGAGAACACTAGAGAGAGAAAGCTCTCTGGCAGGGAGAAATCTGCCAGGGAAATTCCTTCCCGGAGAGGGGAGATCGTCGCCATCGTCATCACCATCGCACTGGACTTCATCGGGATCATCATCATCATCATCTCCATCACTAGCACCTTCATCTCCACCATCACCACGCCATCCCGCTGTAACATCTTGAGTTGGATCTTGCTATATTCATAGGGGAAACTTTCCCGGTGTTGATTACTCTTGTAGTTGATGCTATTGAGTGGAACCATTGAATTAAGGTTTATGTTCATATTGTTATTTACCATTATTTCACCTCTGATCATGATCCATATGATGTCTTGTGAGTAGTTCGTTTAGTTCTTGAGGACATGGGAGAAGTCAAGATGTTAGTAGTGAATTATTGTTGAGAAATATTTAATGGTTTGATATTGTTGTGGTGCTATTTCACTAGTGGTGTCATGTGAACGTCGACTACATGATACTTCACCATTTATGGGCCTAGTGAGATGCATTGTGTATTTGGTTACCGATTGTGGGGTTGCTGGAGTGACAGAAACCTAAACCGCCGTTGGGAAACCATTGCACCAGGGAGCGTAGGATCTTAGAGTTTAAGGTTGTGGTTAGATTTATCTTAATTACTTTCTTGTATTTGCGGATGCTTGCAAGGGGTATAATCACAAGTGTGTATTTATCCTAGTAAGGGTAGTGCGCTAGCACAGGTTCACCCCTATAACACCTACCAAACCAATAAATACTATTGGCTCTATGAAGCGAAAGCTCTTGACAGAAACTCCCGTGTGTCCTCGAGAACGTTTGGTTATTATAAGTACAAAACCGGCTTGTCCTTTGCTGAATAAAGGATTGGGCTACTTGCTGCAATTGTTACTACTGCCTTTTATTTACTCGCACTTTATTTACTCGTATTACCAAATACCCCTGAAAACCTGTTTGCTAGTATTTATAGTGATTCATTGATCAAAACTGCTCATCAACACCTTCTGCTCCTCGTTGGGTTCGACACTCTTATTTATCGAAAGTACTACGATACACCCCCTATACTTGTGGGTCATCAGCATACTATCAAAAAGACATCAAGCATGACATGAAAAAGCCTAAGCCGCAGTCTACACAAGCTCCTTCTTGTACCACTATTTTGCACAAAGCTTTTTCTTTTTTCTAACACCATTTGAAATTTTTATAAACACCTCTTTTGATGAAAACAAATAAAGATTAGAGGCAAAAATACACCTTGATGAAAAGATATGACAAGGTCTGAACACAAATCAAGGTGAAAATCAAAACCAAAAGCAGTAGCAGAAAAAGAAGAACGCATCGATGAACGATAAGAGTGAAAAACTGAGCGTTCTTTGCAAATGAAAATGAGGCAACTTCTCCAAAAGAAATTTGTTGGGGTCCAACCATTTATTGCAGCAAACAAACCAACTAAACCAACTAAGAAAACTAAAACAACTGACGCTCCAAGAAAAACACATAGTGCATGAAGCAATAAAAATATAGTGTTTTAAAAGGTGACCTGATTTTTGCCGATGAAGAAGGGGTGCCTCGGGGGCATCCCCAAGCTTTGACGCTTGTACTTCTTGGATATTTCTTGGGGTGATGCATGGGCATCCCCAAGCTTGAGCTTTTGTCCATTCTTCAACTCATCTCATCATTCTCCAATCCCTACACTTGAAAACTTCCTTCATACAAAACTAAACACAATTCTATTAGCAATATTAGTGCAAGCATAACATATAATCAATCCTCTATTTGCTTCAGGTTTCAACTCAAAACCACCACATATATAGCAAATACTACTGTAGCAACCTCCCAAAAAGTTCCGTGATCAAAAGAACTCAAAAGAAAGCGATAAAGTGGCAAACACAAATATTGGCAGAAATCTGTCAAAACTGAACAGCTGAAAAAGGTTGAATTTTTGAGGGATTTTATGTTGCTCAAATCAAAAAGTGTTCAACTAAAAAAAGTTTGGATATAACCTGGGGCATATGTACAAGAAATCTCAGGTCCAAAAGATAAACAGAGAATTTTCACGAATTTTTACGGTGCAGCACCAAAAACAGTTTCAGGACAGCAACATCCCCAAATCTTTACCTCACTCAAATTAGAGGCTTCTCTTGGCACAAAAACGAAATAAACAAGATAAGGAGCGGTCATTACAGTAGTAATGACTTCCAAGACTCAAATAAAAGAAAAAGTACTGAAAAGAAAACATTGGGTAATCTCCCAAGAGTGCTTTTCTTTAACGCCTTTGAGCTAGGCGCAGAAAATTGTGAATCAAGTATTATCAAGTGATGAAGCATCAAGATCAACAGCAGAGGTCTTGTCAATAAGGCATTGTATTTCATCCACATAAGTTTTTGAAGACCCTTTGTGTTCATGCTTTGGTACACTATTCTCATCAAAAAGATTTTCAGGACAAATCCAGTCAAAATTATTTTTGAAAGCTTCACACAATCCCAAAAGCTTGCAAGGTATAGGTATCTCGGCCCCTTCATCATTTGTACTAATAACCGTTATAGGTGAACCGAGTTTATTAAAACGTTTAAGAACTTTCCTAGCTTCAATAACGATATCCTTAAATTCTAGGCGCAAAGTTTCCAAGATAAAAGCTTTCTTTTCGGGATCCTCAATTTCATGAAGCTTAAGGAACATATATTGCATAAAAGGATTAAGTCTAGCAAATCTAGTTTCCAACATATCAATTAAATAAACAGAAGCAACTTCAATACTAGGAGCAAGCTCAACCCAAGACTTTTCCTCAACTTCCCCATGCATACTAACGTGATTAAAGAACTCCTCAATGTTACTTTTGCCAATAATCGAACCACTACCTACTGAGAGGTCCTCCGGAACGTACTTAGGGATCAACATGATAAACTAAAGTAAAGAAATAACAACTACCAAGGATTCTAATTTTTTTGGGTTTTTGATAAAAAAGCAATGCAGGTAAAATAAATAAAGTAAAGCAAAACAATAAAACAAAGTAAAAGATGTGTGTGCGAAAAACTCCCCTCGCAGAAGTCTTCTCTTCCTCCCCGGCAACAGCGCCAGAAAATAAGCTGCTACTGGTTGATGGCGCCAGAAAATTAGCTGCTGGTGCTAAGTTGACGTGGGAGCAGACTGTCCTTGTGCGTGGTGGATAACCAGCCAGTTGGGAACCCCAAGAGGAAGGTATGATGAATATAGCGGCTAGTTTTCCCTCAGTTAAGAAACCAAGGTTTAATGTCGGTCAGGAGAGGAGAGACAATGACGACTGAAGGTGATGCAGACTGGCTTAATAACACTCCAACAAGGGCGCCGTTTAACGATACTTGTTGACTTGTCTTCGGCCAGTAGCAACGCGGAACCTGCACACACATAACCAAGTACTTTGTTTCCAACTTGCGATGAGGTTGTCAATCTCACCGGTTTGCTTGAAACAAAGGTTATGAGCGTATCGAGTGGAAAACAATATAGTATACGAGTAAAGTAAACAGTATGAGTAAAGTAAACAGGTGATAGCAATATGATGGAAATAGGACCGGGGTCCACAGTTCACTAGTGGTGTCTCTCCATAGATAAAATAACACATGCTGGGTAAACAAATTACAGTTGGGCAATTGATAGAATAAAAATAACGTGATATGTCAAAAAGATCACTATGAGATTTACTCTGGGCATTACAACAAAATACATAGACCGCCATCCAACTGCATCTATGACTAATAATCCACTCCCGGGGATATCAATCCGAACACCCCAAAAGTATTAAGTTGCGAACAACAGATAATTGCATTAAGCAAAGTGTGTAATGTAAACAAAGCATATGCCTTTGAGCATATGAATGTTGTTTTCTCCCTAGTAGCAACAGCACATCACCTTAGAGGTTTCTGTCACTCCCCCAGGTGAAATAGAGGCATGAACCCACTATCGAGCATAAATACCCCATCTTGGAGTCACTAGCAACTATTCGGCCAAGATAGCTACTAACAACGGAGAGCATGCAAGATCATAAACAACATAGAGATAACAAAAGATAATATTCAGTACAACAACTTAATCATAAACACCAATATTCATCGGATCCCAACAAACCAAACATGTAGAATTACATAACGGTGATCTCAATCATGTAGGGCAGCTCATGAGATCTAAACATGAAGCACATGGTGGAGAAGACAACCATCTAGCTACTGCTATGGACCCATAGTCTAAGGTAGACTACTCACTCATCGCTCCGGAGGCAAGCATGGCGATGAAGAAGACCTCCGGTGGCGATTCTCTTCTCCGGCAGGGTGCCGGGAAGAGCTTCTGGACCCTCCCGATCTTCGGGTCGACGGTGGCGGCGGATCGCGATGTGTTCTGGAAATCTGATCGGGGTACTTAGGTTTTTTCCGTCGGGGGGTCTTTATAGGTGAAGGGGCGATGTCAGAGGAGGGGCCAGGCGCCCTCACGCGGGGCCCACGTGGTCAGGGGCCTGGCCGCGCCACCCCTGCGTGTGGGGCCCTGGTGGCCCCCCTCCTACTCCTCTTCGGATCTCTGGAATCTTCCGGGTAAAATAGGACTTCAGGAACTTGTTTCGTCCAATTCCGAGAATATTTCCTGTGTATCACTTCTGAAACACAAAAATAGCAGAAAACAGGAAACTGGCACTGTGGCAACTTGTTAATAGGTTAGTTTTGGAAAATGCATAAAAGTGCCACTAAGTGTAACAAAACAATAGGCAAATGGTGTAAAAACAAGCATGGAGCATCAAAAATTATAGATACGTTTGAGACGTATCAATCCCTGTGAACATAGAGATTAGAATATGGAAGAAACTGGACAGAGACTATTCCTATGAGAAGAATTAGAGCAGCTAAAGATAGGCGAAGACAATGCCTGTCTAATTGCCTGATGTGCACAATTGTGAGCAACCCCATTTATATCTCTCTTTACATGGTAAACTGCATGGGGAATTGCTTCAGTAATTCTACCAAATTCAGATACCTATAGTCTAATTTCCCAAGGAACCTGTTGACTGACGGGTGAAGAGGCCACAGCAGCTCTTGTAAGAGTGAGGTTGTCTGATAGAAAAGTGACATGTTGAATCTTCAGTAAACTGACCACTTTGGCCCCTAAAATCATTGCTGCAGCTTCAGCTTGGAGAACTGATGGTGTTACTGGGATTGAAGCCTGGATAAGTATAGAAGAGTTTATGTCAGGATCCTGCAGCTGGCAGTAAACACCAATCCCCGATGCTTTTTTAGCTCCGCCTCCTGGAGTTTTCTTGGTCTTCCATGTTGCATCGGTGAAGATCTTGGAACCTGTAACCTGCAAATCAGTTTTGATGGTTTCTCCTTGCTCTGGAAATATGGTGTGCATGTGCTCTTGGACCTGTACAAATGGAATAGCAGTAGTTGCATTGCATTATGAGCTATTAGACTGCAGCAACATAGGTTTGTGTATGTCCTCTATTTCTAAATTGTGCCTTATTGCCTGAGCCATTTGATGAATCTGATGTGGGTTTCCTGGTTTCCTATTAAAAAGGTTATCATTTCTTGATTTCCACAAGCACCACATAAAAGTTAAAATGTTTGGCAAAGAGGCATGTGGGTGATTCATGTTCAAAAGATTTTGAAAAATTTGAGTACTAGAATTGCAATTTAAAACCAGATTATCTGAACGGATGAACCAAGGAGAAATAAACCAAGCAGCTTTAGCAAAGTTGCATGTAAAGAATAAGTGAGTGTCATCCTCCTCCATGCCACATCTAGAACATAGCTTGCTAATGCGTTTAGAAAACTTACCTGCTCTTGCTCCTGTTGGTATGGCTCTTCTTAGAATCCTCCATCCAAAAGCTTGAACTCTTGGAGTTATTTGCCTGTTCTTCCAGATCAGATTCAACAGCTGAACCGTATGAGGATGTACCTGTCTTGGTTTTGGTTCTCCATGCTCTTGTAGATTTTGAAGACAAGCCCTATATGCGCTTTTTGTATTGCACTTACCTGAGGGGGTCAGCTTCCAACAAAGGATATCATCTTCTTGAGAATGAATGATGTCTGTGCTTTTTATAATTGAAGCCATTGGCTGCTGGAATAGAGTGTCAATAAGATGATGATCCCATTGTTTTTGGTTGGGAAGCCAAAGGTCCTTCACGTGGGCTGGATAAACAAAGCTATCTTGTTGGATGATAAGAGAGTCATAGATGTGAGTCCAGTTTTGGCACCAGGGAGTGCTCCAGATTGATATGTGGCCTCGTGCTACTTGGTAGAAGCAATGGGCCTTGAGAATTTGATTTTACTTTGTGAACATGAAGGGTACGAGGTGGCCGAGAGGTGCAGGGACTCGGACGAGGGGCCTCTGCCCGTGTAGAGGTAGAAGCTGTCCCCCTTCTCGTGCGCGTCCAGTATCGCGTCCAGATCACGGTGGGCGAAGAAGATGCCGCGGCGGAGGAATGGTGTGGAGGGCGGCCGGTGGCGGCGGCGAGGCGGGCGATGAGCACCGCGTCGACGCGCTGGCAGCCGAACTGGTCAGCTTGTCGTAGTCGATGCCGCCCTTCCCCGCCTTCACCTCCCACGGGCTCACCATCTGCTCCTCATCCTCCTTCTCGACCTCCGGCACCATATACACGAACTTACTGACCTGCTAGGAGATAGGCAGGATCAAGGCTGCCGGAGACGGGTGAAGATGGAGGCCGCCGGAGGAAAGGCAGTCACCCTGACGCGTTGAGATGTGTGTTTTAGACTGGGGGCTGCGCGGCCGGCGTTGAAGAAGACCAGAGGCCGGGCTGGTCGGACGCGGTGTGACGGGTGACGTCATTAATTAACTGCCACAAAAACATTAAAGTATCATAGGCAGTTAATTAGTTGTTTGGCTAAAATCAAGGGCGGGCTATGGCCCGGGTTGGCCCCTAGGTAGCTCCGCCAGTGCCTGAGCTCCATCGGCCACGCCGTCGGCGCCTAGGGGAAAAATATCTAGTGATCTCCTATCTCGTATGATACCATGGTACTATTTTAGAAAATTCAAATTTGCAAGTGTCAAAAAATTGAAACAAATTTCTAGCTGTTCAGAAGGTGTCTACATTACCAAGATTTTTCATTCAGAGCCAAATTCAAAATATTCCACAGAGAAAAAAAAAACAAATTGCTATCTAGTAAAAACACTCACTGAAGGGCCATAATCTCAGTTCACCATATACAATGTTCATGATCATATCTTTGGCTACTCCGGTACTCACACCAATGCCCGACTTTCTTTCTGTTGCAGCTAGAAATTCTTCATTATTGGGAACAGTAAAGTAAAAAAATGGATTAATCTTGGGATGTCGCAGTTTGGAAAGATACTTTTGTGAGAAAGATGTGTGGCCTCGTTTTTTGTTTTGTTTGTGTTCAGCACATCTATAGGACTTTGTGTGACCTTTTGTGAGTACTAAATAGATATGATTATGTGTATCAACAAAATCTCGGGGTTTTCATCCTTTTCGAAATACCTTGCTAGTAACATAAGATAAAACAAATTCACTCACAAAGTGTGTGTGTGGTCAACTTTTTTTTGAGCGGAGTGTGGTCAACCGTGATATTGGGCATGTGGGAGTATGCATGTCACTCTTTCTTATAAAATATACTTCTAAAGCACCATCCATTCATCCTGCTGCGCTTTCTAAAACTGCAACCATCAGAACAACATTAGCTTTAGAGGGCACAATTTAATTAGAGTTTTTTGCTTGTAATAACTTGTGTCCATACAAAAGTACATAGCAATTAAGAATCATAGAAAGCTAAAAATGTCGATATAGTTTTGACAAATGGCAATAGTGTTGCTTCTGTTTTTTAGACTAAAGGCTAAAAGAACCTGACTTTGAATTAACAAACCCTCAACCGGCGAAGAATAGAAACGGAAGAATCCGCTGGGGTTACCAGCTTACAATTAGAGCTCAGACGGAAAATAACAACACCCAAAGAATTACAGAGATTGCCTACAACAAGCACAAAACTATAAAATAGTTGTCCGAGGCTTGATGTCTTCCACCTGTGTTGCTCCGATTGGCTAAGGAGGGAGGTTCAAATGTAAAACATGTGTAGAAATTTTGTAGGAAAATAAGTAAAAGATCACTCGGACACGGAGAATGACATTCGTGCCTAGCAAAAATGGTGCTAGATGTAATCTGTGTTGATCCTATCTCCAAACATATCCACCTCATCTTCTAACATGATAACATGCATGCATGCAATGAACAATAATTATCAGGTTGTGCCCGACCTAGCTCTTCCCGAGTGCCTACAATTCCTACAGACTTATTGGCGCTCCTACATGGACCACATTCATACACCCATCTTAATTTGTACACACCGTTCAACCCTTGTTCCATCTGTATATGCGTTCTTGTTTTTCGTCAACAATGCACATATATATATGGGTGGATGTGTATACATAAGCTAAAGAATACAATTAATGCGCCATGTAAATATTGAATGATCGGCACTTCAAGATACTGCTCTAAATGTTAGTGATATGGTGAAGCTGCGGTGGGTGATGTTATAATATACTCGGAGGTTTCTCATTGTGCAATCTTTTGTAGAAAAGGAATAAATATTAGGATAAAGTTCAGTAGCCTATCCATGGATGTATGGAAAAACTATGTAATCATCGTTTGCCAGATAACTTTAATTGTCGCATGATCCATGTATGCTCATCCACTACAAACTTTCCACATTCGTCCGCGCGTCATCTCCTAGTAAAATATTTCGCTTGCTGTTAAGTCAAGCCACTTTATTTATGTTAGGCGAGTTGGTGTGTTGGAAGAAGGCGAGCAGTGGAATGCTTGAAACAAAGTACATCCGGAAGACAAAATAGACGGCGTACTGTAAAAAACACAAAAAAAATAAACAAAATAGGTGTTGTCTGAGCCCAGGTTCGAACTGGGGACCTTTAGTGTGTGAGACTAACGTGATAACCAACTACACCACCCAGACATTTCTGAACACTATACGACTGCACGCTATATGTACGTTTTAACATGTCGTAGTTCTTCGTAGCCCTCTCGCATAGACATTCTGGTTTTCCTTGTATCGCGGCGATGGAATAAGGCGTGGCATATGCTCGTTCTCCTCTTCACCTCTTGTCTGCAAAAGCAAATCTAGGCAGTTATTTAGGCTGCTGATGAGCTGATCACACATCGACAATTTTTCGGACACAAAGCTTACTCTTGCAAAATTGCATACGAACTCCCTGCAAATGAATAACTACACTAGATTGTAAAGCAAGCAGCACTTTCCGTGGGATCTCTTGAGAAACTAGAGGCGATTCTCCTTACCGATTTTAAAACGACACTTATGCTGTGAACTTCTAACGAGAAATAATGTTCGTCGTTGCATCATTGCGGGGAAGTGTTGTCCATATGACAAGGTATCTGAATAGGATAGAAATACTGACATTTTGAAAGAGCGTGTGGTTCTAGTTTTAAGTTTAGGTGACAGTAACTGATTGTGTCCCTTCCTTAATTATTAGCATCTAGTGTGCAACCTATGCACACAGACATGTTCATTGAGTTACATGAACACATATCTTTTGTTCGGTTGAGGAGAGGATTGCTTAAGGGGCAAACTTAAATCTATCACACACATAAATGGCAATTTTCAGCATACACTAGCTAAAAATTGTATGCATGAAATTAGCGTTATCTTCCTAAAAAACTTAATGCATAGAATAGGTAATTTCAACAATGATACTAATAAATAAATCAACTATGATTTTGCATGTTGTAAAATCTCATCGGCCGTAATTCTACCTATAATAGAATCTATTGTTTAGGGTTGAGGCCCTGAATTTAGTCTAGTTAGAAATAAATTCTAGACCTTATATCGTGAATCCTATTACCATATAATTAAGTATGGGTTTGCCCTAGCAACGGTTGTATATAGATGCGTAGCTATGAGCTATCATCATGGGTAGCATGCTATTTTGCAGTTTTATATAGAGGGATTTGTTGACATGTAATCTGTTCTTATTAGAAAACATAACTTGCGAGCGTTGGTCATTTATTTCCTTCTCCTATTTTATTGTACCCGGCACTGCATAGCATCAAGTTGCAGCTGTCGAGGACTGAAGGAGGGTGGAAGCGTCCCGCGTACTATGACAACATTTACAAGATGCTAAACTGATGTGTACTCGGACGTACTAGTACGACACATCTATCTTGCATCAATATCTATTCTAGTAATTTTGCAACAACGCACATCGTAGACTTGTTATATAGTAGGTCATAGATAGTGCAGATGCGGCATATATATCGAAGGAGTAACAAGATGGAGGCTTTTTATGGTAGGGTCAAGAAAATATTGACCGTCCAATTAAACATGAATGATTCGAGATTGGCCAATACTTATTGACTAGAGGAGTAGTATTTTTTCATCCAACAGCAGATTTGGCAGGTGTAAACTATTGGTCCATCTAATATTGGAAACTTTATTATACTACTTTCCATTGCTTAACCTTCCTTATAATAGTTTTATTTTTATTTCTATACAAAAAATTCTTCAAGTTTTCTCTAAATTTGTATTAAATAGTTACGGTGTGTAGAGAAAATAAAACTTACATGTGGGTGGCAAGCCTTATTTCAACTATTCTGACAAGTCCCATCTTTAGGTGGAATAAAATAATAACTAGAAGAACTTATTTCACAAAAAAGGCATCAGCTTACCTGGCTTTCGTACGACAAACTCTTTTGTCGTGGACGCTGTATGTGCTAGCACACACACAAATACAACACAGTGAAAGAGAAAATAACACAGGAAAAAACTATCTTCATTGATTGATAGAGGCTGGTTGCTCTTCTTTATTGAGCCCCGTTGTTGTACAAGCTACAGTATACATGCATGCATATAAATAACGAGTTGTGCATGCACACGTACGTAGATGTACGCCACCGAGGATTTTACGATGGGAGTTACTGATCTCATCTTAATATTATTTGGTATAGATACCGATATACATAAATCAAATCACGTAAAATCAAATAAAATCTGTATGATGAGTTCTTGCTTAGTGAATTGTCCATAAATACCCTTCTAATCAATAGTCAATAAATCTCAATACTACTACTCTATCCAACTAGTAAGTTGTACCCTACATGTTGCTCTACTTATTTTACAGGAGTATTGCTCTAACTAGTAGTGGTGTGGTGTCAGGTGCGGTGGGTGATGTTTTAGTCAAGTCTCCGAGAGCTTTCTCACAGTACAATTCATTAAGAAAAATATGTGCATATGGTTCCGCAGTCTGTACACGTTAATTAAAAAATTACTATGTATATCACATATTACTTGCATGCAAACAAAATTTATATAACTCTATGATAATCCTCTACTACCTATTTATCTTTGCATCGTCGTTTAAGCACATCATCTCTTACAAGCTCTACACGTCCGGTTATGTCATCGCCCATCAACCATTTATCTTGATATTAAATTAGATCATGTTATATTTGTCTACTTCTCCCGATTAACTAAACCACAATAATTATCTGAACAATTAATCTAACAACTTTTTTTTGAACGGATCTAACAACTTTTGAAGACGGCCTAAAACATATACTAGTCTGAGAATGCCCTTTGCGTCTATTAACATGTCGATGTCCTTTATTCTTTTCAGTTTGTGTTGCATTAGTTATAGGAATTTTAGCTTAATTGGTTGAACCTAAAAGTTGTTACACCTTGTGTGTTCATGCTTTCACGGGTCTCGGCTGGCAGGTGTTGAATTAGGGAGTCAAAACAGCATGAGCCAAATGTTCATGGTCCCTATACAAGTGGAGTACACATCTGTGTCTGCACATGGCCGGACCGTGACTGATAACAACAAAAGGTAAGCTCGTGAAGCATCAATGACTGGAAGCCATGCTTGGGGTCTTGGGGGAACTCTGTTTCGATAGTGAGCTCCGATCCAGATGCTCTCCTCGACGCGGCACCCCGGAGCCGGAGATGCATATGTTTTGAGTGCCTAGCAGCAGCCCAGCGTCACCATCGCTTCCATCCTTCCGCTTCTCCAAGTTGCTAGAACCAGGAGATTGATTGGTGCGAGGTCCTGTGAATGCACTCTGACAGACTGGATAGGTCTACTGCCTATCTGATGGGTCCAAATATGCAGCCTATACCTGAACTAGTACCCACGATGTCAAACCACTCAACTCATGATGCAGACGTACGCCGATAACAACATGTGCATGTACAGTCGAGCTCTCTTATCCCTGGACATGAGGAATGTTCTCAGCTGGAAGTTTTCCAACATGTTAAGCATAGCTTAAGAACCTTAGCGCTAAATGAAGATGCCGCAATATGTACTATACAATGGCCACATTGTCGTTCAGCCCGGCAACTCACAATGACACACGAAAACATGCATGTTGGCAGCCAAGTAGAATTATCTACTTGCATACTGGCTAGCTCTTTCCCAATGCCTACAATTCCTACGAATGAATTGACACCCTACATGTATCTTATGTATCGGTCTTGCATCTACATCTTTTCTAGCAATAATTTTTGCACAATACACATCGTAGACTGTATGTGTTATATAGTAGGTCATAGGTAGTGCGGATGTGGCAGATATATATTGAAGGATTACAAGAGGACATGTTGATCTACTTATTTTACACTAGGACATGTTGCTCTCGGAAGTAGTGATAGTGTAACTGCGGAGGGTGATGTCTTAGTCAAGTCTCCGAGCTTTCTCATATATAGTACAATTCCAAGAAAACTTCTGTGTATATGGTTCAAACTAAGAAATACATAATTATGTTTGTGGCCCACTTGATAAGATCTTTGTGAAGCTGGATCCAAGAGAGGCCTTATTTACAAAGAAAATGAGAGTGTTCATTAAGAACATCATTGGCGAGATCTGTGGTGAGCTTATCTGCCCCTATCCACCAGGTCCTGTGCCAATTCCTGATGGGGTTGTAACGTAGGACTCCCAAATCTTAATAAACATCAGAGACGCATATGTTCGCCAGTCAATTTCACCTTTTGTTTTAAGGAAAGAAAGTAAATCAGAGAAAGAATTTCTTTCTTCCAGACTACTCATGTGCTGTGTGTGAACGTTCTTCCATTGAATCCGGACTGCATTTGTTCTTCCAATGTCCATTTGCACTCCTTTGCTGGCGATACCTCTGCCCTTCTTGGCAGCCACCTGATCCTCGTCCTCATATCCAGCTGAGGGACTATATCATGAGCTTAAAGCTTGCTATTGCTCAGCTTTCTCCTTGGAGCTCATTATTTTGGTATGCTGGGCACTCTGGATCACTCGTAATGAGATCATCTTCAAAGGAATCCCTCCTAGCATTTACAGAGCTCGGAAGATTTTCAAGGACGAACTGGCTCTCCTTCTGCACAAAGCTGGTCGAAAATCTTATGTTGGCATGCGAGCTTGGGTTGAAGCTTTTGTATAGCTGTTTGTTGCTCTTTTAGCTAGCCTTTCTTTTTGTTTCAGTTCTTTGTAGCTTATCTCTAGCTACTGTTGTATTTGCTACTCTTTATCTTTTATAAAAATTTGAAATATGCAGCGGGGAAACCTGCTGTTCACCTTTCAAAAAAAAATCATACATGGAAAATATTTTGTACTTTTCATAGAACAGACACTCTCCAAATCCAAATGAATACCAAGATGGTAAAGCGAGCTACACTTTGCTCAGATCTCTCTCTTCCTCCCTTTTCCACCTTGGCGAACCTTGGAGATCACCTTGTCCTCGAAACTATGCACGCTAGCTAGCTCATTCCCAATGCCTACAATTCCAAACTTTTATGTATCATATATCTCCATATATCCATGCATCTTGATATACTTTCTAGCAATTGTGCCATCGATATCTCGTTGTATTGATGATACAAGTCACATGATGGATGTTCTTAGATGCTAATAGATAGATGTGTCTATATATTGAAGGATAGACACGTGTATGTGTTGCTCTAAATGTCAGTGATGTCGTAAGGTGTGGTGGGTAGTCAAGTTGCCTAAGGTTTCTCAGAATACAACCTTATATGAAATGGAATAAATATTATGGATGTGGTTTGGTGGCCTTGTACATGTTAATATGAACATGTCTCATATGTTAATATGAACATCTCTGACCATGTCGTCTTGAGGCAGTTACTAGGACAAATGTAGTGGATACTAGGTAGGAAGGCGCGGCTTGCCGCGCGCTTGCCCGCCTACGGCGAGCAAGAAGATTTGAAGAACCGATGAAATATGCATCTGATTTGACATTAGGTTGCAAGAAAAATTCATATGCTAAGTCCATAGCTATGTAATAAGTATTTAGAAAATGCTACTGTGTTCAAGCTAATTTTTTCTTTAGTAGTCCATATAATATAAGATGACTTAGCAGTTCATCAACATTGGCAATACACATACATGTATTTGAAGTAAATCCATTATTTTTACAGACGTCCTAAGGAACAGATATGTAGACATCAACATGCTAAACCCTAGGAGATGGTAGAGTGAGAAAAACATGTGAACATGCCTGATGAGGGTTAACTCGGCAAATGTCCTAGATGAAGGATTTAGGATCGGGGAGACAGGGCGTCGGATGAACTCGAAGGTAAAGTTAGTCGAAATAGGTGTATATCGAAAGTAAACTTCGGTGTTCAACCTGGCTTGCTTTCAATCTGCCCTACACCGTCCCTTCCTGACCCCTATATATAGGTGGGCAGGTCTCGAGGATCGGGTAGGGTCCGATACAGATTACAAATATCGACATACGGTAATAACTCGTATTCGACTATCATTACAATTGGGCCTAGCTAAACGGGCCTTTAGGGGTACTTAACTAACGGGCTCTATTAACTATACCCTTGTCAGTAGCCCCTGAGATTCTACCAGAATTGCAGATTCAGGTTGAATCTCTAATCTTCAACTTGATTAATTTTTCGACTTCTTCATATCTTCAAATCTTTGACTTGGTCTTTTTTGACTTATTTTCATGATATTTTTTCGCAAGGGGGTTTGATGAACAAGCCTAACAACTCTGACGGATCTAGAGGTCAGTTAACTGCCGGAGCAGATACTTGTCACCTACTTCAAATTCAATCCCCTTGGACTTGAATTCGGGATACCGGTCAAACCCACTCTTTTGCCGCATTTAGGACTTACAAAGAATGAATCCCAGTGATTCTCAGGGTACCCAGTGCGTCCACCAGGATTTTCTTCGCGTCGTAGACACGGATACATACCAGCAGAGCGCATCCATGTGCGTATACCAGGCCACACAGGACGGATCCCGGGGTCTTACCTTCGTGACAAGTCACGGTATTTGAGTTTCGTTGCGATAACGCAACTCGAGAATCTTATGTCGCAGTCAAATTTTGACTGAAAATATTCGGGTTTCTACAACCATAAAGCCCGCTCCCGATGGGAGTAACACTTCTCCAATCTCCAATGCTTTACCAATGAATATCGTCGGGTGCGCGCTCAGCGCTCCCGATGGGAGTAATCTCTCTTCGTTTTGTCGACTACGTAGTCGAAGTTTGTATGCTTATCCTCCCGCATCTCCAATATTGATTATCTTATTTCTATCGGGTGCGCGCTCAGCGCTCCCGATGGGAGTAGCCCCCGAGGCTATGTTTGGCGACTTGTAGTCAAGCATAGGCTCAAAGTTCAGTTCTTCTTTCTTCTGTGGATATCTTATTATTTGGCGAGCCCCCGAGTCCAAGTCGAGGTTTCCATATCGTGCGACCATAGTCTCCTTTTCTTGTTTTTCTTCGTTGATATCATCGTCTGCTGTACGCAGAATTTAACTCCTGCTGCCAAATATGTTGATGGGCTGTGCTGTAGCGCTGAAGCCCAATAATACGTGCTTATAAATAAAGCATCATCTGGTAAAAGTAAAAACCCTAATCAGATTCATCCTCCGCCGCATCGTCTTCTCTTCTTCATCTAGGGTTTTCCGAGGTTTTTCCCTTGTTCTCATGGCAGATGCTGAAGATTCCCGTCTGAACCTCGGATCTCTGGCGGCACCACGAGGTCGAGGTCGCCCTCGTGGCAGCAAAAACAAGAGCAATACCACTCTGGCCGCCGCCGGAACTTCATCGGATGCTCCAGCTAAGCGTCGTCCCGGCCGCCCACCTGGTAGCAAGAACAAGCCCAAGGTGACTGGCGCCGCTCCAGGTCCTGCTGCTCCTCCTCAAATTTTCTCCTTTTTCTGCATTGCCATGGCGCAATGCCGTGAGATTCAGCGCCTGCCGCTGAATTTCACCAAGTTTATGGATGGGCGAGAACTGCGAGAGGCTGTTCTCCGCGAGCAGTCTGGCAGTGGTATCCCGTATGAGATGGAGGTGTGGTATGATGGCAACGGCGAGCAGTACTTCAGGGGCGGCCGATGGGAGTTGCTGCATTAGGAGTAGTTCTTAGACTCCAAAGAACGGAGGGCAATTCTTCTACCCAAGCGCTCTTGGCTTTCTCAAGAGGTGCTAAGAGCCTCTTTTTTATTCCACTACATATTAGGCCATTGGCTTTTTCGACTTGCCCGTTTGTCTTCGGGTGTGCCACAGATGCGAATTTGAGCTTGATTCCCAATCCTTCACAGTAACTCTTGAATTCCTTTGAAGTAAAATTTGTCCCGTTGTCTGTGATGATGTTGTATGGTACACCAAAACGGAAAACTATTGACTTGATGAAGCTGATTGCTGCTGTAGAATCTTGAGTTGTTACTGGGGCCGCTTCTACCCATTTGGTGAATTTATCGACTGCCACTAACATGTAAACATGCCCACCTGGCCAGGATTTGTGCAACTTTCCCACCATATCGAGGCCCCATTGCGCGAAGGGCCAAGATAATGGTATCGTTTGTAGCTCCGCTGCTGGTGCATGCGGCCTAGATGCAAACCTTTGACATGCTTCACACTTTCGAACTATATCTTTTGCGTCCTCGATGGCTGTTAGCCAATAGAATCCTGCTCGAAAAGCTTTTGCCGCTATTGCTCTGCTGCTAGCATGATGGCCACATACTCCGCCGTGTATGTCTCTCAGGATTGCTTGCCCTTCTTGGGGCGTTACACAACGCTGTAAAACGCCGGTAATACTTCTCTTGTATAATTTCCCTTCCAACACGACAAACGCTTTCGATCTTCGAGTTATCCTCTTGGCCTCCACTGCATCTTCTGGTAGTTTTTTATTTATCATGTACGCGAGATATGGCTGCATCCATGTTTCTTCTATCATCATGATCACCTCTGGTTCTGACGTAGCCCCCGAGCCTGCTGTAGTAGTCGAACTTTTTCCACTTTTTATTGATCTTTCTACTATTTCCTCCCAAAATACTCCGGACGGCACAGGTAAACACTGTGACCCGATATTTGCTAAATTGTCGGCTTCTTCATTGTTGTTCCTGCTTACGTGCGAGACTTCGCATCCATCGAACGTTCCTTCTAGGTAATGGTACAAATTTTTGTAGGCCATCATGTTGTCATTGATTGTGTCACATCTATTCATGACTTGCTGAACAACAAGGTTGGAGTCTCCAAATATTTTTAGGCGAGTTGCTCCACACGCTTTAGCCATCTTCATTCCGTGCAACAAAGCCTCATACTCCGCTTCGTTGTTGGAAGCCTGCGGAAAGCTCATCCTTAAGACATACTTTAATTTGTCTCCATGAGGTGATATCAACACTACTCCTGCACCTGCGCCTTGGACTCTCTTAGAACCGTCGAAGTACATTGTCCAAGTACTCGATAAATCTGGTGGTCCCGTGCTTTGCAGCTCGAGCCACTCTGCTGTAAAGTCTGGCAAGACCTACGACTTGATCGCCTTCCTTTTTTCGTACGTGATGTCCATGGGAGATAACTCGATTCCCCACAAAGAGACACGTCCCGTCGCTAGAGGGTTGTTCAATATGTTCGATAGTGGTGCTTCGTTGACCACTATAATTGGGTGCACCGCAAAATACTGTCGTAATTTACGTGCGGTTGTGAAGACGCTGTATGCCAACTTTTGATAATGCGGGTATCTCTGTTTGGTTGGAGATAGCACTTCACTGATGAAGTATACCGGCCTCTGGACGCCATGAGCTTTTCCTTCTTCGCTTCTTTCGACTACTAGAGCTGTACTCATCACCTGATGGGTTGCGGCGATATACAACAGCAGTGGCTCTTTCTCTTTTGGTGCGACCAACACTGGTGGCGTGGAAAGCACTTTTTTCGACTGTGCAAACGCTGCGTCTGCTTCTTCTGTCCACTCAAATTTATCGTCTGACTTCTTCATAAGTGCATAAAAAGGAAGCGCCTTCTCCCCTAGTCGAGCAACGAAGCGACTTAATGTCACGACGCGTCCTGCCAATTTCTGTACGTCGTGGAGTTTCGTGGGTTTCCCCATTGTTAGAATTGCTTGAATCTTCTCTGGATTTGCCTCTATTCCTCGTGCTGATACCAAGAACCCCAAAAGTTGCCCTGCTGAAACTCCGAAGGAACACTTTGTCGGGTTCAGCTTAAGCTTGTACTTGTTCAGGTTGTCAAAGGTTTCTGCCAGGTCGCTGATTAAAGATTTCTCTTCTCTTGTTGTGATGACTACATCATCAATGTAAACTTGGATATTGCGTCCTATTTGGCTTCCGAGGCAATTTTGCATCATCCGTTGATAAGTTGCTCCTGCATTTTTTAGGCCGAACGGCATTACCTGGTAGCAAAATACTCCGTATGGTGTGATGAAGGCCGTTTTTTCCTCGTCCTCTTTCTTCAATTTGATCTGATTGTAACCAGAATATGCGTCCAAAAATGAAAGCCTTGCGCATCCCGCTATAGAATCGATTATCTGATCGATGCGGGGTAGAGGGAAGGGATCCTTTGGACAATGCTTATTGAGAGATGTGTAGTCGACGCACACTCTTTGTACGTCTGTATTCTTCTTGGGTACTATGACTGGGTTCGACACCCAACTCGAAGTTTTGATTTCCCTGATAAATCCGGCATTTTCTAGCCTGTGTAATTCTGACGTTATCGCCTTCCTTTTAGGTTCATCAAATCGCCTCAATGGTTGCTTGACTGGTTTTGCCTTGGGATCTACATTTAGTGCGTGCTCGACGAGTTCCCTGGGAACCCCTGGCATGTCCGATGGACACCAGGCGAAGATTTCCTAGCGCTCACGGAGGAACTCGACGAGCGCGCCTTCCTATGCGGGATCCAAGTTCACCGCAATTGATGTCGTCTTGCTTGGATCTGTGGGATGGACCTGAATTTTCTTCGAGTCCCGCGTTGTGTCGAAAGCCTGATCTGGCAGGGATCGTCCAACGTCGGGTAGCACATTATGATCCGTTGCTCCTTTTAACCTTTCATATTCTGCTGTCATGCCGAAGGTTTGCGCCATCCTGTTGAATTCTCTGTCGCACGTGTTGGCTACTTCAAAGCTTCCTTGTGCTGTAATTGTTCCTTTGGGCCCTGGAATTTTTAATGTCAGATACGCGTAGTGTGGCACTGCCATGAATTTTGCAAATGCTGGGCGCCCCAGGATTGCATGATATTGTGATGGCCAATCCATAACTTCGAACTCCAGTTTCTCTCTTCTATAATTTTCGCTGCTGCCGAAGCAGACATCGAGTTCTATTCTTCCCAGAGGGTAGTTTGCTGCTCCTGGTACTATTCCGTGGAAAGAGCAATCTGTTGGCTTCAAACTCGTCAGCGAGATGCACATTGCCTTTAGTGTTCTAGCATATATTAAGTTTATGCCGCTCCCTGCATCCATGAACACTCTTCCGATGTCAAATCCTCCTATTTGCGCTTTTAGAACCATAGGCGAGTGACCCGGCCTGGGAACCTTTCTTGGGTGGTCTGTTCTACTGAACTTGACTGGTTGCTCTGACCACCGTAGGTACTCTGTGGTAGCCGGTGGTGATGATATTGCTAGGTTTACTTGCCTGGATATGCTCTTTCGCTCTTTCTTTGACTTGGGCACTGGTTGAATCATGGCTGATATGTACACTTTCGACTCTAGGCGCTTTACTAGCCTTTGCATTTGATATCCTTGACTTCTATGTCTTTCTCCTTGCCTCCTTTCTTGGTTTGAGCCCATGGCGCTTTGCAACCTTAGGAATGTTCTGCAATCCTTCATCTGATGATTTGAGACCCTTTTCCCGTCGAGATACGCGTAGTGGATTCGACAAGGTCCGTACAGCATATCCTCGGCCGAAGGACCAGAGTATCTTGATTTTTCCACTCCTTTTGTCTGAAACCTCCTACTTTCATACCCTTCTTCTTCTTCTAGCATGTAACCCGCGGCTACCTGATTCCGCCTTCCTTGATCATCCCTGCTGCGATGTCGTCTCCTCTGTCGACTTATTCTGTCGACTTCCGGCGAACGTCCTCTTTTGTTGTTATATGCGTCCTCTCCATCAGCGAATTTGTTGACTTGTTCCATTAGCTCAGCTACTGTCGTAGGTCTTGTTCTTCCTATTTCTTCCACAAGATCTGAGCGACGAAGTCCTTCCGAAAAGGCGTCTATTGCTCGTTCGTCGGAGACGTCCTCTGCTGAGTTTTTGATTATACTCCAGCGTTGTATATAAGAACGTAGCGTTTCGCCTTTCTTCTGTGCACATGCTTTAACTTCCTCCAGTGATGCTGGGCGCTTGTAGGTGGAATGAAAATTTCTTGTGAATTGACTTTCGAGTTCCCCCCAGCTTCCAATGGATTCGTCGGGTAGGGTATTCAACCAGGACCGTGCGGCGCCGGTGAGGTGCAGCTGTAAACTTTGCATTGCGGTCGCTTTTGTTCCTCCTAATATCTGCACTGCCTGTAGATAATCTGATATCCATAAGGTAGGTTCTTGCGACCCGTCGTACTTATTCTGGTCGTGCGGTAATTTGAATCCTTTGGGTACCCGCGTTTTACGAACCCTGCGGGTAAAGCATAACGCACCCATATCTTTGTTGTCGTCCTCATAATTCTCTTCCCTCCAAGCATGTCGTGATTTATTTACTCGAGCTTGCGCTATTATACTTCTTGCGTCCTCCTTCCTTTTCTGTTGCTTTTTCTCTTCTGATGACTCGCTATACTCATTATCTGCGCAATTGTATCTGGACTTCTCCTTTCGATTTCCCTTGTAGCTTGTCGACCTCGTCTCTGGACCTTGTTCCCTGATCTTATCTTCTACTATTCCGAGGCTTCGTATCGCGGCTCGGTGCATATCTTCTCGCGGGTCTCCATGTTCTGGTCTTGTAGCTAGCAAATATGCTTGTGCTGCTGCTAATGCTGCCTCTGGCGTTTTTTGTATCAAGTCACCTTCCTCCTCTTCTAGCTGTGGGGTGGGGCTCCTTGAGTACCCTTCTTCTCTGCCGCGTGCTGTCGCCCCCCTATTATGTTTTGGGTCTCCGCGCCTCTCTCTGCTATATTCTGAATCTTCACTATAGTCTTCCCAGTATTCCTCCCTTGATATACTGTTATTGTCTTGAAACACCATCTCTCTTTCCTCCCTTAGTTTCTTCCTGTGTTGGTATAATGCATACTGATATCCCATTAGAACTTCTCTTCTCGATCCTTCGGGTACCTCTATACCGTTACTGATAGCCGATTTGATCATTCTCCATTCACCAGCCGAGACGTGGACTTTCTCCTTTTCCCTTTTGTTGTGTTCTTTCACTTTGTCGACTTGCCTGTCGACCCTTTTACTTCTTTCGCTGTTACTTTCCTTTTCTGCTTCGGTGATAATGACGCATAATTGATGCACTTTGGAGACGCCGCTACTTCCTACGGCGAGGTCCTCTGCGTTGCTATGCGACTGATACAGTTTTTCCTCTGAGTCGAAATTTTCCTAAATTTTGTCGCCTTCTGCGATTGATGCTTTTTCTAAGCTGACCGGCGAGTTTACCTCACTGTAAGAGCCTTCCGATGACTTCAATGTTTCCTCTGTGTCGGGTTCGTTTGCCGACGGATCTGGTTTTGTTGAATCCGAGAGGCGGGATGAACCCGACGGCCCGATGAGGATGCTCAAACTTCCAATTGTCAACTCCATCTCCTGACTTCCGTCGACTTCTGAACTGTTGTTGGCTAAAAGCGAAAAAGCCGTCGAATTCATGATTCCAACGCCCAAGTTCCCCACGGTCGGCGCCAATTGACGAGGGTTAACTCGGCAAATGTCCTAGATGAAGGACTTAGGATCGGGGAGACAGGGCGTCAGATGAACTCGAAGGTAAAGTTAGTCGAAATAGGTGTATATCGAAAGTAAACTTGGGGTGTTCAACCTGGCTTGCTTTCAATCTGCCCTACACCGTCCCCTCCTGACCCCTATATATAGGTGGCCAGGTCTCGAGGATCGGGTAGGGTCCGATACAGATTACAAATATCGACATACGGTAATAACTCGTATTCGACTATCATTACAATTGGGCCTAGCTAAACGGGCCTTTAGGGGTACTTAACTAACGGGCTCTATTAACTATACCCTTGTCAATGCCCTAAACCCTAAAGCCTATTATGAGTTAACCAGAAAATGATAGTGCACTTGTTATGGATATTTTCACAATCTCATTATGAAAAAGATAACTCAAAACAAATCTTTCTCGTTATGAAAAGGAAAACAAGAAAAGTCATTTGGCTTACAAAAATAAGTATTTTCTTTGCATGCTATAGAGAGGAAAACCATCATCTTCCTGGTTGTCAACTCTATTGCCTTAGCTTGAATGGGTTAGTGAATGGAATCGAGTGTAGAACACATCTTTTAATATCTGCACCTTGTTATCCTATTTTTACCTGAAAAAAGAATACGTGGAAATAAGATATGAACCCACACCAGTACAAATATTACCCAACCAATAATATCCAAAAAAACTGCATAGCAAATATTTTCATATGATGTTTGCTGCAAAATGTGAAAAGTTTTCGATGGCATTTTGAATAAAAAATAAGATATCACCAGAAGTTTACACCAGAGAATATGCAAAGATTTGCCACTGTCGTGTACACAAAATGTGGCAGTAATTATCTTGTCTTACCACTACCGTTGAACTTAAGCTGATGGAAATATTCGGCTCCAGTCATAATATAACTGTCACAGGATAAACTAATTAATGAAGTTATGTCAACATAATATCATATTGCATGCTCATCTACAACAGCAAGATATAGATAAGAGAATCTTCAAAAATGCATAAGCGAGCTTCAAACGTCAACTCCTTTGCCGATTGCATGGTAATACCAGAGACATGGCACTCTTTGTGCATATTGCACAATACATGAGCCTTTATGCCTTCTAGAGTCTTCACAGTCTTTTACCCATGAGAAAACATTCAAAGTTAGTTAAGAGTGGTGAGAGCAAAAATTTAAATCAGAACTAAAACAACATACTACATCTTATGATTGAAAAGATGACATAAGGACATGACCTTCAAGAGATCAGTACCGGATAATGGTGTGTCAGATATCCCTGTTCAGCAGCATCTTAAATAGAGGACAAATCTGCAAAATATACATGTCAAGCGACCTAAACATGTGAAAATTGATGCAACTAAGACTATTAGACCCTCTATATGATTTATATAACAACAGAGTTAGCATGCAAGCTTTTCATATGCATGTCTGACAAGATAGTGACAATGAAATGGAAATGTGAAAGCCATTAGAAAAGATTAAAGGTTTTCAAGTAAAAATAAAATTGGTCTCTTAAAGATATCTGGCATCTACCATGGTAGTAAACATGGCACCATACCTTGTAGTTGCACAGATACACGGAAATAGTTCAAATATGCCATTGCAAGTGGGTCAAGGTTTTTGAAGTTTAGAAAATAATTATCTCTTCACAGTGTGAGGATTAGATTAGTGCTCTCGTCCTGGAGTGGCTTACAACCATTGCTGCGGTGCCTTAGTGTTCCAGATGGGTCTAACAAATTGAAAGAAGGCAACTTATGTGAATGCTATTTCAGATGGGTCTAACAAATTTGGTTGTACTTCATGTTTAGCTCATACTTGCAGATTAAAGCCATGGTTCAAATTCGATATGTTCCATTCAAACAGATTACCAACCGAATCAAAACTGTCTCAAAAATGAACTTATATCCAACTCCATTGGCAACATCAATTTACTACATTCATCGTCATTAAACGGGATGTCTAGCTTAATCGCAAGCAAGACCTGTAGAGCACTCCATCACATGCTACTAATGATTAAAAATTGAAAAGCTAACTAATGCATAGTCGACCAATTACCTCTGATAGAGCTCTTGACCACAAGAATGACATTTGCAAGCTCAGACTAATGTACTGAAAAGGTATTTAAGAGAACAACCTGTTAAGTTAGCTATATATTCCTCTGCTTCCACCAAAAGTCCCAAGTTCAAGCTAAAACCAACAGAAACATTGTCACTAACCTGTAGAAGTTTTTTGAACCTCCAATTGCAACCAGGCAGTAGTCATTTGTGAGCTTAGAGGAGACACCAATTTTACGGTTGTTTTGAAACTGAATACCTACAGAAGCCATATAGAAAAAGAATAATGTCAAATCCAAAGGCTACAATGGGTAACGTTGTCACCAACTCTACACTAGCCTAGACTATAGTGGCAATAAGCTTGTACCAAGAAAACACGTCTGAATCTAGGCATCAGAATATCCAATTACAGGTGTGCCACATGATTAAACATAGCAATTACAGAGAACAATAACACTACTCGAATCTGAAATGGTGACACATCAAACTTAACTGCAATCTTTCACTGTGAGTGCATCAACCGAGTACCCATCCAAAAACCATTCAATGCAAAGGACGACTCAAATTCTGCATCAAAATATCCTAAGCAACTATCTGTGATTCCAAATAGATGCAATAAAAAGGATCGATCTCTTACCTGCATCGGCGCGTGGAGGTGTCCCCGAGGATCATGATGGTAGCAGCGGCGGTGCCAGTCTCACCGCCACCCAGCACTCGCTGAGGTTGAGGCAGCGCCTCCTCGCAGACAGTGTCCATTCCTCCTAAATTGCCTGGAAAATCATTAAAATAAAAATATTAGCATAGTTCCTTTGTAGGGCTTGATTCATCTATTTTCAATACGAAAGTTCACGCAAATGTAATCACATGTTCAGTATGATTCCTCTTCTTTATCAAGGAAAGAAGATCAGGACTTCTAGGCGTGCCAATTGATATCACCTTCAGGAACCTAACGATTATGGACATGAGCTAGATTCTTATACTTAACAAAATATTACTTGCTATTTTGCATCCCTACAAACATAGAACCAATAAATAGAGGAAATAAATTTCAAAATAGATGAACTGCTATAATAGATCATGCATATGTTTCACATCTCCACTAAATCTCAATAATTATGGCGTGTGAGATTGGAAAGGAATCTTAATAGAAGAAGAACTTAGGGATTACAGTGACGACTCCTCCAGAGCATGTAGGGTTGCATCAAGACCATGTCCTCCTTCTCATCCATGGAGTAAGCTAGGTCATCGGCCGCCTGTACAGCAGTGAGGAGGAGGGCTGAGGACAGTAGGGAGGCGGCTGGTGGAGTAATCCAAGGTCGAGGAAGGGCCCCTGCCTGTGCATCCGCCGTCCCCCACGCCGACTCCGCCTGCAACAGCCGCTGGTGAGGCGGGCGCGACGGGGAAGAAGATGACGCTCATCGTCGGTGCAGCCCTCCGCTCCTCCTCCTCATGGACCAAGGATACGGAGTAGGGAAAGATGAGCTCACGCTGGTAGCTAGCAGTGGAGGATGCGGCCAGAATCGACCGAATCTGAGGAGAGAAAATTGGTGGCGGCTAGGGTTCCCTAGAGAGGATGCGGGACAGGTTTGGGCAACGAAAAAGAGGAGAAATGGAGGAGGACCTGAGAAAAGGGAGTCTGCCCTACTCTTCCCATGAATAAGGCGGGGGCAGCCATGGCCGACGACCCTATTTGCCCCGTACCCGGCGACGAAGCCTCCATCGCCACGAGCATACGACGCCCGTCCTCTCCACAGTCGCTCAGCACCAAATGAGACATGAAATGTCGATTTTGCCCCTGATTAGCGAGCCAAATTACGGGGCAACCACCGCAGCTCTCTCCTCTCATACAGCGTGCCACGCTTCGCCTCTCACTGACAACCGGCCCACGGACGATGCATGCCCGCATATCAGTGACCGTAGCTAGAGGGAATACCAGAGTGGATAGAAATTCTGAGCCAAACAGTAGTTTAGATGGACGGTCAGGATCAACTGAAACCCCTCATCCGACGGCTAGGACCACATATGGCCTGAGAGGCCGGGTTGCCTCGCGGCTATATTTTGAAGGATGGTTTGTGTTCCCCTCTTGGATATCTTTTTGTGAAAGAAGAATGGGCTTTATTAAAATAATGTTTCATGGTGAAAAGCATGTAAAGAACTTTGTCTGATGTGCATCTCTCCCACACCTGCGAAAAACAAATATGAATAATCCACACAAGTCATTCACTACCTGTTCTAGAGTACTATTTTACAGCGTTTTGTCCAATGTGCATCTCTCTTACATCCACTTTTGACTATTGTTCCGGAACAAACGCAGGGTACCATGTAACATTATTATTTTTGGCTAGAAATATTGTGTAGGGCTCGTTTGGCTCAAATCATTTTGGGGCTGGAATTAAAGAATTCATTTATAATTTTAATAATTACTTATTTAGCTGCCACGGAATTGGTTATGAAATTCATTTGAAATTCTATGGTTTTTCATCTTATGCCTAACCTTAATACCTATTGGATACCCTGTTATTTATGTGGATTTGCCAAAACAAAATAATAGGTGCCAAATGAGCCCGTAAAGATTTTTTGAGATTTAGAACAGATGGGTGAATATAAGAGTAGACAACTTTACACGTACAAAAATTGAATGGCACGAATTTAACAAACAAATGTCTGACCATACGCTTGAATCGCGTATCAATTTTTTTGATTTCTGCTAAACAATAGCTAGCTGTTTATCAATTCGCGCACAGTCGTTTTTCTAGCCGTCTGATGTTGTCTTTGAGATTCGCGGGTGGGGGATTGGTGTCTGGTCTTATCGGTCCCATATCATCTATCGGGTTGAGCCCGTTTAGCTACGCCCGTTCAGTCATTTCTCCTGACCGATTTTTTTTAGAAAGAGGAGAGTGTCTTTCTCCTCGAGCGCATCAGCTCGCCGGATGGCAAAATTCGGAGGCGCCGGTGGCCGGTGAGAAGGGTTCGCCGGCGTCATAGGTTTGTATGCGCTCCACCCTTCGTCTTGCTCCGCGCGGTACAATTTCTCTTCATCTCACTCCACCTGGGCCTCTCCATTTGAATCGCCGGCGGGCGACGCTGATGTCTTCGGTTGCCGCTTCGTACTGATCCCGTCGTCGCGACCTTATTACTGTTCCCTGTCGCCCTCAACTATTGCCCCTGTCGCAAATTGAGTCTGTATGTTAGCGATGAGAATAGCGTACGTAGGCCTCGGGAAGTTGGATTGGCCGTCGAGTCTTAGAGAAATTTTACGGCTAGATGTCTGCTCATGTGTGTGGGTCAATAGGATTAACCTAACAGTTTGTAGGGGATTTATATTTGTGCACATTCCTCTCATTAGAGTCTCGTTTTCCCCAATCCCCTTTTCCTGTGTGTGTTTGTGTCAGGGTGGTGTTGCTGATGCTTTTTTTCAGTTAGAGTGTAGTGTAGATTAAAATCCCCATCAGGCCTGCTTGATTTTTCTCCCTTTGTGTTGGACTGAGTTGTTAGTGGAGAGGGTAGCGTATGCAGGACTGGTGGGAATCCGGATAGATCAATAGAGCAAAGCTATCGGATGCTTATTCATCTGTAATTTATCATGAACTTTAGTTTTCTATGGATCAGGAGAGAGATGAGAGTGTAGCTAGCTTTGCTTGTTTCTCTGATGAGTGTGTCTTTTGTTGCTCAAAAATGACGAGTGTGTCATGGCAAGCATATGCTTAGATGTATGCTTTTGTAAGTAAGTTGATTAATCATTTGAAGGCATTCACCCTGCTCTTGAATAATGTCATAACTAGCTTTTCATGGTTCATTAGTGTGTCCCTGTTTTTGCTCTGGTGTAGTTTTGTGTGGATGCTTGCTAGAAAGAGATTACATTTTGAAGACATAGACACAGTGAGTTGGTACCTTTGAACAATTTTTCCTATCAGTGTAGTATAGTTCTCCACTGGCTCACCCCCACTCAATTTTTTTGTACTTAATGTAGCTGCAATTGGGTGCTTACGAATAATCCAATTTTTCACGGAAGGTTTTCTTGTCATTCCCTAAAAAATATTTTTATTAGTTGGTTTTATGTTGTGAGAATCTTTAAGTCCATTGGTTTCTGTTTAGTCAGTCATGTTTGTTAGTTTTCAGTTAATCTCAGTTTCGAGTCTTTCTTTTGTCAGGTCTTTCACTTTATTTATTTTCCAGTTCCCAATAAGTCAGTCATGGTTTATTAGTATTTTAGTTCTTAGTCTGGTCATTTACAGATGAACAAAGTCCGCTTTTCCCCTCTATACTTTTCACATAGTTCATGTTTGCCCCCCAAACTTTTCTTGGCTTACTAAACCCCCCTAAACTATCACTAATGGTCCATGTTACCCCCTTAATTTAGGATTTTACTCAGCCAAACAATGGGCTTATGACCGTATCTTCGCAAATCTGCAATTAGTCGCATACAAACACATGATCATGACTAATATGAGCCAAATTTAATGGGTTATATTTATTGTTTAGGGGGGTTTATTGAGCCAAGTAAAAGTTTAGGGGGGAAATATGAGCCAAGTGAAAAGTTTAGGGGGCAAAAACAGACTTTGTTCTTTACAGATTGAATGTAGTCATTCTTAGTCTTCAGTCAAGTTTCAGTTTAGTCAGTCTTTCATAGTCCCAGATTATAGTTATTTAGTTTCATCGTCTACATTTTGTCTGTCCCAATTTTACATCTCTTTCCTTTTTTTCTCAGTCTTTTAGTGCAAAGCATGATTTTCGATTATGGTTAATTAGTATTTCAGTTCTCAGTCTGGTGATTTACAGATTCAATGTTACCATTTTTAGTCTTTAGTCTTAATTTTCAGTTTACTCAGTCTTTCATAGTCCCAGATTATAGTTGTTAAGTCTTGTCGTCTACATTTTGTCAGTCACAATTTTACATGTCTTTCCTTTTTTTTCTCAGTCTTTCATTTTCGATTGTAATTAATTAGTATTTTAGTTTTCTTGTCTTCTCATATTTATTTTCTCAGTTCTGGTTAACCAGTAAGTATTTCATTTCTCAGTCTGGTCATTTACAGATTGAATGTAGTCATTCTTAGTATTCAGTCTTAAGTTTCAGTTTAGTCAGTCTTTCATAGTTCTAGATTATAGTTATTCAGTTTCGTTGTCTACATTTTGCCAGTCCCAATTTTACATGTCTTTCCTTTTTTTTCTCAGTCTTTTTGCGCAAATCATGCTTTTTGATTATGGTTAATTAGTATTTCAGTTTTCAGACTTAAGTTTTAGTCGTGATGGCATCATTGATTTTTTTTTAGTATCTATCTTACCCGTCTTTCCTATTTCTTTTCTGGGTATTTTAGTGGAAAGCATGATTGTCGGTCATGGTTATTTGAATTATTTCAGTTCTCAGTTTGGTCATTCAGAGTGGTGGTCATTCTTAGTCTTAAGTTTATATTTGTCTTGACATTATTAGTATTTTGTCAGTCCCAGTTTTACTAGCTTTCCTATTTCTTCTCTCAGTTTGGTCATTCATAGAGTGATACTGCCATTCTTAGTATTCAGTCTCAACGTTCAGTTTGCAGTCACTTTCTTTTTGTACGTCATTTTTATACTATTTCTTTTTCTTTTCACTTACTAATCATTATTGTTTTCTTCACGGATGGCTTGCCTGAGTTTTGTGTATCTTTCTTGCCTGATAGTGATTGTTTCGCATGAGACTTGAATGCTGTTACCATTGACATGATGAGAATTGAGGCAACGGACAGGCACACATATGTTGTTTTGTACTATTCGCTGTATCTTTTAATGCAAAAGTCCTATTCGCAAAAAAAAGGATACACTGCGCGCATTCATGCTCAACAATGGGTAAGTTTCTTACAAGACTATGATATGAAAGTGGGGACAAGAATATATTCAAAGTGCACTGTCAGGGTGAGGGTGAGAACATTGAAATTATCCAAATGGGAGCGTTGGGTGGTGTCAACGACCGTCACCATCGGAGGGCTGATCTTTAGATCATACATGGTGACATGGTGATGGTGTGCTAATGTGATGATGTAGCAGTTTTGTCTGACTTGGAACATGAATCATATATCCCCATAATTATGTGTATCTTCTTCTTTATTGTTTTTTATATGTGCATCTTCTTATCTTTTTCGGTTCATAAATTGGGTTGAGGCGCACATCTGGTGGGGAGAGGTCACTAAGTTTCACTCTATAATTATTCAGTTTATTTCTCTGTCTAAGCTTGTAAGGTATATTTTCACAGCATCTCCCAAATAAAGATGTATTCTTCCAGTTAACTAGATTCTGTAGCCCAAAATCACATGAGTTAAGGTAAGGCTGAGGCTGGCTGAGGAACACAAACGTTCCTTGCTTTTTTTTCGGTTTGGGTCTGATTGAAAATGACGACCCGTTAACTGCAGCGGCCCAGCTTTTTGTTGTTTCGGTGGAACCACGAATTATACTCACGTAACTTGGAATGACGGAACGAAGAATTAGACCGACTTCTGATTGGCTGTAAAAAGTGACTGTGCGCGAATTGAAAAACAGTCAGCTGTCAAATAGACAGTCCCATTTTTTTTACATAAAATAAAATTGTAGAGAAATCAAAACCGAAATGTACAGTTTCTCCAGAAAAAAAATCGAATGTCTAAGCCCAGGTTCGAACTGGGGACCTTTAGTGTGTGAGACTAACGTGATAACCAACTACACCACCCAGACATGTTTGTTTAACTAAACACCGTGCTTTATATAAACGTGATATCTTTTCCCGTGTGGCTTTTGTTTCTCTGTTGCGATGGAATACGCCCAGCCCTGGCACAGTCGTTCAAACTAGACAGTAACCTATGCGACGGCTAATAAGTTAAAATAGAGGTGCGACATTTTCGAAAGAGCTCGTGCTTACCATTCACCACAACACCTACATCAACGCGTGAATCCGCGGGATGAAAATCAAATCCAAGATCGCAAAATCAGGCCGAATGTGGAAACTCCAAACCCGACCGAATCAAATCAAATCAAACCTTTACAGAAACTTCGCGCAAATCGTGCCGCATTTACTCCGCAGTAAATAAAATCGCGTGAACCGCGGGCCGTCGACGGCGTGCAGCGGAAGCCACCCCGACACGACACGGGACAAAATTTTCAAACCCGCAGCAACCGTTTCCTTCCTTCCCCTCCCGGAAAAAAAATTCGTAGGCGTCCACGGTTGTTGTACCAAGCAGCGCGGCCCCACCGGAAAAGACCGCGCTGCCCTCCCCGCGCTTATCCGCTCGCCCCGCCTCCGGCCACGAACCCCGCTGGCACCCTCCGCAAATTCCCGCGCGCGGCGAGGGCTGGCGCGTCATTTCGCCCGCGCGGCGCCTCTGATTCGCGCTGCATATCTTCTCATTCTTTTTTTGACAATTCTCGTCCCGTCTCTCTCTCGCCTCCCCTGTTGTGTTGTGTTCCCTTCCTCCTGGCCAAGTTTATCGCCCACCTCCCTCCCTCCGCCCGCGATCCCCACACGCGCTAGCTGGAAGGCTCCGCCAAGCAAATGCTGCCCCGATCATGGTGAATTCCCTCCCCTCCACCACCCCTCCTCCCGGTCGTTCGTGATCCTCCGTAGTCTAGGCGCTGCCCTGTTCTTGATTCGAATCGCGTGAGGCGAATTGGAATTTTCTGGTTGTTTTGTTGCGAATTTTTGTGGGTTCTAGGCGGCACGGATTCCGCCCGGTCGAGGCGTGTGTAGTGTTTGTTGCGTTTGGGGTTCTGATCATCTCTGCCTATGAATCGCTTGTTTCCAGATCGGTTTTTTTGCGCGTTTGGGGAATTTTTTTGGTTGCGTGAGAATCGGGTAATGTGGCGTATGAACCGGAATTAATTGCCGTGGTTCCCCGTTTGATCTCCTGCGAGGTTTTATTGCCGTGATCTGTGGATTGCTGGAATTTCGCGTGCTCTGGTTTGGTTGCCTCCGTCTCGGGTTAACCTGCTCAATCCCTTCAATCCCGGCAGTCCGTCGCGATTCAGCTGATTCGGAACAAATTTTGTAGGGGTTAATAATCTCCTCTCTCTTCGATTGGATTTTCCTTCTGCTGCTCTGTCTGTTTAAATGTGCCTGAATCCTTTGGTTGATGCCTAATCTGTTCCTCCGTTCTCGAATCTTCTAGAGTAGATCTCCGGGCCTCTTTGCACAGGAAGCGCTGCTCATGTTTCGTTCGATTTCTACCCTTTGCCAAGGGATGGTCACGTTTATTTTGATTATATATTTGTTTGTTTCTCAAAATTTAATTTGTCTTATAGTGGGTTCTGTTCTGTTTTTTCTGTTGCACTGCTCATGTGTATGTCTGATCATGTATATGTCTGTTAACTGGTGAGCTGCACATGCTTGTATAGCTGACGTACTATGTAAATTCGTGTTTAGTCAAATCTGGCAAATCTGTGCACGATTGGATACCCAATTGGGGAACTGTATTTGTCTAGAAAAAGATAGAAAGTAAGCTGAGTCAGGAGGTCAACTTTGCATTAGAACATCGATTTGTGTGGTAGGGTTACTTTCATGTCCGCATGTTTTCGTACAAGGCCACATGGTTAGTTTGCTCAGTAGGCACTAGGCAGTAGGAGGCAATATTATCTCCGGTCTCTAAAGTCAGATACTGAAGCAAATGTTTTCTACCTTTTGCAGATTTTTCGCTGAAAATGCTCTGGGGGAGCACTTTGTTTTGCCAAATATGGTCTTGGCATATCTACACCAACCCATTGGATGATGCGTCGCTGAAGCTGCAATAAGCATGACAGTTGTGCAAATAAGGATGCATAGCTTTTCATGTTCTGACTCCCCCATTTCGAACTTCCTTCTTCTTATGCAACCTTGTACAAGCAAGCCTATTGTGCAAGTGATGGGTTCTAAAGTTGGTGTGGGTTCTACAGTTCACAGTTTTATTGGTGTTCAGTGATTACTAGCAAAACCTCTGTGGTGAAGTTCACGACCATGGACAGGTGAGCTGCAATTTATTTTGCCAGTTTTTTGTTCTGTGGCTCATGCACTAGTTTTTAACAAGGCTTCCAAAATTTTGCAGGTATAGAATCATACGGGAGATAGGGGATGGAACTTGTGGAAACGTTTTTAGGGCTTTTAATATAGAAACAAATGAAATTGTAAGTGCAAACTTGTCAAGACACTCTGCCTTCTTGTAACTTCTATGCTTTCAGCGTATCAAATTAGCATTACTTTGCTGCTCATTTTCTAAAGTAGAAGCACTTGATGACCAGAGGTCCTTACTGAATATAGCATTACTGAGGAGCCTTCAATTACACATGGATATGCCACTTTTCCATATTAACAATTTTAATATGTTTTCTTACTACCTTCAGGTTGCTGTTAAAAAAATGAAGAGAAAGTTTTACCACTGGGAAGAGTGTATTAGTCTGCGTGAAGTAAAGGTAATATTTCTCAGTAATGGATATATTGCAATACGTCCTCCAACCACACTATTTTTTGAAATTTTGTACTTAATAGAGAACCATCCTTGTGCAGGCCCTCCAGAAACTAAATCACCCTAACATTGTGGAGTTGAGGGAGGTGACCATGGAAAATCACCAGTTGTTCTTCATTTTTGAACACATGGTAGGTCTTACTTTATTCTTGCTATCACTTGCATAATATTACTGGCAATTCCATCCCGCGCTATGCTATGTTCTTTTAGTTTTCTGTACCAATTCTTGTAGTTTGTTGTACCAACTGTAATAACTACATCTACATGAGTCTCAAGGATAAATGGATAATCACTGTTATAACTGCATCAACATGTATCTCAGGGATAAATGGATAATCACTGTTATAACTACAATCTAAATCTGCTGTAGCGTGTATGCTCGTAGCCATTTACCAATATTCGTGACCATCGCATTTGTTAAGAATGTTGTTCACTGGTTGGGTCATTGACTTAACTGTATTTGCTCATGTTGCCATTTCTTAGTTAGTGAAATCCATCTTCATTTGTCGGCTGGAGCCTTTTGACTTTCGTGAATTTCTGTTTGTCAACTGGATATGCGTGCTACTTAAGTCTAATTGATTTTATTTCCTTTCCAGGATTGTAATTTATATGATCTTATAAAAGAAAGGAATTTTCCTTTATCTGAAGAGGAGATACGGAAGCTTGTGCTCCAAATACTGCAAGGCCTTGTGTATATGCATAATAATGGATATTTCCATCGTGACCTGAAACCTGGTAATATGGTGCTGTCTTCTGTTCGAATTATGCTTCCCCTATATCAGCAAAACTAAAATCTAACAAGACCTCTGTTTCAGAAAATTTGTTGGTTACAAATGGTGTTGTTAAAATTGCCGACTTTGGGTTGGCAAGAGAAGTATGTTCCAGTCCTCCTTACACAGATTATGTGTCTACCAGATGGTGAGTTTCTGTATGAAAATGTCATGTTACTCTGCTGATTATTTACCTAAAGTTTACCTGTTATTTTCAAGGTACCGTGCTCCAGAAGTCCTGCTGCAAGCTTCAGCTTACACACCTTCTATAGGTGATTAATTCTGTCCTTGGCCCGTTGAGTTTTTAAGCTTTTGTTGATTTCATTAGCAAATATGCATAGAAATATAGAATGGATTCCACTTACATTGTAAATCCATATTTAGTTTATCACATAGCAAATTCCGTATAATACAAAATAAATGGCAACTTGTTGTGTTTATGCATCATTTGTTAATTTAATCAGTTCGTGATTTTATAGCTTTTTTCGACTGCACGATATAATTATTAATTAATAAATGTGATTTTCAGACATGTGGGCCGTTGGTGCGATTTTGGCTGAGCTGTTCACACTGTCTCCACTATTCCCTGGTGACAGGTATGTATTGACCTGTACTTTTGTACCTAAACATAGACCATATCACTTTTATTTCTCTTGATATTATTGTGATTTACATGGTTTCTAATGTTTATATTATTTATTTTGTGATTTTGTCACAGTGAGATGGGTCAGCTATACACAATTTGCACTGTGCTTGGGACCCCAGATCACTCTGTCTGGCCAGAGGGAATGAACCTGCCTCGCTCAAATAGCTTCCAGTTTTTTCAGGTGAAATGAGTTCTGTCTACATTCATTGGATTGAATACTTTTGTGGCGCTAATATTTTTCATTTGTTCCAAAGTATGAACCAAGAAATCTGTGGGAGCTTATTCCTAATGCTTCCTTGGAAGCTATTGACTTGATTAAGGTACAGTGCTCAACTTTGCTGTTTTGTTGTTTGGTTTTGGATCAAAGTTGTCCTTAGCATGAGTATAAAATTGTAGATGCCCCAAGTTATCTCGAGTAGGAGTTTGTATGTTTTGAATTATCAAGCTTTTCTTGCTTTTTCAAACTGAACTTCTCTTGCATGATGTTATTTATCTGATAATAATTCTCCCTTTTAATACGGCACTCTTTTGTCCTCATTTTAATAGCAACTTTGTTCCTGGGATCCACGGAGAAGGCCAACTGCTGAGCAAGCACTACAACATCCATTCTTTAATGTAATAATTTACACATTGGGTTGTCTGTGGGTACTTAGCTTTGCTTTTTTCGGCATACTTGACACTTTTGAGTGGTCTAGGTTGGCAAGTGGGCACCAAGGGCTCCACATGATGATTCCTACTCAAGGATGAATGAGTCCAGTGAGTTTCTTATCACAATTCGTTTGCTGGGATTTTATTACAAAAAACTAATACATTGAAGGGTTTCTGATCGAGCTCCCCTCATCTTTTGCAGGAGCTGCTCCGAGGTTGGAACTGGACCTTTGGGGCTTCAGTACAGAATCTGATGACCTTGATCTAACTCTCAGTCTAAAGCCAAGTTCTGTATCAGGTGCCTAAAATATTTTACACTGTCGAAATCCTTTGGACATATTTCGTGTATGGACCATGGTTCCACAATAGTAATTGATCATATTGAATTAGGTAGCTAATTGTAATGAAATTAGTGACAGTGGACTTGAGAATGTAATTTGTATGCGAAAGCTATACTTGCAAATGTAAGCAACACAATAGATATCAGTGGTTACCTTGGTTGAAACTACTATAGTGTAATATTGTCGTTGTGACATTAAGGAACTTGAAAGAAATGTCTTAATCTGCACTATACAGTTGCTCTTGGCTTTACTGCTAATTAAGACCCAATTAGATGGAAACAACCTGGAGCTATACTGCTATAATCAGAACATGTCGACTATACGCTTCAGAATTTCTGTGCTGTAAACAGGATAAGAAATTGTTCTAGACTTTCTCCTGTTATTAGGGAGTCGTGATAATGTCCGGTTAATGTTGTGAGATATAAACAAATTTGCTAGTTAAAGCAGCTTAAATGCACCCATATGTTTGGTAATTATTTTATGTTTGTCTCTAAATTTCAAAATTTAGGTGCCAAACGTATTCAAAGTTTTGTTCCCTCTGACTTTATATTTTGTTTATTTTGCATGCAGATCTTAATAAGCATGTTCCAGAACATAGAGAAGAGGTAAGAGTTGCCGACGTGACATTGGTTCATATATCTGCATGGAAATTGATGGGTGTTATGCTGAAGTTTGCTATCCTAACATGCAGGAAAACATACTGTACCCAGGATTTGGGAATCCTCCTGTACAGCCAGGTACATCGTTTGTCTCTGTTGCTGCATCAAAATGTTGGATTATTTATTGCTTCCATCTCTTACCATAGCAAGTGCATCTACAAACAGTTCGAATCCAACTTTCCTGAAGTGTTTAGATGTTTGATTATTATTTGGCACAACGTGTTTGCTCAAAGGATTGTTATTTCTACATCTTGTATCAGGGTTATGGCCTCTCATGTCATCATCACATCGCCCCTTGGGGGATGTTCAGGCCATGACATCCTGGCAACAGCAATATATGGCTGACAGGTAAGCATCTGGACACTCACTAACCATATTCTATACACGGAACGGTTACCCTTCTAAGCCGAGATCTCCCACTCATTGCTGCCAATGATTTTGTGCTTTCAGCCAAGCAGGGCTGCCAGCTGTTGGAGGATTCTCGGGCTCTCCTTTCGGCCTGTTCCCTTTGCAGCCGAACCTGATGGAGAGCCGATCATTGGCGCCGGCGCCCATCCGGCAGGTCAATTTCTTCTGACCGGCCGCACACCTGGTGCGGTTAACAGATATATCATCGAGCTCGCAAAGCTCCTTTTAGGTTCCATACACCCCCCGGCGGCTTCTCCTATTTTATACGAGTGCTAGACTCGAACAATAAGCGGCGGCGGCGGCGGCAGACAGACAGAAGATGTACATACATATTCGTTCCTAGGTTACGCAAAGCCCTTCTTCCCTCGTGGAAGTCGAGTTTGAGATGTTTCCGCTACTCCCCCTGTACATACCCACCAAACAGTTTTGTACGAGCATGATTTTTCTCGATTTTATGATATCGATGAGTGAGTTGCAGTCATGATTTGCTGTATTTAGTTTCTTGATATGGTCATGTTCTTCCTTGATACTCTGGTATGGTCTGAAGGTCGTGTCTGAGGCTTGAAGTAAGTACGTGTTATGGCCTGAGACTTCAATTCTTGATGTTGCTGTCGTGGTGCACCTGACATGGAGTAGAAGCTGATCTTAATGGTGGTGGAAGGCATTTGCTTGCATTGAATTGAGGAGACGGCGTACGGGGGTGCAGGGCGTGGGCGCCTGCCTGCCTGACGACATGACGGTGGAAAGAAGCAAGGAAAGCAAGACGTGAGCAGTAAAGTTTCTGACACGGATGTAATAATGTACTAACCTGGGAGACGAGGTCGCGTGCCGGTTGTACCGTTTGTGCTGCTTCTGCACGTGCATGCTGCTCCATTTGCGTGTCTGCAATGTACCGTCCACCACACGATCGACCGTTTCGGACATGCTCTCGGAGGTACCGGCTGGATCTCAGTGTTATGCTCAAGTGAGTGGATTACGAATTTAAGATCGAGTATTTTTTTTGACAAAACTCGGTGAATATACGCACTTTGTTCATAAGTAAGGTAGCTCTGCCCGCGGGATCCAGGCAGGGCGTATCACTATCACACTCTCGCTTGATAGCAGCTGTGGCCAGTAGAGATGGTCAAGCGAATACTGAAGAAAAAGTAAAGCTGTTTCCGAGCTGGCCTTTAGTCTGAATTGACCTGACCTGAGCATCAAATTTGACAATAGAAGCTGCTGCCTGCCGAGCGGTAAAGCTGCTGCCACCATTCAATGAGCTAGCACTCCTGAACTCGGCAGTCGGTAGTGAATGTCGCTCACAAAAAGTAGAGTGAACTTGGCTTGAATGTCAAGATTCATTACCTATTTCCCCCAACAAACAAAAAAAGAAATCAAGAATACAGAGCCGTACCGCAGAGCAAACTCTCGCCAAGGGAGAAACGAGACAGTGGCCTTGCGTCCGGTACGACGGTCTTTCCGTGTTCGTTAGTGGACCCCGAATCGGACATGTGTTCAACGCGAACGAGTGCTACTTGCGCCAATTAATCTGCACCCGTACCACTTGTCCAGATGTGGTGAGCTTTATCTGTCAAGTTTATTTCATTCAGGGAGAAACGGTTTCTCCCAAGAAATGAATGTGCAATATCCATTGCAATATTGTTATATTAAAAAAGATATTCACTGCAAATATAGGTGCAAATGGGTTAATAAAAGGATACCCTCTACCCTCTTTAGCTCAACAAAACAAACTAGTAGTAACTTTTATGGTGAAATCATCATTTTTAAAAAGGTACTTCATTTTTTTGGGCAAGACGTTTTGGCTCCTCGGTGCATATGCTACCTTTTATTTAAAATGTATTTTTAAGACATTTGAAATTTTCAAAAAATTCAGAAAATGTTGCATTTAGAGATATACTCCCTCTGTCCATGAAAAAGTGTACTTCCAACTTTTTTGGAGAGTCAAACTTTTTTAACTTTGACCAAGTTTTCACAAAAATTGAACAATATTTATCAAACAAAAAAGCTATATGATAAAAATACATTTCATCTTGAATCTAATGACACTAATTTAGTGGCATAAATGTTAGAGCCTTTTGATTTCAGTACGGTCAAATTTTAAAAAGTTTGACTCTCTAAAATAGTTGGAAGTACACTCTTTTATGGACGAAGGGAGTACATGAGAATATTTTCTCCAATTTTTAAATATTTTAAATCTATTTTTGAATAAAGGGAGCATATGCACCGGGACAAAAGTGCATTTTTGCATTTTTTTTTGTATTAATGAGGGAAAGGACATCCTAGTGATGACCCACTTACATCCCTAACTGCAAAGGAAAAAGAGCTGAGAATGCAACTACTTTACTATCTATAAGAGCAGACACAAATTAAAACAGATAATATCTTGATTCGAAGTAAGAAAAAAAAGGGCAAGGAGCAGCTGGTGATGTACTGGACCAGCACTCAAACGCGTGCGAGTGAGTGGTGTCGAGTGTGAAGCTCGGCGTGTCGCTCGCCGCTACCAGAAGCTTCCGTCACTTGCTTGATTCCGACCGTTGCGATTAGCCAGGATAACAAGGCAACAATAAATAATGAACAGCTAGCACACTGCTGCTGCCTCGACTAGAACCGGTGTACGCAACAGCCATAACCGTTCCAAGTAGTAATCAATAAACATACATAGCACACTCTAAATTAAAGGAGAATCATACTGCCAATTAGCACTAAAGGCACACGTTTTCTAATCAAACACGAGTGCGAACGTGTGTTAGGCATGCTTTTTGGATGAGTATATATTTCTATGGTACTATCTCCGCTTCGAGATGTAAGCCTTACACCTTAGAAATGAGGTAATACTATATTTTCATTTAGTGTATTATGTTATGTTTGTCTATGTTTTGCATGAATTTTACGACATTAAGTAGCATTGCATTGCATTTGTTTCTTTGTACTCTTCCAATTTGGACATGGATAATCTGACTCCCGCGCAAAACATGCTTCGAACCACGCTTTTAGGACATCTAGTACATGTACATATGATCCTAACTTTTTAGCTATATGTGATCATGCGTGCATAAATGCGTTATCATACTCTTGAACTTCGGAAGATAAAACCATACGATATAGTTACAACACCACAACATCAAGTTGGTGCCTATGATTTGGGAATCGTCCCTTTCAGCAATGCTCTGGCATCCATTATTTGTCTGCACGGAGGTGATAACTTTATTGAATTGTAATGTTATTGGAATCTTTCGAAAACATCTCGAACGCATGAGTTGTACGAAACCGGTTAGAACAAAATTTGGGAAATCCAGATTAACATGATATAAAAAGACAACGAAACTATACACAAAAGAAATAGAGAAATGAAGAAAGAAAGACTCTGTTAAACTATGAGCCCAGTAGATGGAATAATATTCCCAAACAAACAAAAAAATGATTTAGGAAATAAAGTTGTAACAACAACACCACACACCCATGTGCCATGTTCACCACATGTTTCCTCTTCCACGTGGGACCACCTACCTAAACCGGAGCCGAGCCGCGATTATGCGCGTGTAAATGCAGTATCGTACTTTCAAAGTCTGGTAGATAAAACCACGTGTTACAGTTACAACACCACATCAGACTTCCTTTCCACGCTTACGAGTACTGAAACAATCAATCAGGATGGTCGGTTAGCTCTTATCTAATAGTAGAAGTTTGTGCGGAGGATTTGGAAATTGTCCTTTTCCGGCACTAGGTCTCACATCCATGATATCTTTGCATAGAAGAGATAACTTCATTGAATTGCAACGTAACCGAAATCTTTCCGAATCAACTGAACCACAGACGTCTGAGCCGTACGAAGCCAGCTAGAACAAAATTTTGGGAAAATCTAGATGAACATGATATCAAATGAAACAAAGAAAATATACATACTACATAAAAAGAGAGACATCAATAAGAACTCCCATAAACTAGTATGGGGAGCATAACAAATGGAATAATAATAATCCAAACAAAAAGTACATAAACTAGGAAATAAAGTAGTCACAACCCCCATGTGCCATGTTCACCACATGTTTCCTCTTACACGTGGGACCTCCTACCCAAACCGAATCCGAGCCGCGATCGTGCGTGCGTAAATGCAGTATCGTAATTTCGAAGTCTAGTAGATAAAACCAAGCGTTACAGTTACAACACCACATCAAGTTAATGTGGAGGATTTGGAAATTGTCCTTTTTCGGCACTAGCACTAACATCATGAAATCTTTGCACGGAAGAGATAACTTCATTGAATTGTAACCGTTACTGAAATCTTCCCGAATCAACTGAAACACACACGTCGGAGCCATACAAGGCCGGCTAGAACAAAATCTAAACTAGTATGAGCATAACAAATGAAATAAAAATCTAAACTAGTATGAGCATAATATCAAATGAAATAACAATAACAAAAAGTAGATAAACTAGGAAATAAAGTAGTCACAAGTCACAACAACACCACACCCCCATGTGCCATGTCCACCATAGGTTTCCTCTTCCATGTGGGGCCTCCTACCCAACACGATCTGCTATATATACCCGCCCCCGGTCTCCTCTCTTGGGTTTCCTTTCTTCCTCCTCCCTCCGTCCTCCCCTCGCAACCCTACTCTCTCTCTCTCCATCCAAATCCAACCCGGCACACACACGAAAGCGGCGAAACAGCGGAGCGGAACACAGAAACTAAAACGAAACCATCGCTGGGGGGAGATCGCACCGGAATCCACTCTCACTGCCGGCCCGATCGGGTGGGGGCCGGATCCTCCCCTCCCCCTCGGAGCGGCGCGGCGCCCGCCCAGATCCCCCGCGATTCCGGCGCCGGCGGCGGCGGGGATGAGAGCCCCCGGCACATGGACCCCGCGGGCGGCCACCCGGGAGGAGTGAGCCCAGGACCGTGCCAGCGGCAGCGGAGGGAGGAGGAAGGGGGGAGGATTGGGGAGGAGAGAAGAGGAGGGCTCGGGTGGTGCCGCCGCTGGGTTGATCCGGCGGGGCCCGACGCGGCCGTGCCATGTCTCGCTGCTTCCCGTTTCCGCCCCCGGGATATCGCAAGACGCAGCGCCCCGAAGGACAGCTAGCCGAGCACCTGCTCGTCGTCGTCGACAAGGTCGACACACTCCCCCAATCCAAATCCCCCCCATCCAAACACCTCCATACTGTTGCTCCGCCGATCGCTCGTCTTGCTCCGCTCAGCGGTCTGTGGCGTGCTGCTCCGGGCGCCTTCCCCCTCTTGCGGGAGCAGGCTCCGACGCATTATGTGTGCTACTGCAATTTCGTTGGTTGCAAATTTTTGGGACAGGCTCTTCTTAGCTCACGTACTGGTGATTTAGATGTAGTTGCTTAGGGCAATTTGAGCAGTGTTCTGGTCTTGTTCCCTAGGTTCAGCCAGTCGCAGGTGTGGACAGCGTTTATACTTGCTACTTAGGGAGGTTTCTTTGCTCATTGGTAGAGAACAAAGTTTAGGGCTGAGCCAATGCTTTCCGAAAGAGTGTTAATGACAACTTGAACTCAATGGTTAGGCCTGACCTTGCGCTTAGTAGCGTGCAAAAAGGTCGGGGGTTTCTGTTGCATGAATCAACCGAAGAATACTTGCTTATTTGCGCCATTCTTTTGTTTCGTTAGCGATTGTCGCTTAGGTCCTGCAAGCTTCCGCTGCATTAAAGGCATCTGCAGGTTTAGTGTGCCGGGTTGGCGACAGGCGCTTACATCTTGCTAGGGAGAAACCGTAAAGTAATTCAGGCTGTCCAAAAAGAGTCCATGTTTCTAGTTTGTCCGTGTGCTGCTAAAAAGGGTGTGCATAAAGTTTTAGCCGCTTTACTGTTGGAAGCTATTGCTGGGAGTTTTACTTGGCCTATCACAGCACTACTTTCTGCGGGTATCATGCTGCTAGGGTTGAAGTTCATGTTACACGTTAAACTGGCTGTATTCCCAATTTCTTATCTTGTGAAAGGATGACTTAAGGGCTTAATATCTAACAAGAACGTCTATTTCTATGCAATTGGTATGTGTCCTGGTCCTGGTGGAAATCACCACTTCAGTGTAAGTTGATAATCACTCTGATGAAAATGTTTTGTTAATTGTTGGTCTCATATGAGGTGTTCTAAATCAGCTGTGCTTCTGTTGTCTATACCATACAGGAAGATGGTGGATTGGATAGGCATATGATTTGTTTTCAAAACATTTAGTTAGCTTTTTTTAATCGTCTTACTGCAGTTAGGTGTAGTTCATTCGAAAGTCAGTTCCATATTCTTGGGTTCAATAGACCAATTGATTGTTACTCCTTCTGTTGTAAACCTTAATATGCTTTAAAATAGATTTGTTGTTACATGTTAGATTTTTGTTGTTTTGATGTAGCCCCTTCCAAGTGTACCCCTACAATAATTATCAGACTGTCTATAATAATCGTAGTATCTATTGTGGTTGGGAACTTAGGAATACAGTGTAATTGCAGAAGAGAGCAATCTTATGAGAAAGATCGGATACTGGGGTGGATTGATAATTTGTTAATGTGTCTGTAACTTGCTCAATGACCATCTTTACTAGTAAGACTGTTGATACATGCTCATCCCACCCTTGGTGTCTTTTTACGAACAGCTTGCTTGGTCTTCCATAGCTGATTTTGTACTATCAAGCTACGAATTATGCTAATAAATGGCTGCACTCTGTCCCATTCAGTCACATTTTCTGTGGTCTAATCACTGGTTTAACAGCTGGCTTCATTCTACCACTATATCGTTTTTATACCTGATATAATATACATATGTTAGCGTTCCTATGATTGGATAGATTGCCAAATCAAACTCCGGGGATGTTTCATGGTTCATCTCTCTGTATCTATGTTGGTTTCCTATTTTCTTTTGTTCTAGGAAGATATTAGTTATGGGTACAAATGCAATCATGTTTGTTAATAAGTACATATGTAGAAAGTACAAATACTTCGATGTTTTAAATAGCATATGTGTGGCATGTTTGTGTGCCTTTTGGGTTGTGTTTGCTGCAAAGCATGCCTATACTTATTATATCTATATATGTATGAAATTCATTGAGTTCTATCATTTCTCTTCCCTATACATGATAAGCCGTTAACATTGCAAAGACTATCCAATATGACAGATGCTTTATTCTCTAGGTATTGTATACACTGTTTGAAAGCTAATCATATATATATTGAATAGTGTGACCTGAACATTTCAGCAGATTTTGCTATCAAGATTGTTTTATGGGAATCATATCTGGATATTAATTAGGTGGCTTCTAAAATTTGGGGGATTGATTATTATGTTTGTAAATATAAATCAATTTGCACTCATTAATTTTAACATATTCTCCACATATCTCTATAACACTCGATTTGAATTTCCAATACTAGCAAGCTTGAGTGGGAAATGGAAAATTAAGCTTGGTATCACTATCCGTACATTGCCTCAACAAATGTAATTCCTTGAATGGATATGGTGATATGAGGTTTTCTGGCGCATATCATGTCGTTTCTTTTAAGTGTAGATGTGAGAAAGGATGATGATTTAGACTTAGGGGTTGTTTCCTTATTAGATGGAGTTACATGCCCTTCCAAATTTTAATACTCATTTAGTCCTTGCATGAATATTGTGCAAATTCCCGTGCCAACTTGATTTGTTCTACTAATGTCCTGTGTCAAATATCATGAATGCGATTAGTGTCATAGGCAAAGGCTTCAACAACACATAATATTAGTATATTGGATTTGTAGCTGAACTGAACTGTTTTAGTTCTTTTGGTCTATTTGAAAAAAAAAGCATATGCTACAGTCAGAGAGCCTGCTTGTGTGCGTGGACGTTATTGTGTGTGTATGTAGTATGGGTTCATAAACTTTAAAATAGCATTTTGGATACATATTCAACAATTATAGAACACTGTAGGACATTTAGTTAGTGTAATTCGGTGATCGTTGTGTTAGTGTTAGCAATTGTTTCTAGTATGCCTCTAGGAATTCTATCCAGATAGTCATGTGGTTAAGATGTTTTATTGTATTGACCATTCTTGTAGATCACTGTTTAACAGCTCATATTATTGTTGGTAGTTCCTTTTCATTGTTGTTTGCAGTATATCGTTCATAATGTTCTATGCTTTGCATTTGCTAGGTATTTGTTTTATGCTTGACCTCTTCTTTCAGTTTTTGTTGACTGGAAGCAGCCTTCTTTTTTCAGGAGAAACACAAGGAAAAGAAGCATAAGAAGGACAAGAAAGACAAAGATAAAAAAGAAGGTAAAGAAAAGAAGGATAAAGACAGGAGTAAAGATAAGCACAGAGATAAAAAAGATCGCAAAGAAAAGCACAAAGACAAGAAAAAGGACAAGAGCAAAGATAAAAGTAGGGAATCAGAAGTGTCTGAAAGACATGGTGAGGCTATCCTTGGTCAGAACCTTGGAGAGAGCAGCAGGAAGTCCGAAGAAATTAAGGATCCTATATTCAGGGAAGAGCAGGTCAGAAAGTCACAAGATGAGAAAGGGGTGGAGAAACAAGCAGTTGACAAGTTCCCTGTTCCAAATGAACGAAGTCGTGAAGGCTTTGGTGCTGCACCTGCATTGGAGAAGGAAAGGACTGCAGTTAATAGAATGCGTATTCACTCTCTTGATACTTCAAGGAAAAATGAGGGCTTGGGGCAACAGACCATCACTATCAATCAGCAGAGGAATGGGACATCAATTCGACGTGGCGAGAACTTCAACAGTTCATCTCAAGGAGCTACTGATGGCTTTGGTACATCACCTATGGTGGAGAAGGAAAGAGTCAAAGTCACAAGACCTCTCTCCAACTCTACTGATTCTGCGCCAAGGAAAGAGGGGACGGGTCAGCGTATCAGTAACATTAGCATACTGGTGCAGAAGAGAACTGAGAGCCCAAATAAGGAGATTGCGAAGAAAGAAATTGGCACCAGTTCTCCGTTGCTTCGAAGCCCTGCTAATGCTATGCATAAGGGAAATGGTAAGGTTGGTCGGCCAGTGGATAGCGCACCAACATCCACGCAGAGATTTGAGAGTCCATCAACATCTAGCGCTGCAACAGGGATGGATAGAGGTATACCGAGGTCAACTATCCCAAGCCCAAGCATTACAATTCGTAGGCCAAATGGTATGGTTCGGCCACCTGAAAGCAATTCCATCTCCACTAATAAGCCCAATGCTGGAGGTGTTTCACCTGCTATGGGCAAGGAAAAGGGGCCAGGTGGAAGAATGCTACAGAATAGTGTTTCTACTGATCAGAAACTGGTTGGTTTTAAACCCCCAGCTGTGGGCAGGGAAAAGGAACTGGGTGGTAGAATGCTACAGAATGATGTTTCAGTTGATCAGAAACTGGTTGGTTCTAGACCCCCGTCTGTGGCCAGGGAAAAGGAACCAGACGGAAGAATGCTACAGAATGATGTTTCAACTGATCAGAAACTGGTTGGCTCTAAACTCCCAGCCGTGGGCAGGGAAAAGGAACTGGGCGGAAGAATGCTACAGAATGTTTCAACTGATCAGAAACTGGTTGATTCTAAACCCCTGGCAGTGGAGAAAGTTGCAGTTGGAAGGGCTGAAAGGGTGGAGAAGGTCAGAGATGGGGCACTCGATGATAAGAAGAAAGAGGACAAAAAACGTGACCGGCATGAGAAAAAGAAGAGGAAAGAAAAACACAAAGAGAAGAAAAAGGAAAAGGAGGCAAAGAAGGAGAAAGAAGAACATAATCACAAAGAGCATGATAAGCTAAGTGAAAACAGTGTAAACGATGAGATAGATAGTATTCTCACGAAGCTCTTAAGTCCTCCTCCTTTAGCCCCTCCAGCTGATGACACGAAAGCTATCCTAGCTGATGAAAACCTGAAGAAACGGAAGAACATCGAGATGAATGGTTACCAACAAAGTGAGTTTCTAGCTTTGCTTCTTTCTTTTGCACTTACCAGCATTGCACGTAGTCTTGTAGAACACCATTTTACTTTTTTATGGTGCTTTATATTATAAGACTTCTGATGATGTACAGACCATCATGAAATGCGGCCTACAAAGTTGCCGAGACCAGCCCCCTCCAGCAATCATGTGGAGAATGGTACAGCATCTCATGTAGCCGTGCCACTCTCTTCCATGAAGCCAGATGCCATAAAAATTGAAAAGGCTGAAAGGCTCCCTAAGAAGGAAGAGAAGGTCAATGGCAACAAAGAAGCTCAGAGGCCTCCAGTCGATGCTGGGCTTCGGGATCCTATGGCAGTATCTGGGAATGGCGCACCTTCTAGGAAGTTGTCACCCCACCCAGACTTCAAGTATCTGGGACAGATATACAGCATTCCTGAAGCCCCTCAAGTAATGATGGAATGTGAGCTTGAGGACCAGGGCTGGCTGTTCGATAAATCTAGCAACCAATCAGAAAAGCACAAGACAGAGGCTGCGGCTGATGGACTGCCCCTAGTATGGGCTGAGGCTGTGAGAATCGACCCGGCCGATGTCATCGCTCTGCCTTACGTCATCCCTTTCTGATACGGTGCTTCCTGAATACCACTGAGCAAAGATACCTGTGAAGTAACTCAAGTTTGCAACTAGTTTCTGCCACTGCTTTGCTGCAATTTGTGTAGCTCGGCAGGAATGGGTGATTCACCCATTTCTCGGGTAGCTGTTTATCATAGCCTGCATGCACTTCTGTAGACCGGTGCATGACAATTGCAGCACTTGTGTGCGAGCTGGCCTGGCTCTGTCTGGCAGGCAGCTGAAGAGTAGTATTCCGATGAGTGCTGCCTGGAGAAGAAGAGGAACACAGTGGTGTCCGTCGTCGCCGATCCTGTGAACAGTGGGGTCACCAGCTATCCTTTGCTGCTGCCGCTGCACAATTTTGATCTGTACGGTGTAAAAGCATTTTTATAACCAACATGTACATTAGAGAGACAGAGGGGGTGAGGAGAAGGAAGAGGAAGGGACTTTGAGACATTCATTTATATAGTTGGATTGGTTGGTGAGACACTCACATGATCTGCTCATGCCTGATTTTATTCTTGTTCTGAAAGTTGCCACGTTACCTTGACCAGTCTGTGTATATGGTAGTAACTCTGTCTTAGTTTTACATAGATGATGATGTGGTGGTGGTGTTTGCTTCCTGAGGTTTGCAACGGCGTTCGTGTCACTGCTCCGGTATGAGGTGTCATCGGTGTTTAGAGTAAAAGTATTGAGAGAATGAACTCTTGATTTCATTGATGATTGAGGGGCTTATATACCCTTGGAACAGGCGCCAGTAAAGGTGGTTTACAAGGTGTTCCTTCGCTTAAGGCGGTGGACAAATCCTAACTGTTACAATTAGTTTAATTCTAAAACTAATTATTCCTAACACTCCCCCTTGGACAACGCTATTCTTCAAAATGTCCTGTATAATCTTGAGGAGACTTCCAGCATAGTCTTGAGAGTGTTCTTGCACATTAATGATGATTCCCTTGTAAACGACACTGTCCTTTATGAATTCAATCATCTTGAAATTCTTCATCTTTAGAATCTCTCCTCCAAAAACCCCGTGGGAAAAATATGAGGAGAGTTGTATTTGATATGTTGTTAAAACTCCTTTAAATCCAGTGGGATAAACAAGGAGAATACAACATATAGTGATTGTTATCTCCTTAATAACTCATATGAGAAAAACCTTGAAAAGGAAAAATCTCATTAGTGAGTTCAGAGAATAACATATATATGTCTCAAGTACTTCCTTCTAAAAACCCCGATGGGGAAAAATAGGAGGTATGACATATATCTTATGTAAATACTGCAAAGATTGCAATATGATGTGCCACTGAAAACTCCTTTAAAACCCAATGGGAAAAATATTAGGAGAAAACGATATGGCATATCAGAACACTTGTATTTATATTGTCTCATTAAAAACCTTCTATGAGAAATCAGTAGGAAAAACTCATTAAGGGAAAAAGAGTACAATATATATATGATCTGAAAAGATCATCAATGGGTTATAATAAGAGAGTTTACTCCCCCTGAATTGTGCAAACCTTGAAGTTGTCTTATACCAATTCCATGACATAGTTATGGAAAACAGAACTTGGTAATTTAAGACATTGCGAATAAATCTGTTAGATTTTCACAAGATATGTTTGCAAGAACAATACTCCCACTTTGGGAAATGCTATCCCACTAGCAATTTCTTTGATATTTTGTTCTCTATATAACCCACATGTATATGAGTAATATAAGTGTGCATTATCTTGATAGATATGGTAGGTAATTCTGTTGAATCCTAACCACATGATTTTGAATGTGGTTAATCATTCTGTGAAGCCATATAGATTTTATGATGCTTCAAAGTATAGTAATTATTCCCGAATGATTAATAAGGATAGACATTAGAGTCTATTATGAAGATATCCTTGAGAAGGACATTCTAGTGACTTCAGTCCATGATATGGCATTTATTGGGATCAGCTAATTATAGCCAATATATGTATATCACACGATGGTCAAATCTTGATGTTCCTGAAGGAAGTAATCAAGATATATATTTTGTGCCTCGAAGATACCAAAGGATATTACTTCACCCAACATTTGGTTGGATGCTGCACTTTAATAAACAGACAATAAAAATATTGTCACATATGATGTAGTTTGTGAGGTATGGAACTACAGGTCCCAATATCACTTCATCATTGATACCATTAATGAATGATTTGTACCTTGATAGGAATAGTATGACCATATGTGTTGATATGGTTTATCCATATCTACTTTCTACCACATTTTATGGATACATGAAGACTGAAATATATGTATTCCTGAGGGGATATATCCAAGTTGTGAACCCGATTGGTAGTTGGTTTAATCCAAATTTCCATCATAAGATGATTGTAAGCACCTTTCATGTATATAATTCGATGATAAAGTCATCTACATGTACAAAGGTCATGTATAATCCAATTAGGGATTTTGTTTATGACTACATGTAAGCAATCATCATTATTTGAGTAATCCATTGAAGAAGGAATTCTCTTGGTCAGTTGTACCATATAATTTTTCTGACCATCTCTTCAAGTCATAGACTGACTATTGAAGATTTACACAAATATATGTTGCGATTTTCTTTTGGATATAATCCCTAAAGGGACTTTAATATAGGTATCCAAAATGAGTGATCCATATGCGTATGGATCCATCAACTGCATGAATAATTTATTTGTAACTGCCAATAATAATAATATCGAAACTTAATCCACATATACCAAGAGGGTATGTTGCATCATAATTGATGTCAAGTCTCTGCGTGAACCCTTGTGCTACAAGCCTCGCTTTTTCACCACCTCATTATTTTCGTTATTAATGAAAAGTTATTGATCTTCTAGAGGAAAGATCCATATAAGGAGTAGGTATTAATAAGGTAGATACCTCTTTTTTTTTGAGCGAGTGCTATTCTTATTTAATTGCTTCCTTCTAGTTGAACCAATATACGAGTGCATGAGGCACTCTGCCATGGACTTTGGTTCAGGGCCCTAAAGCTATTAGCAATTTTAAGAATAAATATATGTCGACAAATGTAGGCTTTATATTATATGATTCTGTTGAATCAATGGATTTGTGGAAATATTATTTACGTCATTTAACTCCTCATGATTTCCCATAACAATGGAGTCAGCGTGTTTCGATGTCCAACACTTAAAATCGTGTGCACATTTGTGTTGGTTTGGATGAGATCATCCATTTTGTGTTATTCAACTTGAGGTTGAATTACATTTACAGTTTGAGGATATCATTTCCTCTATATCCGCGGAAGCATATGAAAATTTAAATCCCATGTGATAAGATTTCTCCCCCTTTTGCTCTCATTTGGGGAGAAGAGTGGTTGAATTAGGTACCTCCACTCATGTTGTATATTGCTTGCATGAATAATATGATGTAGTGACATCTTTATTCTCTATAAATGTATGTGGCAAATTTGCAATGTGTTGCAAATTTTTGATTGAACTTCATGTTCAGATTTTTCAAGTACGTGAATATAAGGACTGAACATCTATGACATTTTTAATTTATTTATTGGCATTATTTGTGGTACTAATTGATGTCTACGCACGCGTCTGTTCTTGTAGACAGTGTTGGTACTAATTGATTTTTCAAGTTTCCCTTAAGTGGATCACCCAAGTTTTATCGAACTCAGGGAGGAAGAGGTCAAAGCTATCCCTCTCAAACAACCCTGCAATTACGATACAGAAAGTCTCTTGTGTCCCCAACACACCCAATACACTTGTCAGATGTATATGTGCACTAGTTCGGCGAAGAGATAGTGAAATACAAGTGGTATAGATGATTATAAGTAGTAAATGCAATTTGGAATAAAAATGGCAGCAAGCAAACAAGTAACAAAACAGCGAGTAAACGGTGTGCAAAGCTTGGAAACAAGGCCTAGGGATCATACTTTCACTAGTGGACACACTCCCAACAAATATAACATAATTGAACAAATAAATAACTTCTCTTCACTATGGTACTCTGAATTACTCTCCTATTGAACAACACTAATCATTGCGTAGGGCTACGAAGCACTCCTCAAAGTTCATCAAGTACTTGACAAACACCACTCATAGAGATATCCAAATCAAATCACAACTCAAGATAGATATTATTGCAACTTAGACCAAGTACTAACACGGTGCACACACTTTCAACATTACACCATGAAAGGAGGAATAGATCACTTCAATACTATCATAGTGATAATTATTCTCATAATCCATAAAAGATCACAATCGTAGCCTAGACCAAGTACCACCATGATGCACGCACTGTCACCGTTACACCATGGCAGGAGGAATAGATTACTTTAATAACACACTAGAGTACACATAATGAAGAAGAGTAACATCTACTTATTCAACATGATACAAAGCTCACGATCACAAAAAGATCACATCATGGGAGAGAGAGGTGAACTACATAGCTACCGGTAGAGCCCTCAGCCCCGGGGGAGAACTACTCCCTCCTCATCATAGGAGACAACAAGGTTGATGGAGATGGCGGTGAGGTCGATGGAGACGGCGGAGACGGCGATGGAGACCGATGGAGATGGCTCCGGGGGCACTTCCCCATCCCGGCAGGGTGCCGGAACAGAGAGTTCTGTCCCCCGAAATTTGGCTTTGACGGCGGCGGCGCTGCGGAACTGTTCTGGAAATTTCACCGACTCCCCTAGGTTTTTCCGTCCCGAGGCTTTATATAGGCGAAGGGGCGTCGTCAGGAGTGGCCCCAGGCCTCCTCACACCTAGGCGGCGCGGCCAGGGCCAGGGCCGCGCCGGCCTAGTGTGAGGCTGGCCTGTGGCCCCTCTACTTCGCCTCTTCGGATCTCTGGAAGCTTCCGGGCAAAATAAGACTTCAGGAACTTGTTTCGTCCAATTCCGAAAATATTTCCTGTGTATCACTTCTGAAACACAAAAATAGCAGAAAACAAGGAACTGGCACTATGGCGACTTGTTAATAGGTTAGTTCCGGAAAATGCATAAAAGTGCCACGAAGTGTAACGAAACACAAGACAAATGGTGTAAAAACAAGCATGGAGCATCAAAAATTATAGATACGTTCGAGACGTATCAGCATCCCTAAGCTTAACTCCTGCTCGTCCTCGAGTAGATAAGTGATAACAAAAGAATAATTTTTGAGGTGACATGCACCATCACAATCTTGATCAAATAGGTAAAGCATTGAGTGCTGAGATCAAAAAACTTAAAACATGGGCATGAAAGACATAATCTTGATAATAGAAACTTAGCAACCATGTTATAACATGAAAATGAACACAAACAAAAGATCATGAAAATGAAACAATGAAAGTCAAACGTGTGTTCAAATCATAAGGAAAAACATACAAATGGTTTTCAGCTTTCCTTCATAGAGAGCAAAACATAAATGCATAGGACACTTTCAAGTTTAAGAGGGCGACTAGATACAAATAATTTGAGAACAAGTGAAACCAACAATATGAATCAATCAATAAAAACTTTGGGACAATGCACATTATACTAAGAATGACAACTATGCTCTCTTAATGGTGCATAAAGGTAGAAGGTGGTGACTCAACATAAAAGTAAAAAGAAAGGCCCTTCGCAGAGGGAAGCAGTGATTAAACATGTGCTAGAGCTTTTCATTTGTAAAACAGAGAGATAAAAATTGGTTTTGAGAGGTGGTTGTCTTTGTCAACGACTGGCAATGGGGTTGTTACTATCTTCCATACAAAAATAAAGCAAGTTTTTGAGAGAGAGATTGGCACTTTTGTGCTCTTTTATAAAGCCTGGCACTCCTCCCCACCTTTTTTTCTTTCACAAACCATGGCTAACCGATTCTATCGGGTGCCCACCAACATTCACATTCCATGGAGGAGTGCCTTTTTTCTTTTCTTTTTTTTCTTTTTTTTTCTTTTTGGAATAAGCAATATGGAAGATAGCAAATCCGACCACTACGTCCCCATGAGCTGAAAACAGTGTCACCAAATGAGAAGTATTTTGAAGGTTTTTTGAAAGGTAGCACATGAAAATTTACTTGGAATGGCTTACAAATACCATGCATAGGAATTTATAGTGGACACAATGGCAAACTTTGTTTTTGGGAGTTGGATGCACGAGTAGAGCTCATACTCAGTACAAAATGAGGGCTAGCAAAAGACTGGGAGCGACCAACTAAGAGAGCAATAATGTCCATAATCATGCAAAGCGACAAAGCAACATTAAAAGAAGCATAAGATGGCATCAAAAGTCAAAAACTAAATGATCATAGAGGCTATTGGCGACTTTGTATGAGTCTAACATGTGTGAGCATGCGCCAAGTCAAACCAAATAAAGCATCAAGGAGAAAACCAAAATAATGCTTCCAAATAATTAAAACAACGCATGATTTTTTCAAAGGCTCATTAAGCAATCTCAGTTATTTGAGACAAGTCATGCTACAGCAAAACCACTAAGCATACTATTAAAAAGACATCAAGCATGACATGCAAAAGTCTAAGCCGCAGTCTACACAAGCTCCTTCTTGTACCACTTTTTTGCATAAAGCTTTTTCTCTTTTCCAACACCATTTGAACTTTTTAAATCCAACTCTTTTGAGGAAAACCAACATGGTCCAGAGAAAAAAATACACCTTGATAAATAGATATAAGAAGATCTGAACACAAATCAAGGCGAAAACGAAAACCAAAAGCAGTAGCAGAAAAAGAAGAACACTCGGTTTTTGATAAGAGTGAAAACTAGAGTGTTCTTGGCAATGAAAAGCGAGTTCATCTCCTCAAAAAGAAACATGATGTGATCTAACCATTTATTGCAGCAAACAAAACAAAAGAAAACTGAAAACAAAAACAACTGACGATCCAAGAAAAACGCATAGTGCATGAAGCAATAAAAATATAGTGTCTTGAAAGGTGACCTAATTTTTGCCGATGAAGAAGGGGGTGACTCGGGGGCATCCCCAAGCTTTGACGCTTATACTTCTTGGATATTTCTTGGGGTGATGCATGGGCATCCCCAAGCTTGAGCTTTTGTCCATTCTTCAACTCATCTCATCATTCTCCAATCCCTACACTTGAAAACTTCCTTCATACAAAACTAAACACAAATCTATTAGCAACATTAGTGTAAGCATATCATATAATCAACCTCTTTTTGCTTCAGGTTTCAACCCAAAACCACCACATATTAAGTATATACTACTGTAGCAACTTCCCCAAAAGTTCCGTGATCAAAAGAACTCAAAAAGAAAGCGATCGAGAGGCAAACACAAATAGTGGCAGAAATCTGTCAAAACAGAACAGCTGACAAAGGTCGAATTTTTGAGGGGTTTTCTGTTGCTCAAATCAAAAAGTGTTCAACTAACGAAAGTTTGGATATAACCTGGGGCATATGCACAAGAAATCGCAGGTCCAAAAGATATACAGAGAATTTATACGAATTTTTACGGTGCAGCACCGAAAACAGTTTCAGGACAGCAACATCCCCAAATCTTACCTCACTCAAATTAGAGGCTTCTCTTGGCACAAAAACGAAATAAAAAGGATAAGGAGCAGTTATTACAGTAGTAATAACTTCCAAGACTCAAATAAAAGAAAAAGTACTGAAAATAAAACATTGGGTTATCTCCCAAGAGTGCTTTTCTTTAACGCCTTTGAGCTAGGCACAGTAATTTGCAAAGATGCTCATGTGGGCGCCATATAAGAGCTTGAGGCAAAGGCGCCATATAAGAACTTGAAGCAATAGAGAGCATCAAAAAGCATGTATGAAACACATTTAAATCTAAACCACTTCCTATGAAAAATAGTCTTGTAGAGAGACAAGTCATGAAAGCGCAAAGCAAAAAGCATAGGAAGGCAAAACAAGTACAACTTCAAGAATTGCAACATAAAGAGGAGAAACTCAATATTGTTGAGATCCATCAAACCATGTTTCCCTCTCTCATAATAACTTTCAGTAGCATCATGAATAGAATTAACAATATAACTATCACATAAAGCTTCCCTATCATGAGCCACATGCATAAAAGAATTAATACTCCCCACATGAACTGTAGTAGGAGCAGATTCAACAGAATAATTATTCTCATCACCATAATCATCAAAAACAGGAGTCATATTGTAATCATAACTAATTTTCTCCTCAAAAGTAGGTGAACTGAAAATATTATACCCATCATCATAACCATCATAAACTAGAGGTTTAGTATCATCACAAGCTAGAGAACTATCCCGCAAAGCATATTCTTCGAACATATCATCATAAGAAGGAACATCACATATGGGAGATAAAATATTATCAGAGCAAACTTTCTCCACTAAAGCTAGGGAACTAAAAATATCATGCTTAACAAAACCAGCTTCCCCAAGCTTAGACTTTTCTATAGCATTAGCAATAACGGTGTTCAAAGCATTCATACTAACAACACTATTAGCATGCAAATTAAGCTCCAAAGGTTTTTCAATTTTCTCTTCAAACACTTCATGTCTAAACTCAGGAAAAAGACTAGAGAACTCTTTGTTTTCCATTAAGCCTAACTAGTGAAAATAAAAACAAGAAACAAAAAGATGTAATTGCAGAATCTAAAGGAAATAACTCCGAGCACTCATTAGCAACTAAAAGACTTAGTAGCCAAAGAATGTGAGTACCTTTTACCTTACCTCCCCGGCAACGGCGCCAGAAAAGAGCTTGATGTCTACGCACGCGTCTGTTCTTGTAGACAGTGTTGGGCCTCCAAGTGCAGAGGTTTGTAGAGCAGCAGCAAGTTTCCCTTAAGTGGATCACCCAAGGTTTATCGAACTCTGGGAGGAAGATGTCAAAGCTATCCCTCTCAAACAACCCTGCAATTACGATACAGAAAGTCTCTTGTGTCCCCAACACACCCAATACACTTGTCAGATGTATAGGTGCACTAGTTCAGCGAAGAGATAGTGAAATACAAGTGGTATAGATGATTATAAGTAGTAAATGCAATTTGGAATAAAAATGGCAGCAAGCAAACAAGTAACAAAACAGCGAGTAAACGGTGTGCAAAGCTTGGAAACAAGGCCTAGGGATCATACTTTCACTAGTGGACACACTCCCAATAAATATAACATAATTGAACAAATAAATAACTTCTCTTCACTATGGTACTCTGAATTACTCTCCTATTGAACAACACTAATCATTGCGTAGGGCTACGAAGCACTCCTCAAAGTTCATCAAGTACTTGACAAACACCACTCATAGAGATATCCAAATCAAATCACAACTCAAGATAGATATTATTGCAACTTAGACCAAGTACTAACACGGTGCACACACTGTCAACATTACACCATGAAAGGAGGAATAGATCACTTCAATACTATCATAGTGATAATTATTCTCATAATCCATAAAAGATCACAATCGGAGCCTAGACCAAGTACCACCATGATGCACGCACTGTCACCGTTACACCATGGCAGGAGGAATAGATTACTTTAATAACACACTAGAGTACACATAATGAAGAAGAGTAACATCTACTTATTCAACATGATACAAAGCTCACGATCACAAAAAGATCACATCATGGGAGAGAGAGGTGAACCACATAGCTACCGGTAGAGCCCTCAGCCCCGGGGGAGAACTACTCCCTCCTCATTATAGGAGACAGCAAGGTTGATGGAGATGGCGGTGAGGTCGATGGAGACGGCAGAGACGGCGATGGAGACCGATGGAGATGGCTCCGGGGGCACTTCCCCGTCCCGGCAGGGTGCCGGAACAGAGACTTCTGTCCCCCGAAATTTGGCTTCGACGGCGGCGGCGCTGCGGAACTGTTCTGGAAATTTCGCCGACTCCCCTAGGTTTTTCCGTCCCGAGGCTTTATATAGGCGAAGGGGCGTCGTCAGGAGTGGCCCCAGTTCTCCTCACACCTAGGCGGCGCGGCCAGGGCCTGGGCCGCGCCGGCCTAGTGTGAGGCTGGCCTGTGGCCCCTCTACTTCGCCTCTTCGGATCTCTGGAAGCTTCCGGGCAAAATAAGACTTCAGGAACTTGTTTCGTCCAATTCCGAGAATATTTCCTGTGTATCACTTCTGAAACACAAAAACAGCAGAAAACAGGGAACTAGCACTGTGGCGACTTGTTAATAGGTTAGTTCCGGAAAATGCATAAAAGTGCCACGAAGTGTAACGAAACACAAGGCAAATGGTGTAAAAATAAGCATGGAGCATCAAAAATTATAGATACGTTCGAGACGTATCACTAATCTCCCCCTATTGCCAAAAATATCTTTATTGCTAATGCAATCAACGTACAGACTATCAATAACTCCCTTCTTAGGGCCAAGTATTTGATGGATAATATATTAGTTATTTCTCACATAGATCCCAATTTGATGTGAGAGTCCATGATGTACGTTGGGGTGGTGATATCGGTATATGACCGAATTGTCGCAGATGGGAAATACTTGTTTGATTTCCACGTACTTACTGCAAGGAGAAGCAGTTTGATATGCAGTTATTATGATCTTGATCAGATCTATGCCGTGTAAGGACGCATGTCTCCAACAAGAGGTTGGTATAATTTAATTTTCTTGATATGGTCGTTTAATTAGTTACTCTTTTGATAAAGATTTAGTTGCACCATTTTGGGTGTGTACATGAGTTACTTGGTAAAATCATTAATGCTCATTAAGATGACATTCACATGGTTTTAATCCATGTATTAGGATAATTTGCTCTAATTTGATAATTGAGCAATTAATTTATAAAGATCATGGGTCTGTGGAGAGTAGAGACCCACATAAGGCCATCTATATGACGCGCCTATGGATACCATGAAGTACTTATATGACCCATATAATGGCTGAATAGTCCACCTGTATCTCATATATATTCAAGAATATGAGTGGCTCATTTCTAATTTTAAGGTGAGAGAGCCTTAAAAATAATAATTTCTCATGGCACATGTGGTGCACATAAAATCTGATGACTTGAGAATTTTGCAACTTTTAAGTTGTGACCAACAAGATTATTGATAATTTTTCGTATCATCCTTATGATGGGGTGACTATGGCGATTATGCCAAATGCTAAATTTATCAACATTTGAAAATTTATTTTGTACGCAACAAAATTAGTATGAATTTGGTTCACACATTTAATTGTCATGTCGAAAGAACATGATATTATTGGACAACATACCACATGTAGTAGTATAATTATAGGCTAAGTGACATAATGGGATAGTTATGAGACTAACGATGTCACCAAAATATCTTGGTAATTTTCTTCTGAAAGCAAATTATTATCGCACATGAGTGCATCTCTTACGGAGCTATACTTATGTTCTCTTTCTGATGAAGATTATAAGTACAATGTGCAATCATATTATTTTTCGGTGCTTATCGAAGTGAGCTTTGAAGTTATCCCATTGAACTCATATTAATTGATGCATTTGTGGCATAACCTAACCAATGATATGGGAATTGGAAATGCATATGTATGATGATTCATACAATAATACATTTTTGATAAACTTGATAGTTATCTTATCCCTTTTAATAGTGCATTTGAAATGCATCTTATCCCTTTCTTTCTGTTTGTCGTTTCACCTCAACTTTACATTGGTTTCTCATGGTTCATTTTGAAACCAATGAAATATGTAGTACTTTGGGTACTAGTATGAATTTCAGGTAATTGTATACCACCGTAGGGTGTATTTAATGATTCTTCAGAAGAAGATATCATATCGTTTTAGCCTGAAATAGAGACAATAATGCTAATGCATTATTCTCAAAGGAGGATGTAAAGTACATTAGAGGTTTTGATCAGATCTTTATAACATTTTTCTGATCACAAAATATCAACTTTGAGTTGATTCTATAAACAACAGAAAGAGGGAAAAAACTCGCAATATAGTAGAAGTCCTCAAAAGTGTTTGAGAAACTATTATCATTGCGTTTATGCATCATATATCTCCTTGATGGAGATTTAGAGGAAACTCGATAGTCAATCAATTTTTCATGTAATGTGAGTTCAGCGATTTCCACTAATGGAAATAATAGCCATGTCCTGCATGAAATTATCATGCAACTCATTTACTATGATAGTAAAATTGATGAAATATGCTTCAAATGAGCATATACTAATGGTCAAGGTGATTCCTTAATGACCATAGGATAGACATTTAATATTGATATATTAAATGATCTTTCTATAAATTATTTGGACTTCATTCCCAAAGTGATGGGCTATGTTACATTTAGTGCCCAAATATAGATATATATATATATATATATATATATTTCACATTGGTTATTCATGATGAATATAATGTCACCATTTGATGTAGAACTTTTACTAGTTTATGAGAAATATCTATTTATCATGGATTGTCTTGATAGACATTTCTACAATATCCATTGATCATAGATCTCACATCTTACCAATGTATAATAGAAGCATGAAATAATCATGCATGAATTGTTTTTACTATGATGGTAAAATTTATTTTGGTAAACAACAAGTATGTTCTAGAGGAACATTTTGGAATTTAAGCATATGATTATAAGTCATATATGTGCAGATCTTCGAATTTCAAGTTAACACATTGTAGATAATCTCCATATTTATGGAGTACATCTCTCAGCAGTAGGAAGCATAGTCTGACGTGTGTCAGTAGACGCCTTATCCTATTACCTTGTGTTATACTTTGATATTGAATCATTTGGAAGAACACCTTATAGGTAATCTTATTGTCATAATGACGAATAAGTGTGCCTCGTAGTAATGGATAATCTGCACTTTATACAGTAGATGCCATCACCTTGTGTTTCACAAATAATAATTCGAGATAATCACATATATCTTTATCTCATATTTTTCTAATGATAAATTTTGCAAGAAAAGTAAATTTCTAGTGCAAAATAAAAATTGGTGTACCAAATAACATGTTATAAAATGCTAAAGGCATATATATTAATAACATGTCATATTACATGTTTGTATGTTATTTTGGACCGAAGGTCTAGAATCTTATCTCATTGTTGATTTTACCTCATATTTTGAGTGAAAATTTTGCAAGAAAATTAGCTTTCTATTGCAAAATAAAGTTGTTGTACTAAAATGCATGTTATATAAATGCTTGAGGCAAATATATACAACATCATATAATTTAGAGATTCAAAATATAAGTAAAATATTCTGGCCCAATATATATAGACTTAAGGTCTTCATGTGGTACTTTTACGTGATGTAAAACAGTACATTATTATGCGGAATTATAAAGACCATACGGAGTCTACTACGTATATTAGTTGTGAAGCCAAAGGCTTGAATGCAATAATAATAAACTGTAGGTTAAAGCACTAAGAAAACTTAGTTTATGCTGCAAAATTTAAAGACCAGATTGATTGATTGTCCAATAGAATATGACATGGACAAATCAGCTTACAGAATTAAGCCAAAATGGTTAATAGAGAAAATTAGGGGTCGTTGTGAATACAACAAGAAGTGTATGGAGTACGGAGGAAAACTACCGAAGAGATAAGATTCCTCAATCTTTCTCCCGTGAGTTTCCGATGAAACTTCTACAGCAGTAGAACACCTCATCCCAATTCCTTCTCTGTCGTGAGGAGAGAGAGGTAGAGCGCCGCCATGCTGCGTGCACTGCTGCCGAGAGCAGCTGCCGCTGCCTTGGGGAAGAGCAACCCCGGGGACCGGCCGATGGGACGCGCTCGGAGGAGCAGGGCCGGGGGCCACGGTTGTGGTCACCGACAGACGGCTATCGATGGGGCTGGCTCGAGCAACGCCGGAGGGCGCTGCTGGGCATGCTGGCTGCTGCCGGTGTGAGCCGAGTGCCAAAGAGGTGCCGGCCGCTAGGAGCCGCGGGCTCGTCCGCCGCCAGTCTACGCGATGGATGAGCCATGGGGGGCCTCGTCGGGAGCACTATAACCGCCGATGCCGTAGTCACAGGTGAGGTCGCTCGAACGCCGGCATCGAAGGCAGTTCTGGCCATGATTCTTACCTCTGTTTTCCTCTTATCCTCTGTGATGTGGCCTTCTCGGGAGGAGAAGCTCGTGGGGCAAGGCCGAGGACTGCTTCCTCTGCAGGCGCCGGAACGCCGCGAGGGCACCGCATTGGTGCGCCGGAGTTTGCCGGAGCATCGCTGCGGGCTTACCTTGCTTGAATTGTAGCCTCGGTTCTTGCCGACGACGGTGCCTTCCGTCGTTTTTATGGTGGCCTTTTGCTCTCAGGTAGAGCAGCGTGCGTGATAACGTGTTTAGAGTAAAAGTATTGAGAGAATGAACTCTTGATTTCATTGATGATTGAGGGGCTTATATACCTTTGGAACAGGAGCTAGTAAAGGCGGTTTACAAGGTGTCCCTTCGCTTAAAGCGGTGAACAAATCCTAACTGCTACAATTAATTTAATTCTAAAACTAATTATTCCTAACAATCGGGAAGTAAAAAACTGGCTTGTTGCGTACTGTTCTGCATGGGCACGATGGGAACTGAAACAGTCTGTCTGGACATCCACTGACATTTGTTCCACATGTGCTTGACCTATAGGGCATGTCATCTAGGAAACTCGAAAGGTAGATCGAGCTACATGTAGTCCATTATTTTTAAACATTTAAAATTCGTATTTCAAATTTTTTTAAAATTCTAAAACAAAATTCTGAAGGTCTATACAAATCATGCAAAGTCTTAACATGAAATAGTAGGCTACATAAAAAAGACAAAATCTAACATTTTATATGGTGAATAGTACACATTTAAATACTATATAATTCTGTCAGATTTTTTCATTTTCGTGTAGGCTATTATAAAAAGTATTTTGTATTGAGACTTTGCACGATTTATAGAGTTCAACATTGCCTACCTCTAGAATTTTGTTTTGATTTTGTTTTGAAACTTTTAAATACAAATTTAAAATGTTTGAAAATAAAGGGCTATGTGTAGCTCGGTCTACTTTGTCCACTCTTATGTCATCCAAGATTTTTGAATTATCTCAGAGCTAGTAGTATATGCTCGGAAGAAGAGCTCTAGCAGATTCCTTAAGACACCTCATTTCTTAAAAACTGAATTGTAAGATGAATATCTAATCTAGCAGGTTCTGACCCCCGTTTACTTTAATCAAGAGATCTCCAAGAGTCTTCCTAAAAATGATAAAGATTGATAAAAGTTGTATTTTACCAATTAAACAAACTGCTCCATGAGCTCCCTATCTATGCCCATTCTAGGCAATTTATAGCTTCCTATAAACCCAAGTTTCACATTTGGCAATCCTAAACCCTAAACCCCCCAAAACACACGGGAGGAGGTCAGCCATCGAGCATTAAAGTTCTCATTGTGCCCCTTCGCCTTCGTCTGTAGCCACTGCAACCGCCATGGAACCAAACCCTGTCGTCTCCTGTCAGCAGACGAATTGAGGCGCTCGGGTCATGGGAAGGAAGCCTGGAGGACTTTGAAAGGATTCAAACTCTGCTGATATGTAGTACAAGTTTGAATAGACATCCTCGAGGAGGGTTTCTCCAATGTTAAGGATCTCATTGACTCACCTGGGGATGGCGTTGCGACCGAAGTGAAGAAATTTGGGGAAGCGTAGGCCACAACATAACGCTGCCCATGGCTCTAGTGGAGCTCCACCCCCACATACGGCGACATCGACGATGAGGATCATCCACACGAGGACATGTGTTTGGGTTGTTCGTGTGGCTTTGATGAAAAAAAATGCTGATCCGATCGTTGTCGATGGATTTCGTGTCGCAAGAACACGGAGTACCACGCGACGGACCCAAAGATTCGAACGCAGGGGGCTGAACGTGTGAGATCTAGGATCGCAACGAAGCACGGTGACGGAAGTCTCGAGCGGTCGAACGCACTACGCACTGCAGAGAGGGACGCCGAGCTTTACCCAGGTTCAGGGCCCTCGTGGTGAGGTAAAACCCCTACTTCCTGCCTTCTTGTATTGCAACGCGACACCTCGCGAGGAGTACAAGGTCTTGGTTACAAAGCTCTAGCTGGCCAGAGGTTGAAGAACCTGCGTGCCCAGCTAGCAGCCTCAAGAAGATGAAGATCCGATCCCCCCCCCCTAAGGGGTGGCCTCCCCCTCCTTTTATAGCGCCAAGGTCCTCCTTCCCCTTATCTTCTTGGGGAAGGGGTTGCCACACACGGCCAAGGAGGGAGGACAGCTGTAGACTCTATTCTTCTGTGGACGTAGTCTTCGTAGAGTAGTGGCGCTGGTCCACCGGAGTGGGTGGAGGAAGCTGACGTCTTCCTCTGGCGCCCTGCACCGTCCACGCTATTTTTAGGGGGGGTGGCCAACAACCACTTGAAGGGTTTCGTAGCATAGTAAATCAAAAAATTTCCTACGCAACGAACAAGAAAGCCAAGATCTAATCTAGGAGATGTAATCAACGAGAGAGGTAGATGAGATCTTCATACCCTTGAAGATTCGCACAGCGGAAACGTTCAAGAGAACGTGGTTGACGTAGTCGTACTCGCCGTCTCCTCCTCGCGATCCGATCCGATCCTACGCCGCAAGTGGCGGCGCCTCCGAGAGTTGCACACGTGCGGTGCAGCGACGTCTCCTCCTTCCTTGGTCCAGCAAGTATGGTGGAGAGATAGATTGAATCGGCAGCACGACGGCGTGGTGCTTATGGTGGAGAGTTTCTGCGGCAGGGCTTCGCCTACGCGCAGTCGCGAGAGAGAGAGAGGGAGGGCAGCAGTTGGCGGCTAGGGTTTGGGTTGGGGTTGAGAGAGGGCTGCGCCCTTGCCCCCTTATATATAGAGGGGTGGCCGGCCAAGGCCAGCTTGGCCTCTCCCCAAACCCTAGCCGACTTGGAGTAGGAAGAGTGGGGGGGGGGGCAAGTTTCCCCCCCTTCCTTCTTTGAAGACTCCCTTAGGGTTTCCCCTTGGGCTGGCCGGCTGGGCCTTAGGGGCCTTGTGCGCCTGGCCCAGGGCGGCCAGGGCACTTCCCCTTAGGCCCACGCAGGCCTCCGTCAAGTGGGCCCACGTTGGTCCCACTCCGGAACCTTCTAGAACCTTCCGGTACAATACCGATAAACTCCGAAACCTTTCCGGAATCCAAAAACTGCTTTCCTTTATATGAATCTTATTCTCCGGACCATTCCGGAACCTCTCGTGACGTCCTGGATCTCATCCGAGACTCCGAACTAAAACTCATAAACCAATTATCCATTCTATCCTAGCGTCGATGCACGTTAAGTGTGTGACCCTACGGGTTCGAGAATATGCAGACATGATCTTCTATCAATAATCAATAGCGGGATCTGGAAACCCATATTGACTCCCACATATTCATCGATGATCATATCGGATGAACCACGATGTCAGGATTCAATTAATCCCGTATATGTATTCCCTTCGTCACACGATATTTTACTCGCCCGAGATTTGATCGTCGGTATCGCCATACCTAGTTCAATCTCGTTCACAGCAAGTACTTTACTCGTTCTGTAATCCGATATCACTTCGTGATTAACTCCTTAACCACATGCTTGCAAGCGGTGTTGATATTGATTACCGAGTGGGCCCGAAGTATATCTCTCCGACTTGGGAGGGACAAATTCCATCTCGATACATACAACTCAACAAGTACTTTCTGATCACCTGAGAGACACCTTTATTATCACCCTCACATAGGATGACGTTTGATGACTTCAAAGCTTTCTTCCGATACTAGGGAGTTGTATTATCTCATGGTCTAAGGAATACAATACATGACATAGGAAAAGCTTCGCAAAGATGAACACGATGACACGATCTAATTTCTCTGCTTTATTTGGGTCTGTCCATCACACCATTCTCCTAATGATATGATCTCATTATTAATTGACAACACATGTCTATGGTTAGGAAACCTTAACCATCATTAATCAATGAGCTAGTCCATAGAGGCGTACTAGGGACACGGTGTTGTTCATAAACCACACAAGTATTAAAGTTTCCGCTTAATACAATTCTAGCATGGAATATAAACATTATCATGAACAAGAATTATAATAATAACATCTTTATTATTGCCTCTAGGGCATAATTCCAACAGTCTCCCACTTGCACTAGAGTCAATAATCTAGTTTACATCTGGCAACAATCTAACACCCATGGCATTAAGGTGATGATCATGTTTTGCTCGTGGAAGAGGTTTAGTCAACGGATCTGCGACATTCAGATCTGTATGTACTTTGCTAATCTTCAGATCTCCATCTGATATATAATCTCGAATTATATGGAAACGGCGGTTGATGTGCTTGGTTTTTGGATGATATCTTGGTTCCTTAGCCAGTGCTATGGCGCCAGTGTTGTCGCACAATATCTCCAGTGGGTCCAAGGCATTTGGAACTACACCAAGCTCAGTGATGAAGTTTCTGATCCAAACTCCTTCACTTGATGCTTCTGAAGCAGCCATGTATTCCGCTTCTGTTGTAGATCCCGCGATTACGCTTTGCTTGTAGCTTCTCCAGCTCACAGCTCCACCATTCAAAATATAAACGTATCCTGTCTGAGATTTAGAATCATCCGGGTCGGTGTCGAAGCTAGCGTCGACGTAACCTTTTACGACGAGCTCCTCGTCACCTCCATAGACCAAGAACATTTCTTTAGTCCTATTTAAATACTTTAGGATGTTCTTTACGGCTGTCCAGTGTTCCACTCCTGGATCACTTTGGTATCTGCTCGTCAAACTAAGAGCATTGGACACATCCGGTCTAGTACACAGCATGGCATACATGATAGAACCTATGGCCGAGGCATATGGCACTTTGCTCATAGTTTCTCTATCTTTTACCGTAGCTGGACACTGAGCCTTGCTCAATATCTTACCTGACAACATGGGCAATGAACCTTTCTTTGCTTTATCCATTCTGAACCTCTTCAGAACTTTGTCCAGATATGTACTTTGGCTTAAAGCTATTAGGCGTCTTTCTCTATCTCTATAGATTTTGATGCCTAATATATATAAGCAGCTTCCCCTAGGTCTTTCATTGAAAAACATTTATTCAAATAACTCTTCACATCGTTAAGCATATCGATGTCATTTCCAATAATCAATATGTCATCCACATATAGTACTAAAAATGTCACCGAGCTCCCACTCACTTTCTTGTAGATACAAGCTTCGTAGCAATTTGGAACAAATCCAAAACTCTTGATCACTTGATCAAAACGAAGGTTCCAACTCCGAGATGCTTGCTTCAGTCCATAAATGGAACGCTGAAGTTTGCACACTTTATTAGCATCCTTAGGATCGACAAAACCTTCGGGCTGCATCATATACAACTCTTCATCATTGTTGCCATTGAGGAACGCAGTCTTGACATCCATCTGCCATATTTCATAATCATGAAACGCAGCAATGGCTAATAAAATCCGAATGGACTTAAACATCGCTACGGGAGAGAAAGTCTCATCGTAGTCAACACCTTGAACTTGCCGAAAACCTTTTGCGACAAGCCGAGCTTTATAGACAGTAACATTACCATCCGCGTCCGTTTTCTTCTTGAAAATCCATTTGCACTCAACGGCCTTACGGTCGCTAGGAGGATCCACCAAAGTCCACACTTGGTTTTCGCTCATGGATCCCAATTCGGATTTCATGGCCTCTAGCCATTTCTCAGAGTCTGGGCTCATCATTGCTTCCTCATAGTTCGCAGGTTCGCTGTTGTCTAACAACAAGACGGTTAAGACAGGGTTGCCGTACCATTCAGGAGTGGCACGTGACCTTGTCGACCTGCGAAGTTCAGTAGTAGCATCGTTTGAAGTTTCATGATCTTTATCATTAGCTTCCTCTCTTGTTGATGTAGGCGGCGCCAGAACAATTTCTGGTGCTGCGCTGCTCTCCAACTCGAGAGAAGGTTCAATAACCTCGTCTAGCTCTACCTTTCTCCCACTCACTTCTTTCGAGAGAAACTCCTTCTCAAGAAAGGATCCGTTCTTAGCAACAAACACTTTGCCTTCGGATCTGTGGTAGAAGGTATACCCAATCGTTTCCTTAGGGTATCCTATGAAGACGCATTTCTCCGCTTTGGGTTCGAGCTTGTCCGGCATCAACTTCTTGACGTAAGCTTCGCATCCCCAAACTTTAAGAAACGACAACTTAGGTTTAGCACCAAACCAAAGTTCATACGGTGTCGTCTCAACGGATTTAGATGGTGCCCTATTTAAAGTGAATGCAGCGGTTTCTAATGCATAACCCCAAAATGATAACGGCAAATCTGTAAGAGACATCATTGATCGCACCATATCTAATAGAGTTCGATTCCGGCGTTCAGACACACCATTGCGCTGTGGTGTTCCGGGTGGCGTGAGTTGCGAAACGATTCCGCTTGCTTTAAGATGCGTGAGAAAATCATAACTCAAATACTCACCTCCACGATCGGATCGTAGAAATTTAATTTTCCTGTTACGATGGTTTTCCACTTCGTTCTGAAATTCTGAACTTTTCAAACGTTTCAGATTTATGTTTCATTAAATAGATATACCCATATCTACTTAAGTCATCAGTAAAAGTGAGAAAATAGCGATATCCACCGCGTGTCGAAATACTCATTGGTCCGCACACATCAGTATGTATGATTTCCAATAAGTCCGTTGCTCGCTCCATTATTCCGGAGAACGGGGTTTTGATCATCTTGCCCATGAGGCATGGTTCGCACGTGTCAAATGATTCAAAATCAAGAGACTCCAAAAGTCCATCAGAATGGAGTTTCTTCATGCGTTTTACACCAATATGACCTAGACGGCAGTGCCACAAATAAGTTGGATTATCACTATCTACTTTGCATCTTTTAGCCTCAATGTTATGGATGTGTGTTTCATTGCTTTCGAGATTCAGAAGAAATAAACCATTCACAACAGGTGCATGACCATAAAAGATGTTATTCATATAAATAGAACAACCATTATTCTCAGATTTAAATGAATAACCGTCTTGCAATAAACATGATCCAGATATAATGTTCATGCTCAACGCAGGCACATAATAACACTTATTAAGGTTTAAAACTAATCCCGAAGGTAAAACTAAGGAGAGCATGCCGACGGCCATCACATCAACTTTTGATCCATTGCCAACGCGCATCGTCACCTCATCTCTTGCTAGCCGCCGTCTATTCTGTAGCTCCTGTTTCGAGTTACAAATATTAGCAACTGAACCAGTATCATATACCCAGGCACTACAACGAGCGCTAGTAAGGTAGACATCAATAACATGTATATCAAATATACCTTTGATGGTGCCAGCCTTCTTGTCCGCTAAGTACTTCGGACAGTTGCGCTTCCAGTGACCCTTGACCTTGCAATAGAAGCACTCAGTGTCCGGCTTAGGTCCAGACTTGAGCTTCTTCTCAGCAGGGGCAACGCGCTTGCCTCCGCCTTTCTTGAAAGATCCCTTTGCTCCCTTAGCTTTCTTAAAGCTAGTGGTCTTGTTGACCATCAACACATGATTGTCTTTCTTGATATCCACCTCCGCAGCTTTCAGCTTAGCGAAGAGCTCAGTGATCGTATCAGTGGAACCAATTTGATTATGAGTAACTACAAAACCTTTGTAGCTAGGAGGGAGTGATTGCAGAACTCTGTCAATCTTGAGCTCCTCTGGAATCTTGCAGTCCAGTTGCTCAAGGCGTTGAGTGTAGCCCGACATCTTAATGGCGTGCTCACTAACGGAACTCCCTTCCTCCATCTTGCAGTTAAAGAACTTCTCAGAGATCTCATATCTCTCAGAACGGGCCTGAGTCTGAAACATCGTTTTCAGTTCCTCAAGTATCTCAAAAGGCCCGCGGTACTTCTCAAAACGATTTTGAAGTTCCGGTTCCATAGAAAACAGCATGGTACTCATAATCGCATCACAATCATCTCTACGATCATTGAAGTCAGCAAGTTCTTCAGTTTTCGCAGTTGCAGCAGGGGTGTCACCTAGCGCTTTGTCAAGTACATAGGCTTTTTGTCCGCCAGCGAGTATGATTCTCAGATTGCGGAACCAGTTGGTGAAGTTAGACCCATTGTTCTTAAGCTTTTCTTTCTCAGCAAAAACGTTGAAGTTGAAGTTGGACTTAGCCATTTGATCTACAACATTGCAAGTACAATTTAGACTATGTTCATGATAACTAGTTCAACTTAATCAAATTACTAGATGAACTCCCACTAAATTCAACATCCCTCAAGTTGTTTAGTGAACACGATCCAAATTCACCACACCTAATCCGATCTTCACGAGAAGAGATGTGGTTTCAATGGTGGACAACTCAGTGTCGATCATATCATTCATATGACTCATGATTAACCTTTCGGTTCGTGTGTTCCGAGGCCATGTCTGTACATGCTAGGCTCGTCAAGTCAAACCCAAGTATTTTCCGCGTGTGCAAAACTGGCTTGCACCCGTTGTATGTGAACGTAGAGTTTATAGCACCCGATCATCACGAGGTGCTTGAAAACGACGATCTTTTGCAACGGCGCATACGAGGGGAGAACACAATTTTATCTTGATCTTTAAGTGAGGAATCATCTTATAATGCTACCGTCGCGATCTAAGCAAAATAAGATACATAAAATGATAAACATCACATGCATATAATTTTATGTGACATGGTATAGCCAATCTCCGCGCCATGATCTCCATCTTGTGCGCGCCGGCATGATCTCCATCACTCCACCATGATTGCCTCCACCACGAATAGCAACTACAACTATTGCTAACTACTTAGCGATAAAGTAAAGCTATTACATGGCGTATAAGAAGTTGACACGCAGGTCATACATAATTATAAAGACAACCATATGGCTCCTGCCGGTTGTGAACTCATCGACATGCAAGTCGTGAAAGATTACAAAACATGATCATTGCATACAACTCAATTCATACTCATCATGTCTTGGGCCATACCATATCACAAAACACTCCCTGCAAAAACAAGTTAGACGCCTCTACTTTGTTGTTGCATGTTTTACGTGGCTTAGGGAGTAGCAAGCTAAGAACGATTCTTACCTACGAAAAGCCACAACGGTGATATTATGGTTGCTAACATCCGATGTAAGTCCCATGACTACTATAGTGAGAGAAACTGGCATCCACCAGCCGCATGTGTGGAACAAGCCACACGTCAAGTGCGGAGCCGGTCTCGCGAACGCGGTCGCGTAAAGTTGGCCTGGACCGCTTCGATCTCACTATACCGCGCCATAAGAAATACACAACAAGAGGTTTGCAACAGAAAACATCAACGCCCGCAACAAGCATGTTGCGTTCTACTCGTGAAACACATCTACGCATAGATCTAGCTCTGATACCACTGAAGGGTTTCGTAGCATAGTAAATCAAAAAATTTCCTACGCAACGAACAAGAAAGCCAAGATCTAATCTAGGAGATGTAATCAACGAGAGAGGTAGATGAGATCTTCATACCCTTGAAGATTCGCACAGTGGAAACGTTCAAGAGAACGTGGTTGACGTAGTCGTACTCGCCGTCTCCTCCTCGCGATCCGATCTGATCCTACGCCGCAAGTGGCGGCGCCTCCGAGAGTTGCACACGTGCGGTGCAGCGACGTCTCCTCCTTCCTTGGTCCAGCAAGTATGGTGGAGAGATAGATTGAATCGGCAGCACGACGGCGTGGTGCTTATGGTGGAGAGTTTCTGCGGCAGGGCTTCGCCTACGCGCAGTCGCGCGAGAGAGAGGGAGGGCAGCAGTTGGCGGCTAGGGTTTGGGTTGGGGTTGAGAGAGGGCTGCGCCCTTGCCCCCTTATATATAGAGGGGTGGCCGGCCAAGGCCAGCTTGGCCTCTCCCCAAACCCTAGCCGACTTGGAGTAGGAAGAGTGGGGGGGGGGGCAAGTTTCCCCCCCTTCCTTCTTTGAAGACTCCCTTAGGGTTTCCCCTTGGGCTGGCCGGCTGGGCCTTAGGGGCCTTGTGTGCCTGGCCCAGGGCGGCCAGGGCACTTCCCCTTAGGCCCACGCAGGCCTCCGTCAAGTGGGCCCACGTTGGTCCCACTCCGGAACCTTCTAGAACCTTCCGGTACAATACCGATAAACTCTGAAACCTTTCCGGAATCCAAAAACTGCTTTCCTTTATATGAATCTTATTCTCCGGACCATTCCGGAACCTCTCGTGACGTCCTGGATCTCATCCGAGACTCCGAACTAAAACTCATAAACCAATTATCCATTCTATCCTAGCGTCGATGCACGTTAAGTGTGTGACCCTACGGGTTCGAGAATATGCAGACATGATCTTCTATCAATAATCAATAGCGGGATCTGGAAACCCATATTGACTCCCACATATTCATCGATGATCATATCGGATGAACCACGATGTCAGGATTCAATTAATCCCGTATATGTATTCCCTTCGTCACACGATATTTTACTCGCCCGAGATTTGATCGTCGGTATCGCCATACCTAGTTCAATCTCGTTCACAGCAAGTACTTTACTCGTTCTGTAATCCGATATCACTTCGTGATTAACTCCTTAACCACATGCTTGCAAGCGGTGTTGATATTGATTACCGAGTGGGCCCAAAGTATATCTCTCCGACTTGGGAGGGACAAATTCCATCTCGATACATACAACTCAACAAGTACTTTCTGATCACCTGAGAGACACCTTTATTATCACCCTCACATAGGATGACGTTTGATGACTTCAAAGCTTTCTTCCGATACTAGGGAGTTGTATTATCTCATGGTCTAAGGAATACAATACATGACATAGGAAAAGCTTCGCAAAGATGAACACGATGACACGATCTAATTGCTCTGCTTTATTTGGGTCTGTCCATCACACCATTCTCCTAATGATATGATCTCATTATTAATTGACAACACATGTCTATGGTTAGGAAACCTTAACCATCATTAATCAATGAGCTAGTCCATAGAGGCGTACTAGGGACACGGTGTTGTTCATAAACCACACAAGTATTAAAGTTTCCGCTTAATACAATTCTAGCATGGAATATAAACATTATCATGAACAAGAATTATAATAATAACATCTTTATTATTGCCTCTAGGGCATAATTCCAACACCACTGTGCCGCTTTGGGCAGGCACAACGAAAGTTGGTCTCCTCCCTGTCGGGGGTAGCGTGGGCGGTACGCGGTCTTCTGCCCGTTATCTTCTTGCTCTGCACGCAAACGTGCTGAGCTGACGTGGGCGTGCTTCCTCTCCTCACCAGCAGGGGCTCGTGAGGAGGTCTTCTGGTCCTTAGCAGTTTTGGTCGTCGTTCTCCTCACGAGGCGCCTCCTCGTGAGGGTCTTTTCCGTAGCTTGGGTCGTTGTCTTACCCCTGGGCTGAAGATGGGCCGATGACGGGGCCCAGGAGCAGGTGGACCGGGATACCCCGGTATCCAGAACACCGACAGTAGCCCCCGGGAGCCCGGCCCGCGAACGCGCCCTCTTGAGGGAGCGAAGGGCCGGGGGCCCCAGAAGCTGTTGGGCCCTCCAACGGCACGCGTCGACTGCGCGGTCAGAGGACCATGTGAAGAGGCAGAGGCTGCGGACACATGGCGCGGCCGCAGCTGGTGAGACGAAACGGCGGGCGACGCTGCAGTCTCCGAGGCGTCAAACCATCATAATGATGCGTCGCTTGACTGCGGAGCGCTGCGCCAACGCTTCGATTCCCGCGCAGGGATTTGACGCATCGACGCCGGTCGCCCCCCTTAAATAGATCCTCCTCGAGACCTCCGGCACTTCACCTCCTTCCTCCAGTGCCATTTCTGCTTCCACGCCCCTGAGCTCATGGATCCTTCCAACTCCTCCGTCGCCGCTGGATCGAGCTCTGGAGCGAAACGCCGCGGACGCCCCCCGGGCAGCGGGAATAAGGCGAAGATCCCGGCCCGATGGACGCCCGGCGCCGGCGGCCCCCTTCGCATTAGCGCGCCGAGGTAGGACGAGGCGAGCCGCGCCGCCACGGGGGCCTACGGCGCTCTGACCCTTAGGGGTCCTGCAGCTAGTGGTGCCCTGAACTCGCCGTCGCCGCTGGCGGCGGCGCCCGCTCCCCGCGCTCCGGGGAGCATCGACCGAGTCCTCCGGGAGGTGGAGGCCGCCCTGGGGCCCCCTCCCCCTGCTGCAGATCCTCTGGCCCGGGGTCCCGCTTCCTGGAGCTCCTCGTCGTCGTCGACGCCCCGGGCTTTAGCTCCCTCCGGCTGCCCGACGCCGTGCGGAGGGTGATTTACGCCCCTGCCGCGGCCGCCGGGGAGATTGCCCTGGGGGAGCAGAGCAGGCCAGATCTCCTTTGGCCTGTGGACATCCTCCTCGGGGTGGGCGCCAACGCCGTCCTCTCCGGCCGCGGGAGGGCCTTCGCCCTCGGCCATCGCCTCCGCGTCGGCGACCACCTCGTCGGCGACCACCTCGTCTTTCGCTTCAAGCTGGGGATGCTGGAGGCTTTGGTGCGGATCTTCACCGCCGGTGGCGTCCGCCGCACCTACCCCCAGCCCACGGCGCAGTGAAGAGGAGGTCCTGGCGCTGTAGTCTTCTGGGGAGGGGAGCTAGTCTCCTCCCCTCTTTTGTCGCGTAGTCCTCGCGGGCGGGGTATGCCCCGCCGTGCCTTTGCTCCTCCCTTTGATGGGATTATTTCAATGAAGTCCGCTTTTCAGCTGTCATGCATCTTGCTTCTCATTGCTCTTCATAGTCCTGGTCATTCGCACGCTCGAGAGCCCTGATGAGCTGTTAGCGTCGACGGGAGGCCTCCCTTCGCCTCAGAGCTCGAGATGGGGTCGGCGCCGATGACACGTTGGACGATTCCTGAGACAAGAAGTTGAAGAAAGAGTTGGAAAAGAAAAAAAAACCCAAATCCCCGAAAACGGAAAACAAGTCGATAAGACAAACGAAAAAAGAACGCGAATAAGATGCCCCTGTGACCGGCATAGGGACCTTCTCCGTCGTGGAGGAGCGCGGCACTATCTGTGCCAGCAGCTAAGAGAAAATTGCCGCGCATGGCGATTCACGGGGCCTTCCTCGTCGTTGAGGGAAGCTGGACCCTCACGGACGTGAAAACGTCGACGCTTAAGAGAGCCCAGAGACCGTCGACACCTCGCAAGGGTTGCTCACGAGGTGAATGGCCTGGCGCGGACCTCCGGATCTGCATCTCCTTCGCAAGATGATCGGAGCGGCCTTGGTCTTCAATAATCCTGCCACGTTAGGCCTTCCTCGATAGAGGGAATCTTCCTGCGGATGCTTGTCGCATCGACGCATTCTTGCCTCCTCGTGAGGGTTGCTCACGAGGGGTAGGTCCTTAGCGGGTGCCTTGGGGCACACCTTGGACTTTCCCTCGAAGATTTTTTATTTTCCGATGTACTTCGCGAGGAACTAAGCACCATGGGTATTTAGAGGTGATCGATAACAGGGCCGTCGCCCCCGACCAGAGCTCACTTCCTTCGGGTTTTTCGGGCTTGCTGTTTTCCGGGCGAAGGCCCCAGCATAGACACCGTTCCTAGCCCCCTTCCGCGTGGAGTACAACAGAAAATAAATGAACTTCATGCCATCTTGATGTCATGCCGAAGCAGAGGCGCTATATTGCGCATTAACTTAATATCAGTGCTTAAGAGCAGGTTGAGCTGATACAAGTGCCGTGAAAACGGTCTTTTTCTCCTCATGAGGAACCTAAGGGTAGAACTTTCGCAGATGAGCTATGTTCCACGGGTTCCCCACCGGCACGCCTTCTGCGGTTTCCAGCCGCGCCGAGCCTGGCCTAGCGATGTGCGTCACCTTGAAGGGTCCTTCCCACATTGGAGACAGCTTGTGCAGGCCCTCGCGAGAGAGTATTCTCCTCAGCACCAGGTCGCCGACCTCCAGAGTCCTTGCTCGAACATGGCGGCTATGGTAGCGGCGTAGTCCTTGCTGGTACCTCGCGGCGCGGAGCGCGGCTTGGCACCGAGCTTCCTCGAGCAGGAGGAGGCGGTCCTTGATGAGGTCCTCTTGGCGAATTTCGTCGAAGGCGAGCACCCTTGGCGACCCGAACTTGACGTCGGTGGGAAGAACAGCCTCCGCCCCATAGACCAGGAAGAAAGGGGTCTCTCCAGTAGGTTTAGTGGCGGTAGTCCTGATGGACCACAAGATGGATTGGAGGTTGTCTAACCATTTTTTGCCGCAGGCTTCGAGCTTGGCGTTGAAGCTTTTCGTCTTGAGTCCTTTGAGGACCTCGGCGTTAGCACGCTCGGCCTGGCCATTGCTCCGGGGGTAGGCGACGGAGGCGAAGCAGATCTTGATGCCGGCCGATGCACAGTACTCCCGGAACAGTCCGCTGGTGAACTGGCTGCCGTTGTCGGTGATTATGCGGTTAGGCACACCAAAACGACAGACCAGCCCACGGATGAACTTGACTGCGGACCTGGCCGGGATGGTGCACACCGGTTCCACCTCCACCCACTTGGTGAACTTGTCGATGGCGACGTAGAGGTAGCGGTAGCCCCCTTGCGCTTTGGGAAATGGGCCGAGGATGTCCAGCCCCCAAACCGCAAAGGGCCAAGTGAGTGGGATGGTTTGCAGCTCCTGCGCTGGCTGGTGAATTTGCTTGGCATGGAATTGGCACGCCTCGCACCTCTTGACCATCTCCGCTGTATCTCCCAGCGCCGGAGGCCAGTAGAAGCCGCTTCGATATGCCTTCGCAGCTAGAGTTGCAGCAGAAGCGTGATGGCCGCACTCGCCGGCGTGGATGTCCTTGAGAAGCTCTTGGCCTTGGTGAGTAGATATGCACTTCAGAGCGACGCCGTTTGGGCGACGCCGGTACAAGTCGCCATCCTTGACGCAGTAGCCTGAAGCTTGGCGTACGATCCTTTCGGCCTCCTCTTCATCCTCGGGAAGCCTGCTGCTGGTGAGGAAGGCCTTGAGCTCGAGAATCCAATCCACTCCCTTCTGCCGTGCCAATACCAGAAGGACGCGGTCACCCGAAGGAGGCCCACAGTTTGGAGCCCCCTGCTCCGGCGGTGGCGGCAGGGCAGGTGGAGGGTCGGATCCAGATGACGGTGGAGAAGCGGACGGCCTGAAGAGACGCTCCTCAAAGACGCCGGCGGGTTGCGCCAGGCGGTGAGAGGCGCGCTTGGCGATCTCGTCGGCCTCCACATTTTCTCCTCTCGGGATGTGCTTCAGCTCCAAACCTTGGAAGCGTTTTTCCATCTTTCGATGCTCCTCGAGATAGGCCGCCATGTGCTCATCCTTTGGAGTGTAGCTCTTGTTCGAGAAGTTCACAACCAGCTGTGAATCTCCCTTGACGATGAGGCGCTTGATGCCCAAAGCGTTCGCCGCCCTTAAGCCGGCGAGTAGTCCTTCGTATTCCGCGATGTTGTTGGAGACCTTGCTCTCAGGCTTGAAGTAGAGCTGCACGGCGTAGAAGAGCTTGTCTCCAGAGGGAGAGGTTAGGACAGCACCAGCTCCCGCGCCGGGAAGGTTGAAGGCGCCGTCGAAGTGCATGACCCAGAGGCCTGGAGCCTCCTCCCCTGGGAGCGTTGACTCCACCTCTGGAGGATCGTCGGCGAACGGATCGGTCCACTCCGCAGTGAACTCGGCCAAAGCCTTGCTCTTGATTACCTTTGTAGTTTCGAAGGAGATCTCGAAGGGTTGAAGCTCCACGGCCCATTCTGCCACCCGTCCGGTGACGTTGGGATTGCGTAGGATGGTCTCCAGGGGACGATCGGTTACCACCTTAATCGGGTGACCCTGGAAGTAGTGGCATAGCTTCCACGAAGTGATGAGCAGGGTGTAGAGCAGCTTTTGCTGCATGGTGTAGCATTCCCGCGCGTTGCGCAGTACCGTGCTGACGAAGTACACAGGCTTTTGCACCTTGACGACACCCTCGGAAGGCTCCTCCTCGGGAGGCTTTTGAGTGTTGCTCTGAGAGAGCGGCTCAGTCGGCGAAGATGCCACGGGCAGTTCCTCTCGAGGGTCGGGAGATGGAGCAGCCTCTTCCTCGCGAGGAGCCCTCGGGCTTGGAGGATTGACCTCCTCTTTGGCGATCACCTTGGCGTCTCGCTCCGCGACGAGGACGGCACTTGCAGTCCTTGGAGTTGCCGCGATGTAGAGTAGCAAGGGCTCGCGGGTGGTTGGGGCAACCATGATCGGTGGGCTCGTGAGATACCTTTTCAACTCGGCGAAGGCCTTGTCGGCTTCCGGAGTCCACTCGAACTTCCCAGCGCGCTTCATGAGCTTGAAGAAGGGCAAGGCTTTCTCCCCGCTCCTCGCGATGAAGCGCCCCAGGGCTGCCATGCACCCCGCGAGGCGTTGCATCTCCTTGAGATTGCGCGGTGGACGCATTTCTTTGATGGCCTTGACCTTGTCAGGGTTCGCCTCTATCCCGCGATGGGACACGAGGAACCCCAATAGTTTTCCCGACGGTACGCCGAAGGCGCACTTGGCGGGGTTGAGCTTGATGTTTACCTTTCTCAGGTTGACGAATGTTTCCTCCAGATCCTCAATGAAGGTGTGACTCTCGCGAGTCTTGACGACGATGTCGTCGACGTAGGCCTCCGCGTTCCTTCCCATCTGAGCCCCCAAGGCCTTGCGCATGAGCCTTTGGAAGGTAGCTCCTGCGTTCTTCAGACCGAAGGGCATGCAGACGTAGCAGTACACACCACAAGGCGTGATGAAGGCGGTCTTCTCTTCGTCCTCCTTTGCCATCTTGATCTGATGATAGCCGGAGAAAGCATCCAAGAAGCAAAGGAGGTCACAGCCGGCGGTGGAGTCGACGATTTGATCTATCCTCGGGAGCGGATAAGGATCCTTGGGGCAGGCCTTGTTGAGACTTGTAAAGTCCACGCAGAGGCGCCCACTGCCATTTGCCTTCGGGACGACCACTGGATTTGCAATCCAGGTAGGGTGGGCTACCTCGCGTATCAGCTTAGCCTTCTTCAGCTTCTCTATTTCCTTGACTATGAAGTCCTGCTTCTCTTGCGCTTGTTTCCTAGTCTTCTGCTTCACGGGGTGTGCCTGGGGGCACACGGCTAAGTGGTGCTCAATCACCTCCCTGGGAACGCCGGGCATATCTGACGGAGTCCAAGCGAACATGTCAGAGTTTGCCCGCAGGAAGGTGACGAGCGCGCTTTCCTATTTGGGGGAAAGCCCTGCCCCGATGGTGACGAAGTTGTCGCAGCCCCCGGCCTGAAGCGGGACCTTCTTGGTTGCAGAGCGCTCTTGGGTGAACTGGGGCCTCCTGCCTGAGGGTACCGCAGCTTCCCCAATGCTCATGTCCAGCAATGGATGGACCAGGTCCTCGCTTGGAGTTGGCGATGCCGAGGCGGCGAACTTCTTCCCTGTCGAACCCAGCGGATGGGGCTCGAGAGAGGCCTTCTTCGCTGCAGCCCGCTCTTGGGATACGAGCTGCTTCTTCCTCGCGAGGTCGCCGGAGTGTTCCTGTAGATCTTCGTCGGCGGGGAACATGGTGGCGGCCTCACGGTAAACATGCTCCACTGATCGGAGAGCATCCTTCTCATTGCAGCGCACGGTGATCGTGCCGTTGGCGCCCAGAATCTTGAGGACGTTGAAGCCATGGTGCGTCGCTGCCATAAACCTTGCCAGGGCGGGGTAGCCGATGATGGCATTGTATGGCAGGGCGATGTAGGCGACGTCGAAGTCGAGGCTTTCCGTCCTGTAGTTGTCTCGGGTGCCGAAGGTGATGGGCAGGCTTACCTGCCCAATTGGCGTTGTAGAGCCTTCGGTTACCCCGAAGAATGGCCGAGTCGGCATGAGCCGGTGGTACGGCACCTGCATTTTCTCGAAGATCTCGACCGAGATGATGTTGAGGCCCGCCCCTCCGTCGATGAGAGTGCGATTGACGGCGACGTTGTTGATGGTTAGCGTGCACAAGAGAGGAATTGTGCCCACGCCCCTGGTGGAAGCCGGATGATCCTCCTCGTCGAAGCCGATCTTGCACGTTGACCACTTCATTAGGCGATTGCCGACGTTGGGCTGCGCTGCCGCGATCTCTCGCGACAGCTGCTTGAAGTGTCGGTTAGACAAGGGAGCCTGAGCTCCACCCAGGAGGCAAGCGGCGAAGTCTCGCGGCTCTTGATAGCCCCCCTGGTTCTCTTCCCGATGATCGTTTGCTGGTGGGGGCAGCGGCAGCGGCTCGGGATCGGCTCGAGCCAGACCTTCACGGCGGCGACCTTCCTCACGGTCGTCGTCGCGTCGATCGCCCCGGGATCCACTCTTGCCATAGCTGCGGCCACCCCCGCGGCGCTTGGAAGCACCATTTTCCTCGTGAAACTTCCGGACAAACCAACAATCGTCGGTATTGTGGGTGTCCTTCTTGTGGAGAATGCAGTAGCGGCGACGTCGTCCCTTATCGCGCTCGGTGCGGTCCCCGCGGCATTGCTTATGATCTGGCTCTGCCGCGAGGACAGCAGCCTCCTTCCTCTTGGGGTCCTTGGACTTCGGCTTAGGGGGGGCGCCTCCGGCAGGTTATGCACGAAGAGCCTCCCCTCCTCGGCCTTGGCGCAGCGGTCGGCGATCTCGAAGAGCCTGACGACGGAAGTCAACTCATCATTCACGGACAGCTTCTCCCTCATCTTGATGTCGGAGACGCCCGTGGAGAATGCGGAGATGACCTCCTCGTTGGAGATCCTGGGGATCTTGTTCCTCATCTGGCTGAAGCGCTGAATATACTGACGAAGCGTCTCGCCCTTGTACTGACGCACCGCCTTAAGATCGTTCTTGGTAGCGGGGCGCTCGTACGTGGGCATGAAGTTGGCAACGAACTGACGGCATAAATCCTTCCATGAAGTCACGGATTCGTGAGGAAGATTCATGAGCCAAGTTCGCGGAGCATCCTTAAGGGCCATGGGGAACCAATTTTCCATGGCACGCTGATCTCCACGCGCGGCCTGGACGGCGACAACGTAGAGTTGGAGGAATTCGACGGGGTTGGTGGTCCCGTCGTAACGCGCCGATGTCCGGCTTGAACTTGTCAGGCCAGACGACGTAGCGTTGCTGGCGAGTGAGAGCAAGACACCCGGGGTTGTAGATAGGGTCGCCGGGGGTCCTGACGTTCTTGCCAGCTTCGCCGATGTCGTCGATGGCGCGGTCATGATTTTCGCGGCGGCGCTCGAGGGAGACGCGTGCGTCTTCCGGAGCGCGTAGGACAATTTGGCAGCTAGGCTCCCCGCGCGGTGAAGATGCGGCGTGGGAAACCACCTTCTTGGCCTTGTTGGCCTTCCCATCTCCGGCGCCCGGGGCGCGATGCCCCGCCGCCGGATCTAGGTTCCCCGCGCCCTGGGCTCCTCCCTGGGCCGGGTCTTCGTTGGCGATGGCGATGAGCTCGGCGATTCGAGCGCGCCACCCCTCACACCCGTCATCGGTGGGTTGATAGCGCAGCAGCTCCTGTGCCATGGCGAGAGCCTGCGCAGGAGACAGCTGACTCCCAGAACGAGCGCGAGAAGTGGCGGTGGCGGTGAAGGAGAGCGAATGCTTTGTACGCCCGGACGGGAGGTAGGAGGACTCTAGATCTTCCTCCTCTTCCTCCTCGGCCGAAGCTTCATGACGACGGAAGATGGGCTCGGTTTGCCCCCGAACAGCGTTGCGACGGCGAAGACGCTCGAGCCTTGCGTTGGCGTCGGCCATGTCGAAGCAGATCTAGGAGAAAACACACTACAGCCCCCTACCTGGCGCGCCAAATGTCGATGGATTTCGTGTCGCAAGAACACGGGGTACCACGCGACGGACCCAAAGATTCGAACGCAGGGGGCTGAACGTGTGAGATCTAGGATCGCAACGAAGCACGGTGACGGAAGTCTCGAGCGGTCGAACGCACTACGCACTGCAGAGAGGGACGCCGAGCTTTACCCAGGTTCAGGGCCCTCGTGGTGAGGTAAAACCCCTACTTCCTGCCTTCTTGTATTGCAACGCGACACCTCGCGAGGAGTACAAGGTCTTGGTTACAAAGCTCTAGCTGGCCAGAGGTTGAAGAACCTGCGTGCCCAGCTAGCAGCCTCAAGAAGATGAAGATCCGACCCCCCCTAAGGGGTGGCCTCCCCCTCCTTTTATAGCGCCAAGGTCCTCCTTCCCCTTATCTTCTTGGGGAAGGGGTTGCCACACACGGCCAAGGAGGGAGGACAGCTGTAGACTCTATTCTTCTGTGGACGTAGTCTTCGTAGAGTAGTGGCGCCAGTCCACCGGAGTGGGTGGAGGAAGCTGACGTCTTCCTCTGGCGCCCTGCACCGTCCACGCTATTTTTAGGGGGGTGGCCAACAACCACTGTGCCGCTTTGGGCAGGCACAACGAAAGTTGGTCTCCTCCCTGTCGGGGGTAGCGTGGGCGGTACGCGGTCTTCTGCCCGTTATCTTCTTGCTCTGCACGCAAACGTGCTGAGCTGACGTGGGCGTGCTTCCTCTCCTCACCAGCAGGGGCTCGTGAGGAGGTCTTCTGGTCCTTAGCAGTTTTGGTCGTCGTTCTCCTCACGAGGCGCCTCCTCGTGAGGGTCTTCTCCGTAGCTTGGGTCGTTGTCTTACCCCTGGGCTGAAGATGGGCCGATGACGGGGCCCAGGAGCAGGTGGACCGGGATACCCCGGTATACAGAACACCGACAATCGTCAAGTTCCGATTCACTATGACTTACGAGACCGACCAGCAGTTTTCGGAATTCTCCGAAATCGTGGCAGCAGCGCTGATAGTCAAAATCAGCCGGAGCAGCCCCCCGCCAGGGACGTGCATGAAAAAAGCAGACCAGCTCGACTTCGATGGGAAGGATACCATTCTGTTGTGGTTAAATGAGCGCAGAAATTTGGTCCGCCAACTTTCATGAAGCATGTTCTATTTCACCAATTAGTATAGTGTAGTTTACACTAACTCCGAAGAATTAGCTTATGTATATGCAGGGTTGAAGCGGTTTCGAATTTCTGAAATGTCTGTCCCACTTTTGTGTAACTATCTAAATTTTGTAAATCAGGGACTGTCTCAACCAAATATTAACAAGTTTGAATATGGTTTCATTGCATAGTCGAGATAAAACCAGAAAATAGTTATTGGTAACTATAGTTAAGTTCAGAAAATGTGTCTATTCATTTTCACCTGCAAATTAATTAAGTATATACTATAACATTGCAAACACATATCACTATAAATACAATCCATATTCAGTTCTTACTCAGTATAAGTTCATATATCATTTCAAGCACAACTCAGTTCATGTTCACTATAGATTCAGTTTAACTAGTTGCAACATTTCAAGGACATCTGGGTGCATATCGACAACATATTCACTAAAAATTCAACGCATTGTCCCCTGACAATACATACTAATTTATACATAATTTCAACCATAATCGGTGAATGTTCACTACAAATTCAACTAAAATACATACAACATTTTGAACACATCGTAGTGCATATATTCACTACAAATTTAGTGCAAAAGTAAGAGCATATTCAATCCAAAACCAATGCAGATTCAAATCACAACACCGAGAACACGTGTTCAAACACTAGAACTTTAATTTTACCAAATTTGTTCCAAGCAAGCTAAGATCCTCTGGGAAATTTGTGGGACTCTAAACCCTGCAAGCTAGTGGCCACGAACTAGTGGGCCGCAAAGTAATTAGGTCTTTGATCTCCCTCTGCAATTGCCGTACAAGACAAATCGACGACCTTGTAAATTCGATGATGCCCAATTGTATATTTTTTTCATCTTCGTTAGTGATGCAGGGATCTCATTTGTATCATTTTTTGTTTTCAAATGACTTGGAGAAGTGGCACATAAATGGGACGCCCTTGTCTCCGTTGACAAAGTAGAACATCACAGAGCGGAAAGTATTGCCCGACGAGGTTGCATGGATTGAGCACAGCAGCGTACGTACGTGTATGGATGGAGGCGGAAGTGTGTAGTTGAAAAGGCTAGCTGCCCTGTCCGTCCTCCTCCCGTGGAAGTACGCACGCATCAGAGGAGCGCAAAGCAAGAAAAGGAATGGCGAAGTGGTGGTGGTTGCTCACTGTCGTGCCACAGGCGCCGTGCGTGCGTGTTTATCCCCCACCACAACCACCGCTCCGGAGTGTGAGCGAGTGACAAATGACGCTCCAGCTTAAGACTAGAGCATGGTGCGCTCTTCTGAACAGTCGTGCTCGTGCTCCTGCGGCGTAATATACAAGTGCAGAAACAATCATCCGTCCCTAGCATACTCCCTTTGCACGGAGCGCGTGCGCCTGGTGGCGGTCCACTGAGGCGGCTCATGATGCGCTAATGATCCATTCCATCCATAGTGGATTAGTGGTGGTGTTCGATATAATCCTCCACCTCTAACTGTACTGTTGTACTTCAAGTGTTGTCTCCATGGAGTAGATCGTAGCCCATCGAATGATGGATCGATACGCCAAACCGACTGGAATCGCCGACTGAATCCTAAATTCGTCAGGATATATAAACAGGGTACTGTTATAGCTACATGCATGCGTACTCGTAAACGTCTTCAGTTCCGCCCTTCTGCCTCGCCTCACCAGTCTCCTGCTTGATTTGGGCACGTGCATCATGCGCTGATACGGTGCGTGGCTGTCGGCTACCGCCAAAAAACTCGATCGATCGCAGCACGCTACGGTTCAGACTGAACCGTTCGTTCAGGGTGTTATTGGCGCGAGCAAACGCGTCGTCAGCCAGCTGCAACCTCCCAGCGTTGACAGTTGACGAAGGTCGTCGCCTCGTCGGTGCGTACGTCTGCAGTCTGCTTTGCAAGCATCAATCAATCAGCCAGCCGCAAGCAAAACCATTTCGTCGCTGCAGAAAAATGTGCAAACAATATCTATCATCCATGGTTCAAGTTCTTTGGTATAGGGTTTGAATTGACGGGCGATCACCAGTAGTTTACAAGAGACCAGTCAGCGTCCGAATCTCTGTTGCCTGTTGGGGATCGGCGTCGACGTGGTCACCGCAACAACCACCGCCTTACCTTACTGCTACTTGCGAGCAGACGGCAGAGCAGAGCAGTGTCGAATCTCAGTATCTGTCTACACTGTTGGCCTCCCATGTTGGAGCCTCTTGCACTAGTTTTTCCTTGCTTGCTGCTTCTTATATGGAGTGTGGGGTTCGCTTCCGGAAGCGGGGAGCCCATGGAAGCGAAGAGAGATGGGGCGTATGAATCGCTTGCACCCCACTCCAGAGATCGATGTGGATATGGCCCCCCAGTGGCTCTCTGTCCTCCCTTTCTTTGTTTCCCGGAAACTGCAAACAGAATCGGTTGTTGGCTCCTCCAGATTCATTCTCTCGGCCGCAGGCACGCATGCAGCCAGCCGACACCTTTCTAGACCTTCCCTGCATCTGCATACCAAGTTTGCTCCTCAAGCTAACTCTGTCTCTGTCCCTCTATCCTCCTCTCTGCCGTCTCAACTCTCAAACACGCACCCAAAATACATGTTACTAACTGGGGGTGCCACCATGTATTTTACTAGCAGGTTTATTACATTATCACAATGTCATTTTTTTTAATATAAACAGTATCAAAACATTAAATTTTTAAAATAAATACACAGTTAGTACCACCTTGTGTTAGAATATATTATTTCTTGTTTCTCAAGTTTAGATTTCTTGTTTCTCAAGTTGTTTTGGCCTAAGTCGGTTTGTGGCTTGGCCTATTTAATCTCCCCCATTGTACTCAAACAATCAATCAATATTGATCTATTACAAAGTTTACATGGTATCAGACGCCTAGGTTTCCGCCCTCGGCATGGCACCGACGCCACCACCACCACCGCCGCCGCCGGCTCGGCAGCTCTTCACCTCCGACGAGTTCCGCGCCGCCGGTGCCCCCACCTCCTTCTCCTCCACCACCCAACTCTCTACTGCCCTCGCTACCCAAAACCCTAACCCTATCTTCTCTCCACTTCCTCTAGCCGACACCATTGCCGATGTCACTCCCTTCATCCCCATCACTTTAGATCTACCAAAACACAACTACTATCATTGGGTTCATCTGTTTGACGTCCACCTCGGCCGTTGCAATCTCCGATCTCACGTCGACGGCACCGCTCCTCCACAACCTCATGATCCGCGTTGGGTCAAAGATGATCTTGCTGTTATTCAGTGGATCTATCAGCGCGTCTCCACCGAGATCTTCAACTTGGTGTTCCGCGACGCCGCTACTGCCGCTACTCTTTGGGCGGCTCTTCGTCAGCTCTTCCAGGACAATGTCGATGCCCGCGTCAATAGCCTCAACACTGAGCTTCGCAACACCGTCCAGGGCGACGCTCCGGTTGGTGTCTACTGCCAGCGACTCTAGTCCATCGCCGATGAACTTCGGGAACTCGGCGATCCAGTCGCCGACAAACAGCTCATCAACATGCTCCTAGTCGGGCTCAGCGAGCGCTTCGAAAAGCAAGCGTCCTTCATCCCTCTGATGCGGCCAATGCCTTCGTTCTCCGAAGTACGATCTCTTCTCCAATGGGCCGATCAACAACAGACTCGCAAAGACGCTCGTCCACAGGCCTTCAACGCCACGCCACGGCCACCGGTCCCTCCTGCAGCACCGATCCTGCCGACGCCTACGGCTCCCCCGCCACCCGGTTGGCGCCCGAGCCCGAACTACAGGGGAAAGAATCCCATCTATCGGCCGCCTCAGCCACGGCCGGCCCCTCCTGCTCCAGCACCGGCACCTGTACCTCCGGCTCCAGCACCACCACCATTGGCCCCATCTGCTGCTCCTGCCTGGCGACCCCCTCATGACCCGTGGACAGGCCTTGTCCAAGCTTGGCCGATGCCCTGGATGGCTCCCTCTCCCGCTGGTGCACCTCCTGCATACGCCGGCGCGTGGACTCCTGGCGTCCGCCCACACACCGGGTCCCCGGGACCGCTTATGCCCCGGCCCCCAACGCACGCCTACTATGCCACTCCGGCCTACTACCCCTACGCCGGCCCATCACAGCCATCATACCAGGCACCGGTCTACTACCACGACGGAGGGGGGGCACTATCAGCCGCAGTTCCCCTCACCGATGATGCTTCCGATGACAGCCACACCAAGTGCTCCTGCTCTACCACCCACCTCGACGCCGAACTGGGATCAAGCAGCGTTTCTTCAGGCAATGAATAATTTTGCTGCCCAAGGTAACTCAGATTTTGATTGGATTTTTGATTCTGGCGCCTCTAGTCACATGTCTTCATCGCGTAATATGCTGTCATCGTTTACTTCCTCTCCGTTTTCTTCTATCACTCTCGGTGATGGTTCTTCTATCCCTATTTCTTGTGTCGGCCAATCACATATTCCAACCAAAAATAAACCCCTACTTCTTCGAGATGTTCTTGTTGCACCTGCCCTTATTAAAAATCTTATTTCCGTTCGCAAATTCACTCGCGACAATCTTGTTTCTGCTGAATTTGATCCGTTTGGTTTATCTGTGAAGGACTTTCTGACCAAGGCGGAGATCGCACGCTTCAATAGCTCCGGCGACCTCTACTCCCTTCATGGCGCTCCCACAAACGCACCACCAACCTCCATGGTCGCTTCGGTTGATCTCTGGCATCGGCGCTTCGGTCATCCAAACAATGCTACTTTATCATCGCTTCTTAGTGAATTTGCTATTCCATGTAATAGAGGTACTCATCACCCGGCCACTTGTGAATCCTGTCAACAGGGCAAGCATGTGCGCCTACCATTTAGTTCTTCTAGCACTACCAGCACGTTTGCCTTTGAGTTATTACATTGTGATCTTTGGACCTCACCAATAGAAAGTATTTCTGGTTTCAAATATTATCTTGTCATGCTTGATGATTTCACACATTTTGTTTGGACTTTTCCTTTACGAAACAAATCTGATGTTCATAAAATATTCATCAACTTTCAGCACTATGTATCAGCCCACTTTTTTCTACCAATCCGTTTCATTCAAACCGATAATGGTCGTGAATTCAACAATTATGCAAATCGAAATTTCTTCCTTCAACATGGTATTCTTTTCCGTTTTTCTTGTCCCTATACCTCTCCCCAAAACGGCAAAGCTGAACGTGTCTTAAGAACTATCAATGACATTATACGAACAATGTTAATTCAATCTTCTTTACCATCCAAATTTTGGGCTGAAGCTCTTCGTACTGCAACTTACCTTCTCAATATTAGACCAACAAAAGCAAACCCAAATACTACTCCCTACTACTCCCTCTTTTTGTCTCATCCAAATTATAGTGAACTTCGCGTCTTTGGGTGTCTTTGTTTTCCTAATGCTTATGCCACCTCCATCAATAAATTATCACCTAGATCTAACCCTTGTGTTTTTCTCGGGTATTCCGATGAGCACAAAGGATATCGATGCCTCGATCTTCTTAGTGGCCACATTCACATCTCGCGTCATGTTACTTTTGTCGAGCATATTTTCCCCTACTCCACACGAGTCTCCACACCCGAACCCTCCCCATCTAACCCAGCGCCTTCTCCAGCTCTTCTCCAACCTATCCACCTAGTCAACTCAATCAACACCTCTCCCTCACCCATGATCATCACCCCCTCTGCCGCCACTCCTGCCGCGGCAGCGCCGCAGCTTGCCAACGTCTCACGGCAGCCTGCCACGGCACCAGAACCACACCTTTCTCCTGCCGCGGCAGCGCCGCAGCCTGCCACCGTCTCACGGCAGCCTGCCCCGGCACCAGAACCACCCCTATCTCCTGCCGCGGCAGCTTCTCCTGCCGTGTCGCCGGTCTCATCACCCTCCATCAGCAATGACTCTCCCATACCTCCCCTACCACCTAAAGCAGTACCTACTGACCCACCGGCTAATGCCCACACAATGAGAACACGTGCCAAGTCTGGCTTTCGTCTACCTTCATCCAAATTAAATCTTTTTGCCAATCCTACTATCTCCCCTATCCCGAAAACTTACAAGTCAGCTCTACTCGATCCTAATTGGGCTGCTGCCATGCAAGATGAATATAAAGCATTAGTTGAAAATGATACATGGCAGCTAGTACCTCCTCCTCCTAATGTTAATCTAGTTTCGGGAAAATGGGTCTTTCGGCAAAAGTTTCACTCTGATGGTACGCTTTCTCGATATAAAGCAAGATGGGTTTGCCGTGGTTATTCCCAGCAGCATGGTGTAGACTATGATGAAACCTTCTCTCCTGTTGTCAAGCCAAGTACTATTCGCACCGTTCTTAGTCTAGCTGTTTCTTCCTCCTGGCCTATCCATCAATTAGATGTCAAAAATGCCTTTCTCAATGGTACTATTCAGGAAACTGTTTACTGTCAACAACCCTTAGGTTTCGAAAGCCCCTCTACACCTAATCATGTGTGTCTTCTTAAGAAATCCTTATATGGTCTTAAACAGGCTCCTCGTGCCTGGTTTCAGCGTTTTTCCTCCTTCATTCAAACAATAGGCTTTACTCCCTCTGTTTCTGACACCTCTCTCTTTATCTTTCATAGCAATTCCAATGTCGCCTATCTTCTTCTTTATGTTGATGATATCATTCTCACAGCTTCTACTCAAACTTTTCTCGATCACATTATCTCTCTTCTTCGTGCTGAATTTTCTATGACAGATCTTGGAGTCCTCTCTCATTTTTTAGGCATTGCCGTTCATCGTGACCCCTCTGGTCTCCTTCTCTCTCAACGGCAGTATATCCTCGATCTTCTTGCCAGGGCAGGAATGATGGACTGTCAGCCGTCCCGCACTCCTGCTGACACCACCGTTAAACTTACAGCCGACGGTGACTCCTTTTCTGATGGCACTCTCTATCGTAGTCTCACGGGTGCTCTTCAATATCTCACTCTAACTCGCCCTGAAATTTCATATGCCGTTCAACAAGCTTGTCTATATATGCACGATCCTCGTCTTCCCCACTTTCATCATGTTAAACGTATTCTTCGTTATCTTAAAGGTACTCTCGACCATTGCCTCCACATAAACACCTCCACCCCTACTACTTTGACAGCATATTCCGATGCTGACTGGGCTGGTTGCTCAGACACTCGACGATCCACTTCAGGATACTGTGTTTTTCTAGGTGACAATTTGATTTCATGGTCTTCGAAACGTCAGCTCACGGTTTCACGTTCTTCTGCCGAGGCTGAGTATAGAGCGGTTGCCCACACTGTGGCTGAAACAGTTTGGCTCCGCCAACTACTGACAGAGCTCCATCATCCGATTCAACAGGCAACCATTGTTTATTGTGACAATATCTCTGCAGTTTATATGGCAGGAAATCCAGTGCAGCATCGGCGTACCAAGCACATTGAGATCGACATCCATTTTGTTCGGGAAAAAGTGGCTCTTGGGCAAGTTCGTGTTCTTCATGTCCCAACCACAGCTCAGTTTGCAGATATTTTCACCAAGGCGCTTGGCACAGCTCCATTCAGTGATATTCGATCCAGTCTCAACGTTGTTGATCACACCGTTGACACTGCGGGGGGATGTTAGAATATATTATTTCTTGTTTCTCAAGTTTAGATTTCTTGTTTCTCAAGTTGTTTTGGCCTAAGTCGGTTTGTGGCTTGGCCTATTTAATCTCCCCCATTGTACTCAAACAATCAATCAATATTGATCTATTACAAAGTTTACACCTTGCACATTAAAAATATAGAGCATGTTTAAAGTGCAGTTGACCATTTTTTTAAAAAAAATACAAACAATATAGTTGCACATGAAAAGTACAGTGGTTTCACATTTTTAAATGTGTAATGTGTGTAGATAAAAGTGCAAAAACGAATGAAAAAAATAAAGAAAACAACCTATTTCTCCAAGAAGATCCACTAACTACAAAATCGACTAAAATCTAAAAACATTCGGTCAACTAAATAAACCTGCCGACCTGTTGCAACAAAACATTTGATAAAATAACAAAAAGATCATTGTAAATTTCCACGATAAATAATGATCAGCTCACCTCGGTGTAAATATTTCAAAAAGAAATTATATGATGAGTTTTTCCATAATTTTCAAAAGTAAAAAACTGGATATAAACATTTTTGTTAAGTTCCGGAAAAAAAAATAAGTTATAGGTTCTCGCTAGCATTTTCCATGAGAAGATTCTCTGTCGAATTGTCGCATGTGTGATTGTGTGAAGCCAAGGCTGCGTGTACGGTTCCGGTCGACAAGACCATTTTTGCACTTCACTCCCCTGCTCACTCTTGATCATGCATGCATAGCAAGCTTTGTGTTCAATCCAAGTGAGGAATGTTTCATGTGGCCATGTTGCACGCTTTTATATTGCCATGTTAAATCCAATTGAGGAACGTTCCCGTTATTGTACTCCATAATATGCCTATTTTTCCTGATTAAAGTACATGTGAACGATGCCTTTTGTCCTGTTTTTCGTTGAGCGGCAGAGAGACAGGTTGTTGGGTTGGAGCAGAGGCTGACTTGTTAACCAAAATCCAAATATATAGTATCAAATTGCGGTTGTAGATTTCAGATTAGGAGGTTAAGCTTGAAGGAGGGAGACTATACAAGGTCAAAAGGGGGTCCCGAAGAACCTGAAAGGCATTCCCTTTTTCATTTTCAGATTTTTGTAGGATAGTCGAATCATTCAACCTGCAGAAAATTAATGGTTGTCTTGTACGCATGCTTTGAGGAGGGCACCCTGAAGTTGCAGGACAAGCATTACATCATGAGCCCACGACACGTCATCCATGCATGAGCACCTTCTTACAATTATGTAGACTCCCTGTTAACTGGTAATCAACCCAGGACCATGCATTTTACTGCCATGTGCGACTTTTGCAGTCAAAACACTGTAACAAACTATGGAGGTACATGTGCATTCTCAATTTTTTTTCTCAAAACAAGGAGGTTGAAACATGGCCTTCCATCAGAATGACGCACACAACCATTTTATTATATACTATTTAGCAAAGCTTAACAAAACGAATACATCAATCAACCCAAAACCAACTTCCTAGCGATAAATTTTGCTACACTATAAGCTTTGTGATGGGCGTGAGTATGATTGGCGTCATATGCCCTAACCTCACACCGATGCACATCATCTAAATCTGGAGGCCTCACCAAGCCGCCGTACGGTGAGCCGGGAGCACAAACCGACCTAGTAGACCATCGACACACACCTCATGCACACTCTATAGAAGGAGTGGCCGCCATCTTCCACGACCCTTCTTCCACAGGAATCAATGTCCAGCCTGTTGTCGATGCCGCCAAACAACACCACCGCCCAGCGCATGTGGACCATACATTTTTCACCGCCGAGACCCCACTGCACCATGTCATCAAGGCTCGCCGTCGACGTAGCAGCATGTGATGCCATACCACCTTGGCCCTACGCGAGAAGCACGCGGAGCCCTGAGCCCACCGCCAAAGCCATCTATTGGTCCCTCCGGCTGATGTATGGCTAGAAAGATGATGCCCCCAAGGAAGGGACGAGGTAGGGACGTCGCCATCATCGGATATGGGAAGCACAAATCTGTGTCCCTGGAGCACACATGTAACGGGAACAGCCCCACACTACCTCCAACGAGGTAACGATGCCCGCATGCACCCCGTCAACGGTTTCGGCCACAAGCTTTCCCTCATAGACTCACATCAGACACCACCTAGACCACCAGAACCTTCTCCACGATCTTTCGCCATGCCTCAACGGCCAAATCCGGTGCTGGGAAGCAGACCTAGACCGCCACGCTCACCATGAGAGACCGAGCAGCCGCTGGGAAGCCAGCTTCGTGCGGCGGCAGAGGAGGTCACATCCCTACATCGCAGACGGGGCACTGTGCACACACAAAACAAGGACCCCGGAGCGAGATCCCGCTCAGCTACTCCCCAGAGCCGTGGCAGACAGAGGACCCAACACAACAATCATTCCCCGCCCAAGCTTTACCCAACCTTGTTTCGGCGGTGGCTGGGAGATCAACGATGGCCGTTGAACCCTAGATCGCCAAGGTAGGGGTGGGATGTGTAGGGGTGTAAATGGATAGGATAATTTCCGTACCAAATCCATTTTTAGAGAATCCATATCAGTTTTGAACGAATCTAATGGACAAGCACATCTTATTCCAAACTTTACACCATGACCATATACAGTATAGGATATGGTATGCCAAATAGCACACATATTTTATTATCTAATTTTTTTGGATTATCGAATGAATTTTCATCTAAATAATCAGATTTTCATTCCAAATGTCGAAGCTAATAAAATATACTTATCAGTTAGTGAGTTGTTGAGTTCGTCCATTAGTTAGAATACAAAGTTCAAACTTATTATGATACTAGGCTATTGAAGTATTGCGTTACTTTATCGAATACATGTATTTTTTTTCATGTCCTGATCTGGCCCCGCGTCGTCTCCCCTGTGAGGCGACTCGGGTGGAACCCTAAAAAGCCGCCGCCGCCCCTCCCCTATCCACCCTCCCTCGCCGCGGTGGGAGGTGGCGGCTCCCGGTGTCCGCGGCCCCTGCTGGTGGCTGGCTGTGCTTCTCCGCGACGTGCTAGTCCGCTCGGGGTGGCCGTCTGCGTCTGGGCCTGCCTCACGGCGCGGGAGGTGGATCCTGGCGGTGGCACTCGGCTAGGCTCGCTCTAGCCTGCTGCCAGCTTGTTGGCTACGGCGCACGAGGCCAAATCTGGCCAGTTTGGATCTGACGGGGTGAAGTTCTTCAGGATTCCCCTCCGCATGCGCTCGGTGGGTGTGCTCTTTACATAGAGCTTGGTGGTGCCGGGTTCTCCCCGGTGTGGTGCTTGCCGGCGTGGTGCCAGGCAGTTGCTGGTCGCCTCCTCCCCGTCCATCGGCCTGCTGCGTCTGCGCAGGTTGGCATCTCCTTGGCCTGCAGATGGAATCCATGGGAGGCGGCTTGCTCCCTACGAGGGTTGCAGCCGTGGGCAATTGTTGGAGGTGAAGGCCCCCCCTAGTGCTGCTGTCAGTCTCGACGAGTGCTTGCCCGCCGGGCTAGCATGCTCCATGGCCATGCTGTGGTAGCCATGGTGTGGCTTCCTCCCACCCGGGAGGGCCGTGGCTTGGTGGTTGGTCATCCCCCCTTGTGGTGGTGTTCTTCCTACGGCGGATCCATGTCAAAGCTAGGTCGTGCAGGCATGGGAGACCGTGTGCCGAGCGGCGGTGCTCGTTGGTGTGTCGCTGGCGCCGTGAGGCCCTTTGTCTAAACCGTTGGCACGTAGGTGCCGTGGCATCGTCTCGCTGCGCATGACCTTTCGACCACACACCCGATGCAGGTGGTGTCATGGCGTTGTGTGGTCTCGGCTACGCGCTTCTGTTAGATTACGTCGATGACACAAGTTTGGACTCGGTTGATCAGGGTTGTCTGTTACGCCGTCGATGCTCTCTTCTCGTCCGGCGTTTGCCTCTGGGGCTTCCTGAGAGTCGCCTCCCTTCCTCCTCTCTTCCTTATGTGTTGTGTGTTGGTGTGTGTTGTTTCTTTTTCTGCTCCCCTCAGTCATGTAAAACTCTGGTTCACTTGAACCCATCTTGCATAGGCTGCATAAGCCTTTTAGGCAACTGAATACATATTCAGGTGGAGGGTTTTCTCCCTCCCCCGATGAAAATTAAAAAAAAGTATGAACCTATTTTTCTTTCATGTGGTTATATTATATTTATTTATTCTACTCCCTCTGACCCATATTATTTATCGCTATTATAGATGTATGTAGACACATTTTAGTGCTAGATACATCCGTATTTAGGATAAGCAATATGAGTCGGAGGGAGTATTGTGTTACATTATTTATTATATGAGAGTTTGGCTAAACTTGTTTTATCTATTATTATTGGTTGTATGGTTTGCGGACCTACTTATGCGTATATATTGGATTAGTTTTTTTTGTTTCCGCCCCGAGTCCTCTCCGTTTCTGTTCCAAATCCGAGGTATCATATATCTGTATTGGAATCGACACCATTTATTATCTGATTTGATTCGAATATGTTGAAAAGAAATGATACTATATGATATGATAAGGGTAAAACCGATCCGATCTGATCTGATCCAATTACTTCCCTCGGATGCAGATGCCGGAAGAGTTTATCTCTTTTTGTCATCACATATAATTTCACCACTATCATGTGTGCCCAAAAAGATGAGACGACCTAATGACTGCACGATTGAGCCACACACAAAAAAAAGGTGGAGAACGACATGGCTGTGCAGCTGTGCTCCATCCACTATCCAAAACGATGGCGCCAAATCAAGCAACTTTGACGAAAAATATTTCCATTTGAAAGGAAGGTTTCGCCAGCAAGGAAAATTAATTAGGCCCCGAAGATAAAGCAATCGGTCCATCCATAGGATCGGTTTGGACGGATCCTGATTGACGACCGCCACGACGACATGCCAAAAATCACTCTCACGCTGTAATCTGTATTTGTCTCTCCACCAAACCTCGCCTTCATTCACGTTCCATTCCTTCTTCTCCCGGCCGTGGCTAGCTATAAAGACACGTCGGGGTCGTGGAACTCTTTGCTACCAAAGCGAAAATCGCAACACCACTCTGCGTCTTCCTCCTCGCCTCACCTTCTCTTTGCACTGTTTGGTAGCGTCGTCTCCGGCTCCGATGAAGGACCGCCGTGGCGCCGGCTTCCCCTTCTCCATCGGCTGCATGTCGCAGTCCGCCGTGGCTGTCGTCGACCCGTTGGAGAAGAAGCAGCCGCCGCAGGCCGACCCTCCCTCCTCCTCCCCCACCACCGCCACGCAAGGTAATCAAGTCGATTCTTATCACGGTACGTTCATTCCAATACCAAGATCGATGCCAAGGGGTACATGCTAACGACATCAACACCGGCGTTCCATTTCAGGTCGGCGGTCGTCCATCTCACGGCGGTCCATTTCAGACAAAGGCGCCGGCGAAGAAGGCGGCACCAGCGAGGAGAAGGCAAAAGCCGCAGCGGCGGCCGGGATCGTCACGGTCGGGGTGCAGCGGCTGATCAAGGGGATCAAGCAGATGTTCGCGGTGTACGACGGCGAGGAGGATGAAGAAGAGGAGGAGAGGGAGATCGTCATCGGGTACCCCACCGACGTGCAGCACATCGGGCACATAGGCTGGGACGGGCTGAACAAGGTCGGGGGCATGGGCATGGTCAGCGCCTTCTCCCTGCCCTCCTCCCTCTCCCTCCACCAGCTCGAGATCGCCATGGACGCCGGCGCCGGCACCGCCACCACATGCACCAACTGAACGCACTTTCTCCATGCAAGTGTTTGCTGATGGTTAATTACCTTGTCATCTGCTATTTTTCTTCTTTTTAAAACTTTGGGTGAGATAGAAACCTATGCATAGGTTTGTGTATATAGATTGTGGGAGTTTCTTAATCTCTACATCTCCATGGGTCCCTCCTCTTCTTTTCAATTAAATTGCTCTTGAACCAGATGGTAAAATCTTGTCAGGAGTGATGGTACAATAATCGCGCAAGCATTCAAGCCTTCAGTGTCGGTACATGCATGCGTGCACGCATGTACTGGAATAATGTTAAGGCGAAATAACTCATATGTGTTCATCAGAGACTCAGAGTCCTGGCTAGATGGTACAGCTGTCTTACACTTACATTAAGGAAATAACAGTCTTTACAGCCCGTGAATGCAGAATCATGATCATATCTACTTTACGTGTATAGAATGACGACCAAATTCAAACGTTGACCCGACCAAAATCCAGGTGATTCGATAGCAAGGAGTATAAAGCAACACTCTATAGCAAGGGAGTCCCAAGAAAATACATTTTTTAATTAATAAAATAAAATATTTTTAACTATAATTATAATTTATTCACTAGTCACTGTTATCCAAAAAAAATCTCGCTACCCAGTGCTATGTGTAGCAGGTAAAATCATACCAACTGTGAATTCTGATCACTGACCACTGAGCCGAGTTGATGCGCTCTTTTAATTAGTCAATGTCACCAACCATTGATTAACAATGTTGCCACTGTATTTTTATACAACAATAATGTGCCACTGTTGGAACGTGACTCACTACTAGCTTCTTTATACGCATTCAATCCCACTTCATGTTCCGGACAGATTAGCAGTCTGCAAGAGAGGTTCTAAATCAGCTCACGCAAACAAATTTCTGATGTGATGCTTCGTTGCTACCAACAATTACATTAGTTAGGATAAGTACTTAGAACTAGAATGTAGTACGACAATTAATTGGATTCCAGTGGCAGTTTGGTTAATTAGGCAGCGTGACTTCTTTGGAATATGAACAGGAAAAGCAATAACGCTAGGTTTGATAAAAATAATTATGCTTACGAGAAATATATTGCATCCATTTGTAGGACTTGCTCACAAGATCTATGTCTTATTCTAGCCTAGACATGGCTAGAATAAATAAACATGACCCAGTCCCACCTGTCATACTCTGTGGATGTGTTGTGAACTAGGAGCTAGCGAGTCTGAAGGGTGAAGATGCTGGCATGCTTGTTTATTATAACAGGATTGGATTAGTGCGAAGGATCAGCTCTAATTTTGTTTATATGTGCTTAATTAACTGGGAAGGAAACAAGATGCAGTGTGGGGGCCGAGGGTTAGCTCTCTAGTCCTTGTTGTTTATGGTGTGCTTTGTTTCTGGCAAAAAGCATTCCCGTGACAAACCTAACTGCATCATCATCACATTACTTTCCCGGTTGGTGATTGCAATTCATAAGTACATTAATCCTTAATCTAATCATCGTAACAAAAATCTGCTACTTTAGGGCCTGTTTGTTTGGGCTTTTACTGGCTTTCCACTGGAAAAAGCAGGTCGAACGAAACAAACGGGGTGGCTTCGACTGCGGGCTTCGTCAAAGCCAATCGTCGCACAGGCATACTAGAGGAAGCACCTGGAGAGGTGCTTCCCGCGGCTTCGCATATGAGGCCCGAATCGTTTTCGGAAACCAGACATGTCGTTGCGGGAAATTACACGCAAATGCCACCGCGTCGGCCCAAATCGTTATTGTCAAAAAAAAAAAAATTGGTGCTGCCCAGACCCCGCGCCCTCACCCGACCCGACGCTAGGGTTCGATTCCAGAAAAGGCTCCCGCGACTCCTCACCCGCCCCGCCGCCTGCGCCGCCGCCCGCGCCGCCGCCGCCGTCGAGCCTCCGCCTCCCCCATCTCCTGCCGCCGTCCTCCCCGCCGTCCTCCCCGACCTTCCTCCCCGACCGTCCTCCTTGCCGGCTCCTCTCCCGCAGGAGATCTCGTCCTCACCGCCCGTCCTCCGCACCGGCCGTCGTCCTCTTCTCCTCAGCCGCCGTCCTCCCCGACCGCCCTCCTCCTCACCGGCCGTCCTCCTCTCGTCCTCAGCTAGGAAGAAAAGGTGAGCCCCCTTCCCTCGTACAAGTATGTATTTTGGACAAACGTATATTTAATTAATTACTAGTGTGCTTACTTTTTGTGTATTCATGGTATTTTAGGTCAAAAATACGTTAATACACTTCAGTCAGCAGCCATGAGGGCATTTCAGACAATTCATCAACACACAGCCAGCCAGCCAGACAACTAGCCAAACGGTTCAACTCAGAACAGCAGCTTTCCCTACACAGCAGCTTTCTCTGCACAGCAGCTTTCCCTGCACAGCCAGCCAGCCACAGCCCAAACAAACAGGCCCTTAGTCTCATGTTTCAGCCTTATTCTGGAAGTATTGTCGCATAGAGTCTGTTATTCCTGCACAATTAAAGAAATGGTGGTTGCATTTGCAATGATACACTGTATGCTAGTCTTCTGGTACACGTTGTGTGGAATATCCATGAATTCTTGAGTTGGTGTGGAACTTCCAAAAGCAGCTAGAGTATTTGCTTGAGTAACCAGGCAACCTTTTAGCATGCTTCTGGACAACCATGAAGGTGTACAGACTGAACCTGATGCTTGAGCACAGAGTGACAGTCTATTGAGAGCAAGCACACCGTTCAGTTGGAAAAGAGAGGAACACACAAAAACTGTTACTTACTGGCTAATTTACTAGTTTTCTTCAAGAGAACTATGTACAAAAGCAGGATATGATCATTACATTCCAAGGCACTTCAGAGGAAAAGGTTGCGACTTCAATGGTTTATGCTTCGAAATCACAGGAGGCCACAAGCCTTAGATGGACAGACGTCACAGACCCTACTTATAATTTGGCATCGTCTTGTAGTTTGACAGCTAACTCTTTCTTCACGAGATGTTTTCTCAATGTTTGGTCAAATAGGCAGTCCATTGTTCTTTTACAGTGTTGTCCATGTCTGTCGAAAGAAGAACCTGACTGCGCTCTGCTTGGTCTGATGCATGGTAATCATCCCTCATACTAGGTGGACACAACATGATTCACTAGTCCGTGAACCACCAAACTATCGTTGCCACATGGTTATCTTGGAACATCAGAATAATCATCACAAGTTGCATACCATGATCGATTTGAGTTCAGCATCAGCTGCCCCGCTTATTGTCATTCCCTGGTCTCTGACGTGTATTAAGTAAGACAGTGAATCTTGCGTTACAAGCTCACCTGGGATCAGAACAGGGATACCCGGTGGATACGGGCATATAAGCTCACCACAGATCTCGCCAAGGCTGTCCTCGGTGCACACTCTCCTTTTCTTTGTAAAGAAGGCCTCTCTTGGAGTCAGCTTGACAGAAAACTCATCTAATGGGCTACGAACGTGATTATGTTTTCCAAATCTGGATTCTTTTACAGAGAAGTATTGTTCTGAGAGATGCTTTGCACACTGTACAAGATTTTGAACATCTTGCCATCTGGTCCCTAAGTTGACTGCAAACGTCACTGCCTGTGTACCGACAAGCTCAGATACGATTTGATGCTCTTCGGCCAAAATGTCATCTGCTTCGTATCCAGATAAATGTAGTTCTGACGCACTTAGTGTGATACGCAAAGGGTCCATGGCAGGGAAGTCAGAAATAAAGCTTGACAAGTCCAGGACAGATACCCCTGGGATTTTCCTCAGCTGGTCTTTTGTTTCTAAAGCCATACCCACTGGTTCATCAAAAGATCTTGGGTTCTCGCTCAACTGAGCCCTTGCAGCATCTAAAGATGACAGTAGAAGGTAACTTGGGCTTGAGCTCTGAAGCAACTGGAGGCACTGGCTAACTTTATCTGCATTGAGGAGACCTCCAGAGATGTGAAGCATTGAGGACTGTGTGAGAGAGCTCAGAACCTTGTGCGTGGATTGCACAGCCAAGTCAGCACCTTGCTCAATCGCTGTGCTTGGAAAACTGTCATGGAACCTGAAATGCGCACCATGTGCCTCGTCAACAATAACTGGAATGCTTAACGGATGACACACATCGACGATGCCTTGCACATTGCTGCATATGCCGTGATAGGTCGGTGAAGTAACAAGAACTGCACCTATTTTCTTACCATCCATCTCAAGTTCTTTCAGTGCTCTATCCACCTGTGACGGCGTGACACCACCAGCAATGTCCCACCCAGAATTGTACTCTGGTACTATATACTTAGGCACTGCACCGGACAGAACCAGTGCAGAGATGACTGAAATGTGACAGTTTCGAGGTATAATGAGGTAGTCACCTGGAGAGCAGGTAGCCATCACTGCAGCCTGGATTCCGCAGGTACTCCCGTTGACAAGGAACCATGTTCTGGATGATCCAAACAGTTGAGCTGCCCGGTTCTGAGCATCTAAAATCACACCCTTAGGGCAGAAGAGGTCATCGAGCTCAGGTAGCTCGGGCAAGTCATGCGCAAACATTTCCGTGCCGATAAGGTTCGACAACGAAGGTGGAGCAGATTTCCCTCTGTTGTGTCCAGGGAAGTGAAAGCATGACACATCTTGAGCTGCAGTTGATTTCAGTGCATGAACCAGAGGAGCGGTACCACCTTGGACAGCTACTGAAGGCTTAGCTATTTTATATTCAATTTCAGATACTGATCTTGGCGTGTTCCATGAAGTGCCACAATGTGCAATGACATGCCTCCGGGGCGATTCCTGCAAGACTAAGAATCATTGGAGCTGGCACATATAGTAGGAGCAGTGAAAAGCAGAACATACAATTCACTTGTCATCTTTTGATCAAAGATTGCGATGTAGAATGTTTTAATCGTGAATCATGTTGGACAACACAAAATATAATGCATCTTGAGGTAAACCGTGTTTGAAAGCAAGTCTAGTGTCTGCACAGGTGCGCTCCAGAAAAATTGGATTCAATTGTCAACCGGTAATTGTTACAAGGTTATGCCCAAAGGTCTCAAAAACGCCGGTGCGACATATCAACGCGCCATGACTAAGATCTTCGATTCTGAAAAGATAGATTTCCTATCTTTTCTTTCAACTCAGGGGAAATACGGCCGGGCGGCGCTAATTCGCGCATTGATAAGCTCAGCTAAATGAGCCTGTTTTGCATGAATGAGTAGTTTTTGACAATTTAGATGTACCGACTCGCTCTCCGCTCATCAATCTGCCTCCTCCCCTCTCGTATCAATTAATCAAGAAATAAAAAAACTTGAAATTTATTTATTTGTTCTTCTTTACAGATCTTAAATTTCAGCAATTCATCTGCTCTATACCATGTTTTCTCCTTGTATCCACGACAGAACGCGAGTTCTTGTTCATTTCTCTTGTCAGAACCAACCGGAGTCCTGACAGCAGAGCTCACCGGCTCACATGCAGCCATACCCCTGCCAGACTCAGACCAGAGCTGCGCCCAGAAGCGCCAGGAGCCGCCTTCAGTCGCCCATCCCCTGTTAGGCTGCTACCCTAGCTCTGTCAGCACATCACTTGCCACCCTTGTGCCCCCACCGCCACTGTAGTACTACGCCGTCTTCGACTGTGCCCGTCTTGCCGGAGTATCCATCGCCATACCGCCAGCGGGTGCACGGCGTTTGCCGCTGCACAATTGGCTGCAGCTGTATCTGCACTTCTGTAGGTCCTGTTTGCTGACGCCACCACTAGCCGTAGCTGCGTCGGGGACGGCCGGTGCGGAGGTTTGGTAAATGCTACAAGGTAAGGGGTGGAAACTAGTGCCCGTAGGCCAGCCAGACTATCAGCAGCAATTGGACGAACAGGTTGTGGGCACTAGAATAGTAGAATAGGAGGACGCCGATACTTCCAACGAGACAGTGGGAAAGGAAGCGATGCTAAAACCATTGCAGCGCAAGTAAGGCGGCGAAGTGGAGGTTACCGTGTGCAGATGGCGAGGCGCGCGTGGGGAGCGGAGGGCCGGAGGAGGTGGTACGCTGCTGCTGCTGCTGAGAGGAAGAAGGCGATGGGGAAGAAGCATGGTCCTGGTTGAAGGAGCGAGTAGTGTGATGAGGAGGATTGCAATCGCATCTGCTCTGCTGCATATGGGCTTCCAGGAACAAATGTTTGGGCACTGAGACCACTGGGCCAAAGTAAATCTGGAAGAGTATATTTGCATTTGCTGCGTATGAGCTTCCAAGAATAAGTATTTGGTCCATCTGCCACTGGGTAGGACTGAAAACGACCTGGTCAGAGTAGGGGTTAATGAAATTGGGGGTTTAGTTTATTTTAGAGTAAATTGGGTTTTTAGTTATTGGTGGATCATGTTGATCATGAAAGTCTTGTGATGACTAAATTGGTTACATGTTCTGGCAAGAAGATGATCTCAATGTGTCATGGGGTCCTTTCACCTGAAGATTTTTGAGAATTGTACAACTTAACTTCTTTCAGAAAGTTGGGACTGAGCTAGTACAATGATCTCCAAAGTTTCAAGTCCATTTGTTAACAATGAGTGAACTAAAGTTCATGCATGGTAAGCCTTTTGTGAGACATATTTTTGAAATTTATAAAAACTAGTCACAAGATCATAAGGATTGCTAGGAGATCCGTCTCAGCCGCAGATGCAGGTGAGCACAACGTTCGTGGCCACGCCTTGGTCAATTGGAAGACTGTCTGTCGACCCAAGGATTTCGGTGGACTTGGGATCCCTGACCTCGACCGCTCCGAACGCGCTCTACGACTCCGATGGCTTGGCTTCAATGTATTGATCCTCAGAGGTCCTGGTGTGGCGTCAAGCTCCCATGGGAGGATGCCGACAGGTCTCTTTTTAGGGCATGTACTAGGATTCAACTGGGAAATGGAGAAACTGATGCCTTTGGCACAACTCTTGGTGCAAGCGTGGACCACTTCACCTTAGGGCACCGAACCTATACAAGATTGCAAAGGAGACTACGAACAACAATTGGATCCACTCTGTTGTTAGGCTCAACACACCTGTTTAGCTTTCCAAGTACCTGGAAATTTGGGATGCACTCGCATCACTGCAGATGGTTCCTTGTAACATCCCAGTATTTGAGGCTAGAAATAGAAAGGAAATAAATGTGTGCATTGCGTTCATGCATAAAAAATCTGGAGAATTTTGCGCTTTTAAATAAACCTTGTCAAGGTGATTGAAGTTTCTCTTGAGTTGATGGAATTGAAGTAGCTCATCAACAGAAGAGCGACCACATGAGCTTTGCTAAAGATCCCATATCTAATCCTACCATGATTATCATGGTATTTTATAAACTTAAATCACTCAAACCATATCTAAGTTTAAAGGAAGACAACACAAGTCTTATCCTTGACCCTTGATCTATCTTATTCCCATATCTTGATCTATCTTATTCTTTAATATCTAAATCCATTCGTCTCCAAAACCAAAAGAGAGAATGGGAAGTTCGTCTGAAGAAGCACCTTGAAGCAACGAAGGATGCAGCCAAAAGAATGATCAACAAGCTGCCGGAGGCAGACTCGGTTTATTTTGACGAGCTTCATTATTTAGAGCCAATTTTATCGGAACCTGTAAGAGGACAAAACCCTATGTAAAATATGTTTGTATGATACGGTATGTAAAATATAATTTGAAGTTTTTTGCATAGTTTATGTCTTCGTACGTGATACACTTTCGTTAGCATAATGCCTTTGCGATTGGATCAGCTACTCGAGTCAAGACGTATTTTACTTGATGCGTTTGTCGTAGTTTGAACTTGTCATATATGTTCAGCTCTCAGGTGAGAATATCGATATATATATTTGAGGGTTTAGCCCCCGAGCATGAATATAAGGTAATCAAAAGGAAAAAAGATATAGGGAACTTAGCTTTACTTATTTGCCAAAAATGGAGGTACATGTTTTGGCTCGAAGAACCTAGCCGGTGGCCGATATTTTTGGGCTCATACAGCCTGGACTCGATAACTTTGGCTGAAAAGCCTTATTTGCTGACTCGATAACTTTGGATGAAAAGACTTATTTAAATATAAAATTGCGCCTAACTAGTTACACGTAGAAGCGCCAAAGTTGTTTGACGTTCCATAGATTGCCTTCGCCTCTTATGGTATTTTTGTCCCGGAGGCGATAGGCTCCTCCAGGGATCACCTCTGTGACGATGTATGGTCCTATCCATGACGAATCCAGCTTTCCATGTCCATCTTGGTTGAGTCGAAGGTCTAAATCCCCATTTTCAAAGGATCGGGGACATAGTCGACGAATATGATAATTTCTCAGGTTTTGCTGATATTGCACGGACCTGGTGAGCGCTACGTCTCTTTGTTCATCGAGTGCGTCGACCTTATCTTATAGTGCCTCCGTGGAAACAATTTATTCATAAGCAGAGACTCTCGGGGCCTCATGAGTTATTTTGACTGGAAGAACGGCTTCAGCGCCGTGGACCAGAAAAAAAGATGTCTCTTGAGTTGCCACATTTGGCGTTGTGCGTAAACTCTAAAGCATGAAGGGTAATTTGTCTACCCAAGCATGTTTGTCTCTTTCGAGTGGGGCCATCAACCTTTTCTTGATGCCATTGCATATCAGGCCATTGGCCTTTTCGACTTGCATGTTTGTTTGCGGGTGCGCCATGGATGCAAAGTTTAATTTGATGCCCAAGCCCTTGTAGTAATCCTTGAATTCTTTAGATGTGAAGTTTGTGCCATTGTGGGTGATGATGCTATTGGACACTCCACAGCGGAAGACGATGGATTTGATGAAGTTGACTATTGTAGTCGAATCTTGTGTGGTGACTGGTGTAGCCTCTATCCACTTGGTGAATTTATCGACTGCTACCAGCAGATAGATGTGCCCTCCTGGCCATGATTTGTGTAGTTTGCGAACCATAACCATACCCCATTGCACAAATGGCCAAGCCAAAGGAATAGGCTGAAGTTCGACTGCCAGAGTGTGAGGTCTGGATGCGAATCTTTGACATGCTTCATGGTGGTAAAATATATCTTTTGCATCTTGGACTGAAGTAAGCCAATACAACCCTGCCCTGAAAGCGTTAGCTGCGATCGCTCTACTACTTGCGTGGTGGCCACAGATTCCCGCATGTATCTCCTTCAATATGATCTTGCCTTCTTGAGGTGTGACACACCTTTGGAGGACGCCCAAGATACTTCCTTTGTAGAGTTCTCCTTTTACGACCACAAAAGCTTTAGATCGTCGAGTGATTCATCTCGCTTCGACTATATCTTCGGGTAGTTGCTTGTTTATCATATATGCCAGATACGGCTGCATCCAGCTGACCTCAATCATCATGACATCCTCGGGTTCTGGTGCATCATCTTGCTCTTATGCTGCTGGCTTAGCCCTCGAGCCTATCGTGGGTTTCTCCTTGGTCTTCTTGGGACCCAAAGGTTTGCTGGATTTGATTGATCTCTCACTTATCTCTTCCCAGAAAACTCCTATGTGTATTGGTAGGCATTGGGACCCGGTGTTTGCGAGATTGTCGGCCTCCTCATTGCTTGTCTTACTGATATGCGATACTTCGCATCCATCAAAGGTCCCCTATAGTTTGTAATACATGTCCCGATATGCAATCATATTGTTGCTCACGGCATCGCACAAGTTCATCACTTGTTGGACCATCAAGTTGGAATATCAAAGATTTTTAGGTGAGTTGCACCGCAGGCTTTCGCCATACTCATGCCGTGCAACAGGTTCTCATACTCTGCTTCATTGTTGGATGCATTCGAGAAACTCATCCAAACACATACCTCATCTTATCTACTTGAGGTGATATCAACTGTACCTGCTCTTGCGCCTTCGACCCTCTTTGAGCCATCAAAGTACATTGTCCAAACACTCAATAGATCTGGATGACCCGTGTTTTGCAGCTTGAGCCACTCAGCCATAAAATCTAGCAAAATTTGTGACTTGATGGATTTTCTTTTCTCATACATGATGTCCAGGGGGTAAGTTCAATTCCCCACAAGGAGACACGCCATGTTGCTTCAGGATTATTCAAAATTTTGGACAAGGGAGCCTCGTTGACCACTACGATCGGGTGAGCCAAAAAGTAGTGGCGCAATTTTTGCATGGTAATAAACACGATGTATGCAAGCTTCTGATAATGAGGGTAGCGCTGCTTGGGTGGTGAAAGGACTTTGCTGAGGAAATAAACTGGTCGTTGCACGCCATGAGCCTTTTTCCTTTTCGCTTCTTTCGACTATGAAAGGATCAATAGTCTAACCTAGAGGGGAGGGGGGGTTAATAGGTTTCTACAAATTTTACTTCTCTTTTTCACTAGTTTTAGGCTTTGCGGAATATAAGTGTGTGCCTAACAACTATATGAAAAACCTATATGATGCAATGCAAGGTACTTCAAACACGAAGGCTATCACAAAGGTAAATACACAAGTAAAGGGAGTCAGATAGAAATAATCGAGGCACGCGGAGATGAAGATGTATCCCGATGTTCACTCCCTTGGGGAGAGCTAGTCACTATTGGAGAGGTGTGAGTTCCCACGAAGGGTACCCAAATGCCATGAAGGCTTATCTTCTTCTCCTTGAGCCTCCTCCATGAAGTATGAGCCCAATCACTCGTGGTAGACCTTAGGGTGGTCTCCAAACCCACACAAACTTTCCAACGGGCGAATCACAAGCCGAATCCCTTTAGGCGACCCTAGCCGCTTAGGGTTTCCCATGAACCCAATAGTAACAAGCAATACCCGATGAACACAAGGGGAAATGAAATTTGGCTTGGTGGAAATGTAGATCGGGGTCTCCTCTATCTTTCTACTAAAGGAATTTGGATTTGGTTGGGTAGAATGGAAGATCATCTAGCTTGGTGAGCTCATTAATGGATGAGAGAGAGAGAAGGTAGTGATATGATTTGAATGGCAACCTTATCCTCTCAAGGTAAGTGAAGGGGTATTTATAGTCCAAAGGGGAGAAGTAGCCGTTTGGAGTATGGATCCTGCGCCAAGTGGCGCACAACCCGACGAGACCGGCTCCACACCAGACCTCCAGTGCATAGCCCAGTCGCACCGGGTTAGGACCAGGCGGCCGATACATACCTGACCTTATAACCGGGCCCCCGGGTACCACACCGGGAAATAGTCGGAAACCTAGTCAGATGACTATTCCGATTATGGGACGATGACAATATCGGGGCATCCGGCGTACAGCCCAGTTGCGCTGGGTTTCCACCGGGACGCCGGCGCACAGCCCGGCGCCACCGGATGGATTCAGGAGCCGGTTCCCTGCTCCAAAAATAGTCTTCTCCCTACGGACTTTTGTCAAAGTGTTTAGCCTATTTGGGTGGTAGGGTGTGGAAAAAGAATGTAGGTCACCTTCCCACTGAGCTCATCGAGTTTACCCCTCTTAATAGTGAAGAGTTCCTATTACTCAAGAACGGAAAGAAAGCGAAAAAGGAACTACCACCTCTTCAAACAAATGGGGGGTCTCTCAACTCCTTCCATCAATCATGATGAACTAAAACCTGTACGTAAGACTAGCAAGACACATTAGATCTTCACTAGCTCGTGTGTCATCATAAACCAAAATAATGGTTAAGGGTAAAATACCCTTACAATCTCCCCTTTTTGGTTAACGATGACAAACTGAGCTAGAGTTCATAAAATATTATGACTAGTTGAGTGCCCGTGCGTTGCTACGGGCTGTTATTCATTATATATTTTTTTAGTCGGATTGATTTTATTATTAATTTATTTATGGTGTGATATTTTACCACTAAACGATGAAGCGCCCTGCTTTGGTGCGTTCCAAGATAAGCTCCGCACCACACAACATTCTCCTCTATACGTGGCTCTGTAAGTACTCCCTCTAATCGAAAATAAATGTCGGTGACTTAGTACAAATTTTATATTAAGTCATCAACACTTAGTTTCGATCACAATTCAGATCATTAATAAAAGCCAGGCCTGGCCCATCGGCTTGAATCGAACAACTAAGAACATGAACAATAGCCATTGCAGAGAAAACTCGCCAATATAATTTCTTGGATTGATGAGGGTAGAGACTGAGCCTTGAATTTGACACTTCACATAACACTTTCTACCTTCAACTCTTCAAGCAGATGATGTTGATTCTATGCCTCCAGGCATCGTCCTTTGGATATATTGGTGTTGCTTGGACTCTGGAAAATATTGAAAACAAACATGCAACATACTCACTCTCTCCAATGTTCCACTCTCGAAAGCAAACATGCACCATCCTGAAGTTGCTGAAACTTGCAAGAATTGGACTTCCTGACGCGACAATGTTCAGGTCGGGCAGCCCCATTGCAGACAGATTGAAAACATCATAGGCTAGTAGCCCAAGCACCGGTGAGGGGTAGGATTAGCCAGGGGTAAACGGGCAGTAGTACTCCAATGAGCTGTCCAGGTTGTGGTACACCAGCCATCCTCTCCACGCATGGCTACGCCATGATGCCGACAGGCAGGCCGAACTGGATGTACTCAGTGAATCCTTTTCTACGGACTCGAGAGGTTGCCGATGTGCAGGCTGAGCGCGGAGACGGCGATGCTAGTGAGGTTGCGGGGTACCGTGTGTTCTGCATGAGGGCCGGATATGTGTGCTCCTGCAGCATTGCGTACATGGCCCTCGCCAACAATATTGGCTGCCTCGTCGCCACCCCAAACCCTCAATAACTTGAGCTTGTAGTTGTAGTGCCTTTCCTCTTTACTTTCTTATGTGCAACATCATCATCAGAATAATATTATAGGATAACCAATGTCAAGTTGCACTTGCAGCATCAGCAACCGCTCTATTAGTGAATCTCTGCATCATTCTTCTAATGGCAATATTCTGTTTAGCTTCAAATTCAGGTTGTAGTGCTTTAGTACATCTGAAGAGGCTCATACCTGTGCAGATGCGGACATAGGAGGTCACCACGAGCACTCCAGCTTTCTTTCCAATGGGGGCTTGTAATTCGCCGACAACTCTCCAATGCTTGGCAGGCTTCTAGTTCATATTTTTCCATATGTCTCAAATTCAAAAGGCAATTTCCTCTCACAAATCTACTGCATGAACCCTAAAAGTAGATAACATTCAAATTAAAACTAAAAAATGAAAATAATCTGATGATGTAATTAGCATAGAAAAGCCTATTCAGTCGAGAAGATGACATATATTTTTTCCTCAAGTATTATCAGCCCGAGAGAGAAAATGTTGTATGTAATTTAGTACAATAGTTAACTACTGTTTTTCTTTTACAAGTATAGCACTTGAATAATGCCAGACAATATCAAATATTTACTAATAATTATGTTGAAATCAGCCAAATATAGACTTCAGAGTACAATCAACTACATCATTCAAGTAAAAGCATACATTTGAGTTAGATTAGAGACGGCGGTAGCGGGAGGGCTACCATCATCACAATGCGCCGATGAAGACCCCTGCGACCAGCCACCATGCCATCCCCGTTGAAATGCATCGGGCACATAGTGACCTCCTAGGCTCCCACTGGTCGTCCTACCGCCTTCGTCGGCAGCATGGCACCAATTAGATCGATCGATCTCAAAGTGCCTATGCTTTTGCAGAGGGGGTGGTAAAAAAATTAGCTTTTGGTCAAAAAATATTGGCGCGGCTAAATTTTGTCCCAAAGTGGGATGGCTGCCAATCCTCGATGGCTTGCATGGAACCTAGAATGTGATCCACTGTAGCTTGGACCTTGGGGATGTTCAATCTTGTATGGTAATGGACCATGTTGATGGTGACGTTTGCCCTCTGTCAAGTCCTGAACCTTCCCTCCCGTAGCCTGAATCGAACGAACTTGGCGAGCTCCTCGAGCACTAACTTGATACTGTCCACTTGTGCCTCCACTTTCAATCTCCAAGTGTATAGATTTAGATTTCCTTCTATGGTCATGTCGATAACTATATCACCCGATCGAGCTAGGGATTTCGGGCAGATCCACTGAAGTGAAGACTTTTGCTTCAGTGCACACCCCCCCCCCTTCCTTCTCCAAACTTAACCGAAACCCAAACACATGAAGGGATGAGATGGATCCGTACCCCTTTGTAATTAAGTTATGAAGGGGTACGGAACAATCTGAGCCCTTGATGTGTTTAAGTTCAGGTTGAGTTTAACGAAGAGGGAGTGCACTAAAGCAAACCTCTTGAAGTGAATATGCTGAGAAGATTGAGAAGATTACGGTATTGTAGTCGTCCAATTTTACTGGCATCTGAGTACCCGCGTACATTGACCTGCATAGAATAATTTTATTTTTCTACCCACATAAGAACATCAAGTTGACGTAATTTCAATTCAAATATATTTGAAATATTTGAAAATTGGAGATCATGGTAGTATATACCTGTAAACCTAAATGTAAGTTGCAGGGACATTATGTTAAATCTGAATGCTCTGTGATTTACTGCATACTTAAATAAGAATGAGGGCTTAAAGAAAGACACAGGAGGTTAACCGAGATAAAAGGTTCCCATCGTTTATCGTGTGTGTGTTACAGAGATCACAGTAGCAAATTCCTCACTAATCAATGAATTTATTTGTCACCATCTCAAGAAATGAATTTATTTGTCACCGAGATACGCTAGCCGCGAAGAGCTCTAGCAAAAGCAGAAGGACATCCCCTTGCGCCGGATGCTGCCACGCCCTAGTGTTCTCTCCCTCGCCCGCCGCGTCGCCACGATGTCCCTGTTGCCCTGCACAATGCCGTCGTTTCGAGAAGCTGGTTAGAAGGAGGTCACATCGGCCGCCGTCGTTGCCGTGCCTAAGAGCGCCCAACGCCGTGGTCGGAGGACCGTTGAGCCGGTGCTATTCCGGGCGGAAGGTCTGGCGGTGCACCATGCCATTACACGGTCGCGTGCGCGCTTATTGCAGTTCTGCCGCGATCAATGAGGCCATTGTCGGGCGGATGCCATCAGCAAAGGAGGTTCGGCACTATTGGTTACCGAGTGGATTGGGCCTTCGTGCAGATGTGTTGATTTGGGGTCAATATCTTCGTTTCATGTTCAATATTCTCGGATCTCTCGATCTACAGATGAAATCGCTTTTGGCAGATCGATGACACACGGCGAAGAACTGAACAAATCATAGAATTCTGATAGATTTTTGTTGCCCGCCAATGCAGTTCAGGCCGAGTTTAAATCGGGTATTCGTGTTGACGACGTTGGTGGCCGGTCCTGGCTGCCCTAGCCGTGCAGGTGCCACCAAGCCGCACACTCTGGTTCAGCCGGCCGCCCGTCCATCCTCCTTGCGCTCGCAGCTGCAGGCTCGTCTGGATCGAAGCGCTCTCCATCACCCATGGTTGTTGTTTTTGACAAGTCACCCATGGTTCTTGTTTGATCTCTCATCAACCGAAATCGATTGTAAGCAAATCGATCGTAAGCTTGGATCGATTGCTCCCATATTTATAGGCACATATAAATCGCAAGAAGAGATCAACTCGGGAGTAAAGAGTCTGTTAAGTTTGGATCATCTTCCGTAAACAACACGTAGTTTTTCTAGGCCTGGCCCACGTGAGTAATCGGTCGGCAGGAACCACGCCGGCGGAAACATACTGTAACAAAACTGAACAGTTTTTTCTTACCTGGGCGAGAGTCCGGAGCGGAGACCTGCCGACTGAACTCGTGCCATGGCAGGGGACTGTCACGGATGAAAGCGTCGTGCGATGGCAGGGCATAGTCACGGATGAAAGCGTAAAGTGGGTGGGCGAAAACGTAATACCATCACGACCTTAAGCCGTATTATTAGTAGAGATAAGCATGTAACAAACATTTCCACACATATTGAAGAAGCTCCCCCATAATGTTTGTACATGGTTGAATTTGCATTTGAATGCAATGTGCAACATAGATAGGATATAGGGAGCTCTTCCAATATATAAGGGAACAAACAAGATATAGGCAAGTTAACAACTAAGCTAGATTATCCATGCATAAGATTAAACAAGGTAGATAGGACACATAGATAAATGAGTCGCATACAATAATTAAACAAACTTGCCCATACACATGGGACTTTAACATAGTTCAACACACTCAAGGTTCAACACAAAGACCAAAGGTTCGAATGCAAACCATAACAAGATAGCAAAGCACAAGCCATACGAGAGAAGCAACAAATGAAAATGGCTTGTGAAAATAACTCAAAGAACTCTAACTCACTTCTCCCCCTTGGCATCAAGACAACAAAAAGGAGAAAGCAAGGTATAGTGGCAAATGAAAGAACCTAGACAAATGGAGGAGGAGGTGAACCTTGTTCATCACCTTCTTCACCCTCGTCTTCATCTTCTTCTTCATTGATCTCATCTACACCTACAACCTGAGTACGTGGGGGACGCGAGCGACCTTGATAGGAGGGCATAGGATATCCATAGAACATCTCATCGTCGATCGGAGGCATCACATAGTTGACATACGGCACAGGGTTCATCTCCAGACCAGGAGTAGGACAAGGATAATTCTTGGAAGCAAAGAACTCATTATGTCGTGCCCTTATATGTTGAGACATCACTAAGGCTCGATGATCCACATCATGAGTGGACTTGCACATATCCCACAGTTCTTGAAGAACTTGCCAGCCCCACTTTTCTTGCGAGGAGGCGCATGGCGAGAGCTAGAGGCAATAGGAGAACCATGAGGAGCCTCTTCAGTGCAGCGAAAACCGGGAACCTCCAACCATCCATCACTAAGGCCAAGAGAAAACATCTTGTGATTGTAAGTTGTAACGCTCTCCGGTATGAGCAAACTTGGGATCTATCTTGGAGTTAATGAACTTCTGAACAAAAGCACAATATCCCGGAGTCATGCGGGAAATAACTGACCTCTTCAACTCACAAAAGATGAAATCACAAACACCAATCTTTCTCTGTCGTCCAGGCTTGCACCAATAGAGGAGGTTGATATGATAGCCAAGAATGTCAGAGGTGTCTCCCTTCTTACACACCAAGTTCTCACGAAAGAGCTTAGCCAGAGCATTGTAAGCGTAGTACATGCTAGAAATAGCAGGAGGTTCTGCCGCATGGTCTGAGGTAGGGTAGCAGAAGGAAATGTTGCTCACCGCCTAGGAATCCTCAGAGTGAATCTTGAATCCAGTGGCAAGTGCTCCTCCATATCCAAGAGCATCATAGAAATCATCATAAGTGCCATATACTTGCTCAGAGCCTGTCATCCAAGCCATGTTGCGCTCATCATCAAAGTAGACTGTGTAGTGGAACTGGTGAATGACATCAGGATAGTAGTCATATTTGAAAGCAGCTATATCAAGTACACTAAGCTTCCTCAGGCACTCATCAATGTAGTGAAAGTCATTCTGAATGCGGTTGTTGAAGTGAGTCATGTGGAGTGCATGCTGATGCACAACCCAGCCCCTCTTGAAATAAGCCTTGTGAGAATAGTGTTCATCCCACATCTGCTTCTGCCCCTCTGTCCAGAACAACTTGTCTCCCCCAGTGCAGGTTCTCTTCTTGAAGCGATAGGGATCACGGAGACGGAACTCCCTCCACAGCTCAGTACGCATCTCTCCCAAGTTGCCTTTCGGAAGATCTTCCGGCTCATCGGGCTTCACGGTCTCTTCTTGGAACCAGATGACTTCTTGATCACTGGAGCATCAATGCTCCTCCTGGGCTGAACAACCCTTCCACTTGTGTGAGCACCTTCTGGCATCTTAGTACGGGCCCTCTTGGAATGCACCTCGTGCACCTCCTCCTCAAAGTCATCATCTGAAACGCATCAAAAACGAGAGAGAAACCATGTAACAATTGAACGAATCAGAAAAGAGGCCAAGATATTACTAGTATGCTATACAAGTGCATGATAGTAGAGAAAACTGGAAGCAGGAAAATCTGGCAGGTGGAGTCAAACCGGTGTCACCAGGCTTGCGCCGGCACTGGCACCGGGCAGCCGGTATACGCCAGACCGTGCGCCGGACCAGCCGGCGCCAGGGCCGGTGTGCGCCGGGATCCCACCGGGTGCCACAAAAGTGACATGCACGATTTTGTAGCTTCCAAGTAAATCTACTATGGTGCTCAAAAACTTGTAGAGCAACTAATTTAGAATTAAGAGTAGAGGCCATGAGACGAAGTGTGTGACCTCCAATTGCAAAACGTTCTAACCCTAGATCTCAAATCCTCATATGTTGTAGCATAAGAAAGAATGGATTTGAGAGGGAGAAAGACAAAGATTTACCCAAAGACATCGCTCCTCAATGCATCAGGCAAACCTGTCGGATGTCACACCCAGCACAGAGGATCAGCTAGAGAATTGGTGGCTGCTGGCTAGACAGCGAGTACAGGCTTCGAGCAGGAAGGCTTTCGATGCCAGGGTAATGTTAACCTGTTGGCTACTTTGGAAAAAAAGAAATGTCAGGGTGTTTGCAATATTTGTCAGCAGTGCTCGACCAGGGTTTTAGTCAATAGAATTAAGGATGAACTGTCCCAATGGTGCCTGGCTCGTGTGAGTGTAGGTGTTGGAGGGAGTACAATCAGGTTTAGAGAGTAGGCCTTTCTTCCTCTCGGTGTGTAGCGACTCTGGCCGGTGGGTCGGATGTCGTTTCTTGTATATTGTTGTTCTCCTTCTATAAAGCTTTGGTACGCGATTATGTACCCTTGAAAAAAAAAAGACCGCACAGGCGCAAGGTAAAAGTAAAATTTACTTCTTTTTCTTGTCAACTCGTACGTGCAAGTAATTGGCGGAGAATTAATTGCCTAAGTAGATCCGGACACCGACCCTTCACCGCCATCGTATCATTCCTTGCCATTTACATGCACAAGACGGCCGGCCGGCCGCCCGATTGACGACGTAAAAATAGCACCATAAGATCAGCAAAACTTGGGAAACATATCAACGTATTGATTGAGAGAAGGAGAGGGTCACACGGGATAGCAATCTCACGTTGCCATATCCATGGCGTTCCATGCCATCGTAATGGTATCATTCTTTACCATATAATGATATACACACAGACTGCCCCCGCGTGATTGACGACGCCAAGAGATCACCCAAATAAAAGCAAACACTACAATCGGAAACATATCAACTTATTGAAGAAACAGGGATCGGAAACATATCAACGTTGCCATATACGTGCATGCAATCCCCCTATTTAACCCCACCCCATAGCCGCCCCAATGCACCCTAAACCCCGATCGAGAACCCCAGAAGCACAAGCAATGGAGGCGATGAGGAAGAAAGGAGCCTACGTGACGTTCCTGGCCGGCGACGGCGACTACTGGAAGGGCGTGGTGGGTCTGGCCAAGGGCCTGCGCCGCGTCCGCTCCGCCTACCCGCTGGTCGTGGCCGTGCTCCCCGACGTCCCCGACGAGCACCGCCGCGCCCTCGTTGATCAGGGCTGTGTGGTCCGCGAGATCCAGCCCGTGCTCCCGCCCGACGGCAGCCTCACCCAGTTCGCCAGAGCCTACTACGTCGTCAATTACTCCAAGCTCCGTATCTGGGAGGTACGTACATACAGATTTCTTCGATCGATTGTTACACAACATACAATTTTTTTAGATCTCGATCGTTACACAACATACAAATTTCTTCAATTGATCGTTACACAACATATACCTATTATTTGTCATATATATACATTACATGCATGGAACTTGTGGATTAGTTTGTGGAGTACGAGAGGATGGTCTACCTAGACGCCGACATCCAGGTGTTCGAGAACATCGACCACCTCTTCCACCTCGACACCGGCCGCTTCTACGCCGTCAAGGACTGTTTCTGCGAGAAGACGTGGGGCCACACGCCGCAGCACAAGATCGGCTACTGCCAGCAGCGCCCCGACAAGGTGGCGTGGCCGGAGAAGGAGCTGGGCCCGCCGCCGCCGCTCTACTTCAACGCCGGCATGTTCGTGCACGAGCCCAGCCTCGCCACCGCCGGAGAGCTCCTCTCCAGGCTCGCCGTCACGCCGCCAACCCCCTTCGCGGAGCAGGACTTCCTCAACCTCTTCTTTCGGGACAGGTTCGAGCCCATCTGCTCGGCGTACAACCTCGTGCTGCCCATGCTCTGGCGCCACCCCGAGAACGTCCAGCTCACCGAGGTCAAGGTCGTGCACTACTGCGCCTCGGTACGTATTTGGATCTTGATCATCCACTGCAGATCGATCCACATCGTTATTGATATTCTTCTGATCTATATGTATGGATGCGTGCAGGGAGCTAAGCCATGGAGGTACACTGGAGAAGAGGCGAACATGGACAGGGAGGAGATCAAGAAGCTGGTGAAGATGTGGTGGGACCTGTACAACGACGTGACCCTCGACTACAACTACAACGGCGCCGGCGATGAGGCGGACGTCGCAGTTCCCGAGCTCAAGTACTCCCGGGCTCCCTCGGCCGCGTAATTCAGCCATCGGCCAGCCGCTTGAATAAATTTTGGCTACCGTGTGCACTATCTGTGTACATGGGCGCCATATAGAACGAACTCTGCAGTGCAGTCGTTCTTCATTATATGTTTGCGTTTTCGTTTTAGTTTCTTCTTCATGGACAAGTTTGGTCGAATTTGTGACCGACATTTTTCTTACCGTAAGATCTTGTTTTAGTTAATTTGAACACTGCATGAAAGAGTTGGAACTCCTTTTTCCATATATGTTGGGAACGGATTGGAGTGAATTCCTACTTTTACACCCTAGCTACTTTGACAAGTTTGACAAATATTACAGTGAAATCAAGCGCCATATATACATTACAGGTCAAAATCCTCTCTCTTTTTTTTAGAAGAGACGCCAAAGGCATCTCATATCTTATAATTCTCAAGGAAAACAAAGGATAGTACAAGCAGCGAACAACAAGTCGTACTAAAACGACCAATAATAAATAAAATTACATAGAAAAGCATATTGGCCGCCATCTTCATTCGCTTGCTCTTCGTTGTCTGGAGATTGAAAACTGCACTGAATTGACAGTAATGGGTAGAGACACCTGCAAACGCCCTCGCTATACAAGGCTTTGAAGACCGCAATAGCAACTCGCCGTGAACGATGAGATCTAGTATTCGCCGATCGAACATCGGTTGGGGACTCACCCCAGGCAGCGCAGGCTTGCCATCCATCATCACCAACCCAGAGGGTTGAAGAAACCAGATCTTGCCGCAGACAAAATCGAAAGAAGAGGCCGGAGTCACCACTCCAGAAACCATCTAACAAATTTCCTGAAAGACACACAAATTGCCAAGATCTGAAGAGAACCAACCGATTTGGCGATGCTAACTCCCACGGGCTCTTCGTTGACTCCAAATCGGATGCCCACGAGGTAGGGAGAGGCCGGAGAGACTTTATTCCAACACACCATCGCTGCCTCCACCTCGCCAATGCCGCCAAAAACACGAAAACCAAAGGAAGACATGATCTAAAAAGAAAAACAAAGAAGAGGACGGGTCCCCACTCCTCTAGCCGCTGGCGTAGCTGCCGGACGAAGGGGAGGAGGGGGGCTGGCGGCGGCTGTGCATGGATCAGGGCATGCGCGCATGGAACATTAGGAAATTTGGAACGCTGGAGCTAGCTTTTTTTTCATGGATATATGTCCATATAGAATATCTTCCGAGAGCAAGAATTGGAGCATGCAGGGTTTTTGTTTGTCTTCGGAAACATGCGGATTTTATAGAAATTCATTCAAAATCTCCTCAAGAACGAGACAGATTCCTGCGTTCCAAACATGGCCTAGTCAGTTTTACAAAGCACATTCTGAAACCTGACCTTTCTCCAATATCCATTTGACTGTCCCCGACCTTTTCAGTGTCTCAAAACCAACTGCCGTACAAGAACTACAAAATACACTACTAGACATCACCCATGTCACCATTGGTTAGAGAAGGATTGGAAAGCCAAGAATCACATCACAGGCCTTGCCACTTCGAGTTCGAGACAAGTTCGCGCCGCAGGTTCACTGGTTCATGCTTTGTAGTGGAGCTGGGACTGCAGAATCTGGTTGTCCTCCAGGAGCCGGTCATACTCCAGGAGCAGCTCCTCGGACTGCTTCTGCAGGGCGTTCACGTGGGTCTCCGCCTCAAGTGCTTTCCTCTCGTGATCGTCGGACTTGGATTTCAGCTTCTTCATGTCCTCACTCAGCTTAGCGATGTCCTGCAGAAGCTTCTTGTTCTCACTGGAGGACCTCTCCTCCTTTTCGCGCAAGGATCGGTTCTCCATTTGGAGCTTCTCAACCTCTTCCCTGCTGGTGCTGGCGGCTTTTCTCAGGGTGATGAGCTTCTGAAGGTAGTGGTGCAACCGATCGATGACAAATGCAAGGAATAGAGTGTACCCTGAAAGGAGTGATGAGCTGTTAGAAAGTGGTGTGCCAAGTTTAATTAGAAATCTGTATTCTACTTAATACTCCATGTATTTGACAAAAGACAGGAGCAAATCGTGGCTAAAACTGGATTTGTTCTGCATTCCTACCTAAGATGTCCTGTGCCTAGGCAATCTAACAGGAAGAGATCTTTTGAGGCCTAAATGCCTGGCAAAAAAACCATGGAAATGTGCACTAAAAACAAGCTACCCTGATTACTTATCGGTATCTAGATGATTCATTAGTTAAACGCACTGATCATGGATATGGATTGCAATTAGAAGGACAATGTGTGTACACCAGACTGTGTTTCTGTTCGCCGACAGCGCCCTTTCGTAGTTGTATCCGTACAGTAAAATGCAGATTCAAAAAATCCTACAATACATAGACCCATAACACATACCAAGTTTACGTACACCGTGATTCAGATTTCCCCATACATCGTATTTATTATTCCATGTGTAGTGGATTTAGCTTTGGACATGCCCTGAATCCCAATTTCAGTGATTCGTGACAGCCAAAACTAAATTATCTCTGACATTATTAAATGCAACTGTCCCATCTTGCACATCATGATTTCCAAATTGTAAGACTCAAATCCAAGAAAAGTACAATGGTAATAAATGACAAACTAAAGGTAAACAGTGCTACAATTACTAAAAAGGTCCAGAAAAATAAAACGCACCTTATTTGCAAACCGTGCCTATCTAAATCTTCATATATGAGAACTAAATAAGCTTGAGTAAGATAGTTGCTATCTTTCCCATAAAATAAGAAGTTGCTATCTGAATTTTACATACTAGCTCTTCTCCCTTACTTATTCTAACCAACCCCTTCTTACAGAAAACTTATCTTCTTCTGCTCAGGTCCTTGCTCACAAGGCTTAAATGTTATCAACAAAGACATTTTTACAATACTGTTTGTCCAATCTTCTCTGGTAGTCGGACATGCTGTAAATCTAAGGCATGATGGAATATCAAAGTGGATTTGTCCTGTGCACTGTTTGTGCCAGGTTTAACTACGAAACCATGTTCTACTTAATATTTATTACAACAATAAAAACATTGACACAAAAATGGATGTATTCTCCATTCTTGTCAGTGTAATGTCCTGTGCAAGATTGTACAAGAGATAATCTGACAGGAAGTGAACTTTTGCGGCCTAGTTTCAACATTTTAGTTCTGATCCCCAAATCTTCAGAAGGACAGAGACCGAACTGGACAAAAAACTTTATATTTGAAGCGTACATTTCACTTAAAACAAGCTGTACTGACTGTGACTAGTGATTACTTATTGGTGCGTAGATGATTCATTTGTTGGTAGCACTGCTCTCGGGGACAATGTGTGTACATAAATTGTGTTTCAATTCGCCGACAACCGCCCTTATAGTTGCCCTGGATACATCAGAATGCAGTTTCAACAAATCCTCCACTGTATAGACCCATAACATATACCAAGTTCAAATGGGTGCATCGTGATTTCAGACTTCCGAATGCATCGTAATTTTATTGCAACTGCACCTGATTCAGCTTTCAACAGGCCCTATATCCAATTCAGTGCACAATGACAACCAAAACTAAAATAGCTTTAATATTATTAAGTGCAACTTCTCTAGCTTGCAGAGCATGGTTTCTAAATTTCAAGTACGATTTTAGTCCAAGAATAGTACGCTGGTAATAAAATGACCAACTAAAGGTAAAGAGTACTACAATTACTAAAAAAAAAAGTTTGTTGTTTTCAGGAAAAAAATACACCTAATGTTCAAGTCATACCTATCTAAATCTTCATATGGAGTACTAAATATGCTTCATTAACATAGTTGCTATCTGAATTTTATGTAGCTATTGCCCTTATTCAAACATACACATTAAGCCTTCTTACAGAAACCTTACGTTCTTCTACTCAAATCACTTGCTCACAAGCTCAAATCTTACCAAACTCATTTTAACCATACTGTCTGTCCAGTCTTGTCTTATAGTCAGACATGATCTAATTTAAGGCATAATTTAAAATCGAAGTGGATGTTAGCCAAGAAGCTGTCATCCAAACTCCCACCAAAGACCAAACAATCAACTACAGTTATGCCTGCGCAGTTCCAACCAGCTCTAGCTATCCTATTTTAAAGTAGCACCTATGAAGCGAGAAAGCAACATCTCTAATGCAAGCCTACCGCTGTAATATACTATCTCTTGACCAGTTGACCACCAGGTACACCACATGGAAGACTAATGTTACTCACATAGAAATATAATAACATCATTCTTTAACGTAAAATCAACTGCAGTCATGTATAAGAATATTTTCAGTTTGAGATTTCAGCTGCACGAACTACATTACGCACTGTCATTCTATATTCCTTAATTGAACTTTAAGCTACTACTGGATCCACGAGTCAAACTGTACATTGCATATTTTAATGTACAGATTGATGTTATAACCCTAGGATTACAGGAGAAGCATCTGAAATGACATTTATCTCCAAAGCTGCCCCCTTCATAACCTAAACAGTAAATTATTGCTTGTAAGTTATGATGCATGATTTACACCCTACTGAAGTGAACTGCAAAGTACCATCTTGATCCAAAACCTTAGGTTACAAATCCTGAGGAGAAAGCCTAACAGTAGAGCATATTCTAAAGCACAAGTTGGTATAATAACACTTTCCTGCACTTGATTAAAAGCGAAAGCAACCGAAATGACACCTTCCTCTCCGAAAGCCAAGCAGCAATTTGCTGCTTTACCGTCCAGGAGTTCGTAGCCACTACCAATGCTAATTAGTACTACAAGCTTTGAGTAGTTGCTAGCTAGCACTATGTCATCAGCAGCAGATTCAGAACTAGATACATCCAATGGTGTAGAGTAAAGAAATCAATCAAAGAAAGAGGGCAAGAAATGCTCACCGATGAGGGAGGCCTCGAGGAGGTGGGTCCTCCAGAGCACCTGGTCCATGGGGCTGATGGTGCCGAGCTTGTGGCCCCTGTTCTGGATCTTGAGGATGGTGGTGACGCTGGACGCGAGGATGACGGAGAGCGTGCAGGCGAGCGTCTTGATGGTGGCCGGGCCCTTCCCCGTCTTCACCTGCTCCACGCCCCGCATCACCAGCTCCCGCAGCGGGCCGACCTTCACCATCAGCAGCAGCGCCACCGCCGCCTCCGCGAACAGCACCAGGAACAGCAGCTGGAACATGGCGATTCCCCACCGGCCCACAGAGCGAATCAGATGTTCTTCTTCGAATCCGCCTTAGCCCCGCACGCGGAAGGTGGGGGTTTTCAGCAGCTATGCGGCAGCTGCCCCCTTCTTCAGCATCAAATTCAGGAAGAATTATCAGTGGAGGAAAAAAGATGGCGATTTTGACGGGGAGATTGGGAGGCGGACAAGCACGCACCACCTTTCCTGGCCTGCAAATCAAGAGGGTAGCGCATCATAACTGACACGACCAAACAGCAAAAAGGGGGAGTAAATGAGGAAGAAAATTCAGATGAACGAGAGCGGAGGAAGAAGAAACCCCACCTGCTGCAAAGAACCAATTAATCCGAGGAACAAACACAGAGCAGAGTAACCAGGGATCTGCGGCCTTGTGGGCTTGGATCACGGGATGATGATGGTAACTGAACCCCGAAAAGAATGAGGGAAAAGAGACGGAGCGGATGGGCGGCGGCGAAAGGCGACGAGGAGGGGGAGCGTGCACACACGCTGGGAGAGGGGGAGAGTGGAGTGGAGTGGAGTGGAGTGGGGAGAGAGTGAAGCTGTTGGCCCCCTCTGCCTGCTCGTTCTCACTCCTGCTGCTAGTTCTTTTCGACTCCCTTTATTTCTTTGCTTTTTGATTTATAATGTTGATTAACGCTGTCGATCTTAAAGTTCCCCGTCATGCTTAAGCAAAAGCTGAGAGTACTTATGAGCTATGCATTGGCAACTCTACTGAGACAACTTTTTCATAGCGGATCAGTACATCTTTGCATTACCTCACTTTTGAAAAAAGGAGAAGAAATTTCGCAGGGCCTGAGAAAAATGCGAATGGCCACTCCGATTTAGACGATTTTCATTACAGAGTAATATTTTAAGAAAAGTATAAGATATACAAATGATTAACCGGCTTTCAATTTATAGTAGTAATAATTATTAAAGAACTCCTTCACATTGGACTAATATATGATATTTCCATCGTCTTGAAGCAAATTTTACATGCTTGATGTATTCAAAGATCTTTGGGTAGAAATCCATCTGATATTCATCACTTCTGTAATATTTGAGTTGGCATAACTATGTATTACCTTTTATTTTTGTATGTTTGGTGCCTAGTTGATTCTTGGGGTTATATTCTCGCAAAGATTCTTGGGGTTATAAATATGAAAAATAATAGTATAAGATAAATGTAGCATGGCATTTCAGAATCGAGATGGTGTTTGCACCAAAAGTTTGTTTCGCTGAAACGTACATAAACCAAAGGAATCTTTCAGATAAATCTAAGCGAGTAGGATTTTTTCTATAAAACGTTGTACATCGGTATCTCTACGAAAAGTCAACATTTGATCCTACAAATCAGGGGCGGAGCCAGAAACGGCTCAAGCTTGGTGCTAATACAAGTTTAGTGGTGTTACTTTCCTAAATTTTTCATGCTTGTACCATTGAATTCTAAAGCATACACACTAAAGTACAGCTGCTAGGCCGGTGCTATAGCACCGTTAGCACCACCCGCAGATCCGCCCCTGCTACAAATCAAACTCTGGTGTAGAAAATAATGCTATACTTATTTTCACTCCCTTTAGTTTTTAATAAGATGCATGCTTTGAATAAATAGGCCTTTTGGATCTTGTGAAGCCACAAGGGGCTGTTGTATATTTAACTCATTGAGGTATCTTTTAGTACTATAAAATCAAAATTTTCTTCCCCTGTGAGAAAGAAAAAATATTACAGCACGTGCATGTATCTACATGGGAATCTGCGACGACTTCTGTCTCAGAAATTGATCTGTGACTCAACCTTATCTGTGGTTTTATGATAAAGGTCCTCCATCTTTCTGCTATTCAATATTACCTGCGATCTGCGACTTATTTTGAGATTCTCATCTAACTACGTTCTTTAAGGATGACACGGGCTCTTTCTTCTTTTTGATTGACAACGGTGCTTTTCTTGCGGTAAGATTAATAACCTGCTTTTTTGGTGTGTGCATGACGAGCGCGCTCGCCTTGAGCCAAGGGCCAAAAGGCGCTTCCTCCCCGTCCTCCTTGTACAAACTATGCAACTTCGGCGGTCTAGCCATGCTCCGTCCAAGGTTAAGTTTTTTGGATGGTTGCTCGCGCTTGATCGAGTCCCTATGCGCATGTCTTTTTTTTGTGAATAGGACACTCACATTAAAAGAAACATCGAACAATACAAAGCACCTCAAGAAAAATGAAAATTACAACGAGATTCTTGAGAAATCATTCATCTTCAACCTCCAGACCGTGTCGATGGCGCGCCGCCGCTGTCGCTCCTCCCTGAGTCAGCCTGATGTTGTTGATTGTGGACGGGAAGTCGCCGAACGGGTCAAGAAGATCACATCTCTCCCAAAGACGAAGAAGAAGGGAGAACCGTCGATGAAGCTCCTTGACGATCTGAAGATCCCCACAGCCAAATGGAATCCTCGAAGACCACACCACTCCCACAAGCCTCTCGACGTTGCCGACGAGATGTGGCTGAAGTCGGGGAGACCTTATTGCACGAGGCGCCACCACCACCACCTGAGCGCAACCCCTACAAACCTTGACCCTAAAAACGAAGAACAGAGCCCTCAAAACAGGAGGCGAAGCCCTCCCACCGACGAGGGCCGAGATCCACCACGCCTCTATGGCCTAAAGGCCATAGAGACGGGACGATCTGCAACGCCGGCGGCGAGAGGCAGATGCGATCGTCTGGGACTCGCCCTCAGGCGTAACATTTCGCCCACTCGCCTACCGCAAATCTCCCCACGCGCATGTCATTGTTGAAGAAAAACATCATGGAGTCCTTCTGCCCCATTTGCCTCTTTTAAGAAAACAGCTCTCACCTGTTCTACAACTGCAGTTTTGTTGCGCGGTTTTGGGAGATGGTGAGGTGTAGGCCGCCCGATGAAGCGTATGTTCGTGACTTCTTCCTCTACCCGCCGCCACCTGGCGTCTCTGTGGCCACGGCATCAACACTAACCTTGCTTTGCTACTGGCACTTCTAGGAACATTGCAATGGCATGGTGTTCCGAGGGCTGCAGCCTTGTCTTCCCCTCCTTAGCAAGAACTGTTGGGACAATGCCCTGCTATGGCTAGCAAGTCTGCCTCCTAAATCTCAGCAGGATGCGGCAACTTGGCTGCGTTGCTTCCCGATTCATCCTGGATATGTGTTGCCCATGCACTTCCTTGAATCCCTTGTCAGTTCTCACGCCGGTTTTTATCAAGGAGCACATCTGACGAGGAGATGTCTGCTTCGTCATCACGCACTTGCCGTCGTCGACTATGTCTGCTTTGACCTCGATCGCGTCTACGTCGCACCCAATAAAGTTAAGTTTTTCCTCTATCAAGAGTCAATTATTATTTACTTTTGCCGCACCCGACACTCGGGGGCTGTACTATGCAAGCTAACATTACAGGTCATCAACTACACATGCGCCGCGTCGACTCCGATCCGCCGCATCAACTACATGTTTGCCGCGTCAACTCTGGTCTGCCGCGTCAAATATAAGCCTCCGCCGCGTTGATTATTCGATCAGAAAACACATAAAATCTTGAGGGCGAGCCCAAGTGCAAGCACTTCGACTCACCCTCGGGGGCTACTGGGGAGATAACATCAGTCAATCGACAACAATGTTCGCATATTATTTTCGAGTGCGGACTGTGGTCCCTCGAAACATCTTGCTAGGCCTTCAACACCTCCATATTATTCGAGTGGGGGCTTCGGTCCCTCGAATCATTTTCTTTGGGCCAGCAGCGCCTTTATATTATTCGAGTGCGGGTTTCGGTCCCTCGAATCGCTCTCTTCGGGCCAGCAGTGCCTCTACAATATTCGAGTGCAGGCTCCGGTCCCTCGAATTATTACCTTCGGATCTTCGACGCCTTTACAATATTCGAGTGCGGGCTTTGGTCCCTCAAATCGTTTTCTTCGGGCCAGAAGTGCCTCTGTATTCTTCGGGCCAGCAGCGCCCCTGTATTATTCGAATGCGGGTTTTTATCCCTTGAATCTCTTCTCGCTATCAATGCTTTCATCTCTTCCTGAAATACGGTGGCAATAGGCCGATTCGGATGCCGTATGTCAAATACGACGATAAGTCCACAATTAGCAACACTAGATGGCCCGGTATTCGTATCAAGCGTGCTCTGCCGAGAAAAATTTCCGTGCTTACAGCATGAAGATATGCACCGATGGACGCATCGGGTGCCTCGCAATTACTGGGCTTCGACTCGATAAGTCCAACACGGCATGAGTCGAAGTAGCGCCAGTCCACACGGGTTCGAGTCTGGGGACTCGAACTTGAGTAAGCTAACATTGTTTTTGCTGCTGTGCAATTAACTGGACCCGACGAGCGTTCTAGGCATGTTATGCCAATCCCCATGATCATCACCCGACACACTTCCGGGTCTTGCTATTTCCACTCATACATTCGCCTCGGTGTTGGCAACACGCTCGAGGGCTGCGCCTCTCGCATTGGCATTCATTCGCCCGGCGTTGGCAACATGCTCGGGGGCAGCGCCTTGAATTGGCATTCCTTCGCTCCAGCATTAGCAACACGCTCGGGGGATGCGCCTCGAATTTGCATTCCTTCGCCCCAGCGTTGGCAACACGCTTGAGGGATGCACCTCGAATTGGCATTCCTTCGCCTCAGCGTTAGCAACACGCTCAGGGGCTGCGCCTCGAATTTGCATTCCTTCGCCCCAGCGTTGGCAACACGCTCGGGGGCTGCGCCTCGAATGGGCATTCCTTCGCCCCCACGTTGGCAACACGCTCGGGGGCTGCACCTTACAACCCGATGCTAGCAACGCTCGGGGGCTACGCTTACATGCTAACCTTAGCATCCATTATTTTTGTACCCGGTGTTAGCAACACGCTCGGGGACTCCGCCTTATGTTGTTAACCTCAACAGTCTTCAACAATATCAACTGCACTCCGTCTACTACGTCGACTTCGGTCCGCGGTATTCGGCACCTTCCAACTCGACGCCGATGACTTTATGTCGTGTCGACTCCGGTCTATGGTATTCGACTCCTGTCAGCCACCTGCCAGCAACACCAACCTCTTCGCCTACAATGACCAAGCATTTGGGGGCTCGACAACAACATTGCCCTTAACAATCTGCGAAACAGCAAGCATTCGACAACATCATCACAGTGATTCAACTACCGTGCAACTCTATCGACCGCGACATGCAAGAACTTTATTTGGTGCCCTCACACGCGACATGCAATACTACGACTTCAAGACAAGATTTGAGTCTCTACCCGATTCTACGAATCGACTAGACACTCGGGGGCTACTGACGAGGGTATGACCCCTCGGGTCCTCATGTTTAGCATACCCGCTATCGGTCATGGAAGAAGCCTACTCGAAGGATACATGAAGCCCGCAAGGCCCAACACGTCAACTTGGAGTAGAAGTCAAGAAACCCCTCGTAAACCCTAACTGGCTGCATATATAAAGCCACCAAGGGGCACCCTTAGACAGACTAGCATACAATAGATTACATTACGTGCAACACAAATCCACCCGTCTACGGTGGCTCCCTGTAACACAACTATGCTCATATACTAAATTGCTAGCAGGATGTAGCGATCCACCACCGAGGCGACGTGAACCTGGGTAAAATTCGTGTACCCCTCGTCGTTTATCAACCGCCATCGAGTTCGCCGGATCCCACATACGCTCCATAGATCGAAAGCCCTCAAGCATGGGCATTGCCGGGGTAGAACCTCGTCAACATCTTCTCAAGAACGAATCTTAGCATGAAGCTAAGCTACTTCATCGTTCCCTTGTGTGTAGCTTTGGCCTTCTCATCATCCTTGTTGCTCTTCGCCTTTAGTGCCTCCTGAACCTTCTATGTTGTGAGGATCCTTTTTTCCACCTCTGATGTAACCTTTGCCACCATGCTACTTAGAGGGCTCTGATCCACAACTGGTGCCACTTCCATAGGTGTCTCAGGAATGGGTCGTTGATTGCGGTGCGGTGTTGATGTAGATGACCGACCAGTTGGGACCCCAAGAGGAAGGTATGATGAGCACAGCAGCAAGTTTTTCCCTCAGAAAGAAACCAAGGTTTATCGAACCAGTAGGAAAAAGCCAAACTTCAGAAGGTGATGCCTGCTAGCTTCGCGACAGCTCCGGACAATTTATAAGGCGCCTCGTTCAGGGCTTTGCTTTGCACCAGCAGCAACGTGGAACCTGCACACAAGACAACAAAGTACTTTGCTCCCAACTTACGATCAGGTTGTCAATCTCACTGGTTTGCTGTAAACAAAGGATTGAGCGTATCGAGTAGAAAACAATAGTAGTATGCGAGAAAGTAAACAGTGCGAGTAAAAGTAAACAGTACTAGCAATGTAAAGGAAATTGGACCGGGGTCCACAGTTTACTAGTGGTGTCTCTCCATAAGATAAATAACAACATGCTGGGTAAACAAATTATAGTTGGACAATTAATAGAATAAAGATAACGTGCATATGTCACGAGGATCACTATGAGATTTACTCTGGGCATTACAACAAAATACATAGACCACCATCCAACTACATCTATGACTAATAATCCACTCGCGGGGATATCGTCCGAACACCCATCGAGTATTAAGTTGCGAACAACAGATAACTGCATTAAGTAAAGTGTGTAATGTAAACAAACGAATGTCCTTGGACACAAGAAAGTTGTTTTCTCCCTAGTGGCAACAGCACATCTACAACCTTAGAGGTTTCTGTCACTCCCCCAGATTAAATAGAGGCATGAACCCAACTATCGAGCATAAATACCCCCTCTTGGAGTCACTAGTATCTACTTGGCCAAGATAGCTACTAACAACGGAGATCATGCAAGATCATAAACAACATAGAGATAATATAAGATAAAATTTAGAATATCAACTTAACATAAACACCAATATTCATCGGATCCCAATAAACACAACATGTAGAATTACATAAAGATGATCTCGATTATGTAAGGTAGCTCACGAGATCTAAACATGAAGCACATGGTGGAGAAGACAACCATCTAGCTACTGTTATGGACCCATAGTCCAAGCAAGACTACTCACTCATCGCACCGGAGGCAAGCATGGCGATGAAGAAGACCTCCGGTGGCGATTCCCCTCTCCGGCAGGGTGCCGGGAAGATCTTCTTGACCCTCTCGATCTCGGGTCGACGATGGCGGCGGATCGCGATGTGTTTCTGGAAAATTGATTGGGTGTTTAGGTTTTTCCCGTCGGGGGGTCTTTATAGGCGAAGAGGCAGCGTCAGAGGTGGGCCAGGGTGGCCTCACCCATAGGGGGCGTGGGCCAGGGGCTGGCCATGCCGCCCTATGGTGTGGCCAGCCTGTGGCCCCCCTCCGTCTCCTCTTCGGACTTCTGGAAGCTTCGGTAAATATTAGGAGGTTCGGCTTTTGTTTCGTCCAATTTCGAGAATATTTCCTGTGTAACTTTTCTGAAACACAAAAATAGCAGAAAACAGGGAACTAGCACTGTGGCATCAGTCGTGAATCATCCACGTACAACCTAGGGATATGTGATTCCCCGATGTACACCAAGGCATGGCTAAAATCGTCACAAGAGAGTCCTACACATGATGCACATGCACAAATCAAACACTACACATGCAAAACCTACACAAATCTGCCCTAACACACCTACATTAGTGATGAACAAGTAGTACACATAGAAGACCTAGCCAGTTATCCCTAAAATCAAACCCTATATTTAGCTGATCTGCGGAGATCTTTACTTACAATTATCGCAAAAGTAGCTAGAGGCCTCGAGGATATAGGGGAATGGAGGGTTTTGAATCAGGCGGTGAGAGGGAGGGGAAGATATAGGGGAGGGATTTTGGTCGGAATCCTTCCCGCCCCTTTCCCTTTTCGCTGCAGCACACATGTGCCATCTCCATGGTTAGATCCCCTCATAGAGGCAATGATGCCCTTTTGCAACGGCAGAGCGCGATAGAATGGTGGTTTGTTGGAGACAACTAAATTGAGCGTTCCTCCCGGGCCTAGCCCGAAGGTGACGGAATCCTTCCCGCCCCCTTTTCCCTTTTTGATTCAGCGCGCATGTGCTCGCACAATCTTTATGGCCAGCTCCCCTCATGTAGGCAAAGATGCCGTTTTGCATCGGCGGAGCGCGACGGGATGGTGGCTCGCTAGAAACAGCCGAATCGAGCGTTCCTCCTAGGTCTGGCCCATAGGTGCTCTGAGAACCATGTGGACCACTACGTGGAGGCCTTCTATGCAACCAATCAGACCGGCCTTGTCTCGCTAGGGCCTGGTTGGACCTCATGCATGCTGCCAAACATGCCCTAGGTGGAATCTGAGAATTTTAACTTTTTGGTAGACCATGTATTATTTTTATAAGATAATCACTCATAGTCTAGTGGCATGTTTTTGGATTCGTCCATGCACTGCACTATGCCCATTACAAACGTCAAACTGTGTTAGGACTTGTTTGATTTAAAGGATGTTTATTGAAATTTTGGAGGATTCAATTCCCTAGGAATTTTTTCCATAGAGCTCGTTTGGTTCGTAGGTTGAATTTATAGGGATTTTTCTTATGGTCTACTTTGCATGCAATTTCATAATCTTCTTACCTATAAGATTCGAGTTGATGGTGAAGCCATCCACTCGACATACATCATGTAAGTGACAAAAATACCCCTACATATTACAGAGACATCAATACGGGTATACAATTAAGGAAACACACAATCACACAAATCAGGAAGAGTCAATACGGAATAATAAAGACAATTTTTTAAGGAAACATGCAATCACGCAAATCAGGAAGAGTCAATACGGAATAATAAATACAAGTTTACTTGCATAAGGAAGCATAATGCGTACATGAAATTAGTTACACAAACCAATATCCTTAAAAATTCTGAAAGAGTTTCCTAACAATTTCCACTTAATTAGTGTTAGCAATTAATCAGGCGTGATTTGGGGGAGTAGTTTTAGGAAGCAGATCATGTAAACTGGCAACACATGCATGCGCTGCTTTATTGGGCCATAATCGCACAGTTTAGATAAAAAGGATCCTACGGTGATAGTCTGGTCTGATGGGAAGCTCAAAATCAGGATCCGATTCCTAGCATCCCCCCTAATATTTTGCCTCCAAATTGCCACAGCTATAATTATAATGAACATCAGGACAAAGGAAATCAGTATAGGGCGTGTAGATTTGATGCGCATGGGCACCACTTATATCTCTGAGTTTCAAAAAAAAGAAAAATGTAGTAGTTGTAGCCACGAAAACTATAAATGTAGCTCGAGGTACATGTAGCTCGCTTTAAAAAAATCAAAAATGGCATTTTCATGTTGTATTTTCAAAAACGATATTTGGGTTTGAAACTTTGCACGTTAATAGAACCCAACAATGTATACATCTTGATTTATTTATAGAACTTTTTAAAACTTTAAAATTATATTTTTTATTTTGAAAGTAGGCGACAAGTTTTTTCTTCATCTACATAATTTGTGTTAGAACAAGATAACTAAATATGAAGTGAAAGCGCTCTCAAAAAGTGAGTAAAGGCCAACATGTTATTTTCCAAGGTCATAAAGATATATATTTTTTTAGAACTGTTGCAACGCACGCGAACTTTGCTAGTACAGTAGAATTTTTCCCTTTGGTCCAATCTCTTGTAAACCGTGTGAACCAAAAACTGGCCCCTAGCTAGTCGCACATTATCCAATCGAAATCGTGTTCGTGTTCCATTTTGCATGGGATGGTCAAGATAAGGCAGATCGACCGACCTAAGGATCGGGCGACTAGAACGGTAATTCGAGGATGAGATAATTACTGATTGGAGCTCAGATCGATCACGACCCGGTTTATCGCTAAACAGTTCGTCCCTCCTCGATCCACTACGAAGCTGCTTTAGTCACTGACGGTGGGTCCGACCTGCCTCCTGACCCACACGTCAGTGGTAGAAGCACAAGAGCCCTGCGCTTCTATGATTATCCAAAACCCTAACGCGGGTGGGATTAGACTAGGCTAATCTGCGGAGGATAAGATTAAGAAAATCGCCCCCTCGGCCAAGCCAGAGCCTATATAAACCCTGCCCTCCCCCTCTATTCTCATCATCGATCAACCACAGCTTCCAAACCTCCCGTGCACGATTCTCTAGACTCCAGTTTCGTTTCGTTCCGTTCAGCTAGTTTCGATGGCGCCCCTCGGTGACGGAGTTGCTCCCGCGGCGGCGGCCGCCCCAGGCCTGGTCGTCTCCTTCGGAGAGATGCTCATCGACTTCGTGCCGGACGTGGCCGGCGTCTCGCTCGCCGAGTCCGGTGGCTTCGTCAAGGCGCCCGGCGGCGCCCCCGCCAACGTCGCATGCGCCGTCTCCAAGCTCGGCGGCTCCTCCGCATTTGTCGGCAAGGTATATTTGCAACACTGATCGCCGTCCCCAAGTACGATTGATGTTCTCTATGTGCGCGTTAGTGCGTCGCGTTTGCTAGATCTGTTTGGTTCCGATCTGATCATCGGGAGGGTAGTGATGGTTTTGTCATCTCCGTCCGTTCCACCATCGGTGGAGGGCGGAGACCGGCGTTGTGATCTGTGTGGGATTGTTGATCCTGATTTAGTATGAAATCACTGGTCGATTTCATCATGTTTAGAAAATTTTGATTTCATCATGTTTAGAAAATTTTGATTTCATCATGCATGCCTTTTATAAATTGTAGAGCTGATCCTGTAAGATTTGTCCCCACATGTCAGTCTCTATTAACATACACTTTTCCGTCTCGCCTATATATTTAATATCAAATCAATCATCAACTTATGTTGTCACAATATTTTTTGCTTTATGTATAGTTCTAAGATAAAATAGAAATTGTTGATTTGGCTGTCGGATCACGTGTAAGATATATCCCAGCTTTACCTGCAGCTGCGATCATTGAGCTGCCCAAATCTAATATATACCATCTGAAACTTTGTACTAATTAAAGAAATAATTTTTTCCTTTCACCCGATTCAATTAGCAAGATTTGATAGTTCTTTTTATCTAATTTCTAATTGCTCGTTGATGGTGTTCTGTGCAGTTTGGCGACGACGAGTTCGGCCACATGCTAGTGAACATCCTGAAGCAGAACGGCGTGAACGCTGAGGGTTGCCTGTTCGACGAGCACGCCCGCACCGCCCTGGCCTTCGTCACCCTGAAGACCAACGGCGAGCGCGAGTTCATGTTCTACCGCAACCCCTCGGCCGACATGCTCCTCACCGAGGCTGAGCTCAACATGGACCTGATCCGCCGCGCGCGCATCTTCCACTACGGCTCAGTCTCGCTCATCGCCGAGCCCTGCCGCTCGGCGCACCTGGCCGCCATGCGCGCCGCAAAGGCCGCCGGCCTCCTCTTCTCCTATGACCCCAACGTGCGCCTCCCACTCTGGCCCTCGGCAGAGGCCGCGCGTGAAGGCATCATGAGCATCTGGAAGGAGGCTGACTTCATCAAGGTGAGCGACGACGAGGTGACCTTCCTCACTGGGGGCGATGCCTACGACGAGAAGAACGTCCTCTCTCTCTGGTTCGAGGGCCTCAAGCTCCTCATCGTCACCGACGGCGAGAAGGGGTGCAGGTACTTCACCAAGGACTTCAAGGGCGCCGTCCCAGGTTACGCTGTCAACACCGTCGACACCACCGGCGCGGGTGACGCCTTCGTCGGCTCGCTCCTCGTCAGCGTCGCCAAGGACGACTCCATCTTCCACGTAAGGATCACATATATCAGTCATCAGCCTGTTTAATTTAATTTTATCAGATAAATGACACTAGCTAATCGATGCATATTCTTCGTTGTTCAGAACGAGGCGAAGCTGAGGGAGGTTTTGCAGTTCTCGAACGCGTGCGGGGCCATCTGCACCACCCAGAAGGGAGCCATCCCGGCGCTGCCCACCACTGCCGCCGCCCAGGAGCTCATCAGCAAGGGCAGCAACTAGAGCGACCTGCTGGTCGTCGTCGCGCCCCTGGGTCGAGTTTAGTTTGGATTTAGCTGCAATTTATTCAGGGATGCTTGCATCTGATTAGATTTAATTTCATTATGTGTGTGCGTGAGACCTCGTGGGCGCTTAATAAAAAACTTCAGTGAGTCTTCGAATTAATGAATGGATGTGTATTCTGGAAGAATGTTTCGTTCTGTTTATTTTACTTGGTCGGCATCAGGCTTGAAGCATGAGGCTTTTATTCTACTCCTGAAACAAAACTTCAAACGGTTGTCACGCTGAACGACGACTCCTAATGAATGGAGTTGTATTCATGAGGCGTGTATACTATAGACATCACTTTTTTCAGTCAGTAGGCCTGTTTGTAAGTTTACTGGATCCATGTCAACGAGGAGGGTGCAAGTGTGTTGCATACCAACCAACCTTGATATGCCAAAGTCCGAGATATTTGGCATAATGTTTCCATCCAAGAGTATTTTCGTAGAACATCATAATGCAGGATTGTGGTATGAGCTTCTGAATGCTAGACCATGTGCTGATCAGCAAAAAGCTTATGAGGCTAAGGATGTTCTTCTGGATGATTTGAGACTGGATGACTGACTTCATTTTCAAATTGTTCATTTTAAAATATACTCTCAGTATTCGTCTTCTTTACAGCAACCAGTTCACAATCAATAGTAATATTACCTTTGAAGTCTACAGAGAAGTCAGCTTGTCATATAAAATTGCTAGTCCTTAGCGATGGCACGGCATGGCCTCCTCCTTTCTGAAGCTAGAATTTGTTAGGAATGAGCAACTGTCATTCACAGGGGGCCAAAGGCCAATACATGTACAGGTGTGGGTAATATGCAAAGAGCCCCTTATACTACGGGGAAAACAAGAAACAGACTATACATGTCTAACACCCCCCCTCAAACTCATGGTGGATCAACAACGCTGAGTTTGGAGAGAAAGAAGCTATGCTGCGCGCGGGTCTGGGCCTTCGTGAAGAAATCTGCCAACTGCAACTCGGAAGGCACATACCCAAGAGCGAGGATCTGATTCTGCACAGCAGTGCGCACGAAGAAGGCATCAACACCTATGTGTTTGGTGAGCTCATGCTTCACCGGATCTCGCGCAATGCTGATAGCACCTGTACTGTCTGACAATAGGGAAGTCGGTGTAGTAACAGACACACCAAAATCCTCCAATAACCATCGTAACCAAATCACCTCGGCGGTCAAACTGGCCATAGCTCTCAACTCAGCCTCTGTACTCGAGCGGGAGACGGCGGTCTGTTTCTTTGTCTTCCATGCAATGAGAGAACCACCAAGAAACACACAGTAGGCGGAAAGCGAGCGGCGATCCGAAGGATCACTAGCCCATGTAGCATCAGAGTAGGCCTGGAGCTGTAAGGAGCCGGAGCGAGGGAAAAAGAGACGACGGGTGATCGTGCCTCGAAGATAGCGAAGAACACGGAGGAGATGACTATAGTGAACCGAGGTGGGAGCAGAGACAAACTGACTCAGAATATGAACCGGATAGGATATATCTGGTCGAGTGACAGCAAGATAAACAAGACTCCCAACAAGATGGCGATAGCGCATGGGATCAGAAAGAGGGTCACCATCAGAAGCACGAAGCTGAACATTGAGCACCATAGGAGTCTCAACAGTGCGCTCATCACCAAGAGCAGCACGAGCAAGAAGATCCTGGATATACTTTTCCTGGGAGATATAAAAGCCATCCGAAGTGGAGGAAACCTCGATCCCAAGAAAGTAGCGAAGAGGACCAAGATCAGTCATAAGAAACTGCTCGCGAAGACGGGCCTTAACAAAGGCAATATACTCAGAATCATCGCCAGTGATGATCATATCATCAACATAGAGGAGGAGCAGGGTCCGGCCTCGAGGAGAAGTGTGAACAAACAGCGCGGGATCATGAGCGCTGGGGGAGAAACCGGCAGCAGTCACGACAGAGGCGAAGCGCTCAAACCAGGCACGAGGGGCCTGTTTCAGGCCATAAAGAGAGCGCCGAAGGCGACAAATCATGCCATCAGGGACAGAGTACCCTGGAGGAGGCTGCATGTAGACCTCTTCACGCAACTCACCATTGAGAAATGCGTTCTGAACATCAAGCTGAGACACAGACCAGTGGCGAACAGAGGCCACAGCAAGAAGAGTGCGCACGGTGGTCATATGAGCCACGGGTGCAAAAGTCTCATCATAATCACGACCCTGCTCCTGTTGGAAGCCACGAGCCACAAGACGCGCTTTGTAGCGCTCAAGAGATCCATCGGAGCGAGTCTTAATCTTGTAGACCCACTTGCATGTGATGGGACGAATACCGGGAGGTGGAGAGACAAGATCCCAAGTGCCAGTGCGCTCAAGCGCAGCAATCTCCTCGGCCATGGCAAGCTGCCATTCGGGATGGCACTCAGCATCCCGGTAAGAAGTCGGCTCGAGGGCAACAGAAAGACCATAGTGACTAGGAGAGTAGCGATCAGGGGGACGACGCTGACGAGCAGGAAGAGGAGGAGACATCTCATCAGAGGAAGAAGGCATATCAGACGAAGAAGAAGAAGAAGAAGAAGAAGCATCAGAGACATGAGAGCGACGAGAATAGTGGAAGGGAAAAGGAGACAACGTAGAGGTGGGTGGAGGGTCGGAAGGGAAAGGAGAAGGACTCGATGGGGAGGAGGGTGGCGGTGAGAAAGATGGAGCATCGACAAGGAGGGGACATGAAGGAGGATCAATAGGCACAGAGGGTGGTGTATCGGAAAACAACAGGAAAGATATGTCTTTCACCGAGAAAGCCGAAGAGGAGGGACGCGGATAGAAGGAACGCGACTCATCAAATGTGACGTCACGAGAAATGCGCATCCGACGGCCAACAGGGTCCCAACACCGATAGCCCTTGTGCTCATCACTGTAGCCAAGAAACACACACTCGACAGACTGAGCGGTCAGTTTGGTGCGCTCGCGAGGGGCCAGAAGAACATAGCAAACGCAACCAAAAGAGCGAAGAGCCGAATAATCAGGGGAGCGAGCAAACAAACGCTCTAGAGGAATATCACCCTGTAAGGCAGTCGAGGGCTGACGGTTAATGAGATAGGTGGAGGTAGAAATGGCCTCAGCCCAAAAGTGAGGCGGAAGAGAGGCGGCAATCATCAGCGCACGGGCCGTCTCAAGCATATGGCGATGCTTGCGCTCAGCCACGCCATTCTGAGCATGAGCGCCGGGACAGGAGAACTGAGCAAGAGTCCCCTGCTCAGCGAGAAAACCTCGCAACATCTGAGAGACATACTCTCCAGCAGAATCAGCTCGAAAAACACGAATAGACGTGGAGAACTGAGTATGAACCATGGCAGCAAATCGCTTATATATAGAGAGAACCTCGCTGCGAGAAGTCATGAAGTAAAGCCAGGCATAGCGAGAGAAATCATCGATAAATATAACATAGTAGCGATGGCCCCCCTTCGAAGCGAAGGGAGCTGGACCCCATACATCAGAGTGTATCAAATCAAAAGGACGCTCCGACACGGAGGTACTAGTAGGATAGGGTAACTGGGTCTATTTGCCAAGTCTACAACCCTGACACTGAAGCGAAACATCTCCTGAGACAGGCCCCAGAAGACCGCGATGAACTAAGGACGATAGGCGAGAACCACAAAGATGACCAAGTCGATGATGCCATTGCTGAAATGAAGCGGAAGCGGAAGTAGCAAGAGCATGTGAAGGAGTGGTGGTGCTGGTGTCGGCAGATGGAAGACGAAGCCAATCAAGATCCCAAAGCCCTGGGGAGTCACGGCGCCGAGGGCCAGCTCCAGGAGGAATGAGCAACTGTCATTCACAGGGGGCCAAAGGCCAATACATGTACAGGTGTGGGTAATATGCAAAGAGCCCCTTATACTACGGGGAAAACAAGAAGCAGACTATACATGTCTAACAGAATTTTCTAAAGCACGCCTGCCGTAACTTTCAATGTTCCTGAGTGCTTTCTTGTTAAAAATGTCCAAAGTGTTCAACTTGTAGGACCCATTAGAGATAGAGCTAGAAATGCTTGCGCCGCGATAGTTTGTATCTGGCCTTTTTTTTTGTTGCTGAACTAACGAATTGCTGATGCCAGTTTCGACTGATTGGTCAGCACACGTCTGAGCCAATACTAAAGCTAGAATTTCCTAATGCACGCCTGCCATAACTTCCAATGTTCCTGAGTGTTTTCTTGTTGAAAATGTCCAAATTGCTCAACTTGTAGAACCCAGTAGAGATAGAGCTAGAAATGCTTGCGCCATGACAGTTCGTATCTTGCACTCCCAACAATGGTAACTGGCATGATTCTTGTTGCTGAACTAACAAATTGCTGGTGCCAGTTTCGACTGATTGGTCAGCACTTGTCGTCTTACAGACTATATACCGTGCATGTGACCTACGGGATCGATTATGAGGTGTTCTGCAACTTCTGGCATCGATGATCTTTAATCGACATCAAGGTTGAGACATTCCATCGCAATCTCTGCCAAACTGATCTTGCTTCTTTCCTTCTTTGCGAACTTCAAGGAAACTCTTCACTGAGCTACAACCATCAGTATGAGTGGCCTTCTTGCTCATGAGTCATGACCTCCAAGATAACAATTCCGAAACTGCATACATCACTATTTTCGGTCGATAGGTCCCTTTGTAGGTATATTGGATCCATATAAGCATGTTTCTTATTGCTCACAATCACCCTCAACAAGCCAAAGTCTGAGATCTTTGATACAAGGTTATACTTGCCTGTTTAACATCACCATGACAGATTTTTGTACAAGCTTGTGAATGCAGATAAGCTAGGCCATGCGCTGATTCTGCAACTATTTATAGACGCACATCCAAGTTGAGAGGCACCTTGCTGCCGTTGTGAAGAATGTCATGAAGGCTTCCTGTGGGAGGAATTCATATATTAGCACAGGCCACAGGAGTACCCATTTTTAGGCAACCACTAGAGACAAACAATATTCTTGTGGATGATTTGAGACTGGATGAGGAGTTCATTTTCCAACGAAATTCTACTCCTTAGTATTGGCTCGAGCTTCTCCTTTCTTAAGATACTTATAAAATGGGACCTTTCTAGTGTACCCTTGCCGTTCCAATCAAACTTGTTGGGTGCTTTCCAGTTCACAATGTCCAAAATGTTCTTGCAGAACCCAGTAGACAGGCTAGACACAGAGCTAGAATTACTTGCTCCATGATGGTAGACGTTTTCCTTGGTATGTTGCACTCTCCATAATGATAACTGGCCTATTTCCGGCTGGCTTTCCTGGAAATGAAGCCATTCAAGACGTTCTGCGGCATCTTCAAGTATTTCAGAGTTTTCATTGACATCCGCCCTTTGGGGGTTCTCAACTGCAAGCTTTCCCTCCCTTACCTGCAGCTCAACTGATGAACTGTTGATGCCAGTTTCGTCTGAATGGTCAGCACTTGCTTTATCAAGCCTATCTAGTATATGTCGTATAACTGGCCTCTTCTTCGGGTCCAAGTCCATGCACTGCCCTATTTTAGAGCATACTCTTACTTGTTCCAATTGTATGTCCCCCTCTGAGGCCTCCAATCGATTCATTCAGCTTTCAGCTACCTACAAGGTTGCAATCATGAGTTAGTATTTATAGAACAAAATTTGATGATGTATGTGATTATTAACTTCTAGATACTATGGGAGTAATCCACATGTCATTGTACTTTTGGTAGCCTTGACTTCACTAAACCATTGCTTGCAAATGATGCTCTATTTCTTCTAGTTGAAATGCAACTCCTGCCTTCTAAGAAATAAAGCTACCAGAGAAAAAATATTGGAAATTATGGACCATAATGATTCTAATTCATGGAAGCTAGTTACTTTCGGTCGTCATATTTTAGATTAACTTGTGTATATATTGCTTATGTCTATAGTATAGAGTGTATAGAAAAACTAAGTGACCTGATTTCAAGGATTAACTTGTGTATAATCGGACAAAAAGATTTTGCATTATACACATTATATATTCAAGGATTTGTTTTCACAGCAGCAAAATAAAGTGAAACACTTACATGTGCCAGTTGCTCACAGTACAATATGAATCGAATTATTATTGACAAGAAACTTGCGACCTATGATATCGTTGTAGTGTGACAAGGCGCTCTGCAATGTCTGCCATCATGGGTCTTTGATCCACATCAAGGTTAAGACAATCCACAGCAATCTTTGCTAGAGAGTCGAGAATCTTCAAATCTTCTGTTGTCACTGCAATTTCCTTGTCAAACAGTTCAGTTGCTTTCTTCCCTTTCTCGTAACCTTCAAGGAAACTCCTCACTAAACTTTTGTAATCAGAATGAGTGGAGGCCTTCTTCCTGCTAATGACTTCCAAGATCACAACTCCAAAACTGTAAACGTCACTTTTTTGGGTCAGTAGGTATGTTTGAATGTATACCGGATCTGTATAAATCAAGCTCCCAAACATGTGTGCAGTGTATTCATCATTTCTCTGAACCAACCTCGATATGAAAAAGCCTGAGATCTTTGGCATGAAGTTCTCGCACAAGAGTATATTTGCCGGTTTAACATTACCATGCCGGATTTTGGCACAATGCAAATAAGCTAGACCCTGTGCTGATTCTGCGACCATAGTTAGACGTAGAGGTAATTGCACCATTGGTACAAAACCTTGTCACCAATGTGCAGTTTCATACAAAAGCTTTGAAATCGTGATACCGCCATACACAACCTTGTCAATGTGGTGCACATTGGTACAAAACGAATCCGCTGCCGCCACCTGTCCCATGCCACGGTGGAGAAGAAGTCGGCCCCGTTTCGGATGGTTTTGCAAAAACCCCCCTGCGAGAAGAACAATAGCTAGCCCGTGTCCAGCCGCTAATTTCGCCAGCACCTCGAGCAGTTCCGCAGCAGTACGAGGACGGAGCCGCCGAGGACGTAGACGACGGAGCCGGGGACGACGACCTCGTCGGAGCAGATGAACGACGCACCGCATCGCCGTGAAGATGATGAGGACCCTCCGCAGTATGGTGAGTTCTTCTTCTTCTCCCTCTCTGCTTGTTCCCGTTCCGCCATGGCGCCGCACGGTGGTAGGGTTGTAGGTACGATTTCGTGCGATGTTCTCTGGTAAAGATTGGTCGTGTACGATCAGAGAGTGTGTAGGAATCGTTTCCACGCAGTTCATGTGCCAAAGAAATCATCTTTGAAAGTGTCCTGTTCCGCCGCCGTAAATACACGCAAAATTCGATCTTGATTCATAAAATTAGTCGGTAATTGACAGTGGTTTCAGTGTGATTCGTCTCTGGAATTGTCACTGTATGGAAATAGGTGCATTTTAATCGTACAAATCAAGGTTTTGTGGTAGATGGAAGATGTCCTGTTTCGGGTCTGAAATTGTCTGAATCTTTGAACACTGACTAACTGAACTTCTCTGAATTTGTTGCAGATGAACCAGACAGGTTCAGTGTTTCTCTTCTGCATAATGGATTGTTCTATGGGATGAGGGATAACCTGGAGTATATTGATGGGACACTAGACTTCTATGACAACTGCAACACTGAAACTTTCTCTTTGCTGTGGATCCAAGAATTTGTTAGGCAGGGAGGAAATGAAGTCACAGAGAGGACTGGCATATATTGGAGTCCACCTGGAACAGATATGAGAGATGGGCTTTGCTCCATTGAAAATGATTCAGACATCCTTGCAATTTGTGAGGCTGTGAAAGAGGAGAAGGTTGTTCACTTGCTAGTGGACCATACAAATTCCATCAAGAGGTTCAGGCAGGATGTTGTTGTGCCAATTCCAAGCAAGTACTTAGGAGTGAGTGTTGGTCACATTGAAGATGCAGTGGAGCCTGGCAATGTGAATGGCAGTGACATTGAAGATGCAGAGGATGCAAATGTTCCAGAGGGTGAAGAGAATGGAGAGGATGGAAGTGACAGTGCTGATTCTGAATTTTATGACAGTGACTGGGATGTAGAGGATGGAGATGATGACCTTTTCCTTGACAATGTGGACAAGGATGTGAATGACCACAATGAGCTCACTGCCATAGTTGAGCATGAAGATGATGCTGGACTTGAGCATGAAGATTTACATCTGTCAAGGGAAGAATACATGAAGTTGGAATACAAATTCAAAGAATTCAATGCAGATGTAGATATGGAAACACCAATCTTCAAGGTTGGCATGCTTTTTTCCTCAATGCCAGAATTGAGAAGAGCTCTGAATACTTACAGTGTGAATGAAAGAGTGAAGATTAGGAAGACTAGGAATGAAGCTAGCAGGCTACATGCTAAATGTGAAGGCTTTAATGAATTTGGTTGTCCCTGGATGATTAAGGTGGCAGCTGACAAGAGGACAGAGGCATTTGCTGTGAAAGAGTATTGTGGAGAACATACTTGTGAGAGGGTTTGGGAGCTAAAGACATTGACAACACCTTTTCTGACTCAAAGCTTCATAGAAGAGTTCAGAGACAACCAGAAGCTTGATTTGAAGGGTTTTGCTGCAAAGGTTCAAAGGAAGTTCAACATGTGCCCCAACAGGTACAAGTTGGGCAGAGCAAGAAAGGCAGCACTTAATATAATTCATGGAGATGAGGAGGAGCAATTTGCTCTACTGTGTGACTATGGAGAAGAACTAAGGAGGTCAAACCCAGGGTCCAAATTCTTCCTTACCACAAACCAAATAAAAGAGCATACTGATCCAGAACCAAAGGAGCACTTGGCTACACTCTACTGGTCCTATGATGCATGCAAGAGGGGTTTTCTTGAAGGTTGC